>OY987234.1:23295075-23730075 GCA_963920705.1 Odiellus spinosus | reverse complement strand
ACCTAACCTAACCTAACCTAACCTAACCTAACCTAACCTAACCTAACCTAACCTAACCTAACCTAACCTAACCTAACCTAACCTAACCTAACCTAACCTAACCTAACCTAACCTAACCTAACCTAACCTAACCTAACCTAACCTAACCTAACCTAACCTAACCTAACCTAACCTAACCTAACCTAACCTAACCTAACCTAACCTAACCTAACCTAACCTAACCTAACCTAACCTAACCTAACCTAACCTAACCTAACCTAACCTAACCTAACCTAACCTAACCTAACCTAACCTAACCTAACCTAACCTAACCTAACCTAACCTAACCTAACCTAACCTAACCTAACCTAACCTAACCTAACCTAACCTAACCTAACCTAACCTAACCTAACCTAACCTAACCTAACCTAACCTAACCTAACCTAACCTAACCTAACCTAACCTAACCTAACCTAACCTAACCTAACCTAACCTAACCTAACCTAACCTAACCTAACCTAACCTAACCTAACCTAACCTAACCTAACCTAACCTAACCTAACCTAACCTAACCTAACCTAACCTAACCTAACCTAACCTAACCTAACCTAACCTAACCTAACCTAACCTAACCTAACCTAACCTAACCTAACCTAACCTAACCTAACCTAACCTAACCTAACCTAACCTAACCTAACCTAACCTAACCTAACCTAACCTAACCTAACCTAACCTAACCTAACCTAACCTAACCTAACCTAACCTAACCTAACCTAACCTAACCTAACCTAACCTAACCTAACCTAACCTAACCTAACCTAACCTAACCTAACCTAACCTAACCTAACCTAACCTAACCTAACCTAACCTAACCTAACCTAACCTAACCTAACCTAACCTAACCTAACCTAACCTAACCTAACCTAACCTAACCTAACCTAACCTAACCTAACCTAACCTAACCTAACCTAACCTAACCTAACCTAACCTAACCTAACCTAACCTAACCTAACCTAACCTAACCTAACCTAACCTAACCTAACACAACCTAATTCCTTAGCTATTCTTAGCTAACCTAAGCTAACCTAACCTAACCTAACACAACCTAATTCCTTAGCTATTCTTAGCTAACCTAAGATAACCTAAGCTAACCTAAGCTAACCTATGCTAACCTATGCTAACCTAATCTAACCTATTCTAACTATCTAACTATCTGACTTTTCTTACTTTTCTTACTTTTTTCTTACTTTCTTACTTTCTGACTTAACTTACTTTTCGCACTTTTTTCTGACAAAATTTTCTGTTCTTTCTGATCTTCTTTCTGCCTTTTCTGACTTTCTCCATTTTTCTGACAAAATTTTCTGCACTTTTTCGATACTTTCGGACTTTCGGACTTTCGGACTTTCGGACTTTCGGACTTTCGGACTTTCGGACTTTCGGACTTTCGGACTTTCGGACTTTCGGACTTTCGGACTTTCGGACTTTCGGACTTTCGGACTTTCGGACTTTCGGACTTTCGGACTTTCGGACTTTCGGACTTTCGGACTTTCGGACTTTCGGACTTTCGGACTTTCGGACTTTCGGACTTTCGGACTTTCGGACTTTCGGACTTTCGGACTTTCGGACTTTCGGACTTTCGGACTTTCGGACTTTCGGACTTTCGGACTTTCGGACTTTCGGACTTTCGGACTTTCGGACTTTCGGACTTTCGGACTTTCGGACTTTCGGACTTTCGGACTTTCGGACTTTCGGACTTTCGGACTTTCGGACTTTCGGACTTTCGGACTTTCGGACTTTCGGACTTTCGGACTTTCGGACTTTCGGACTTTCGGACTTTCGGACTTTCGGACTTTCGGACTTTCGGACTTTGGATGCGCATGGATCGCATGGCGTACGCGTACGCCTCTACCCTCTACGTTCTACCCTCTACGTTCTACGCTCTACGCTCTACGCTCTGCGGATATATGGCAGAACTTGTCACTTGCAAGAGCTTCAAAACGCCCTACGTTTTACGAACCACCAACCACATCGTCACGAATTTCATCAACTTCCAACCATTCTCTCCAGTGCGGGATTCGAACTCGAGACAATTTGTTCTACAACCCCACACCCTAACCGCTGGGCTAGGAATGCGCTGAATTACAATCTTCAAACCACAGAGCCACACGCCCTCGAATTTCAATGGCCGAGCTTGTTACTTGCCGCCATAGTCTTTCGACAACTTCGAAGCATTCTCTCCGGTGCGGGATTCGAACTCAAGTCCATTTGTTCGATAACCCGACACCCTAACCACTGGGCTACGAATGCGTTGGATTACAATTAATTAAAACTATACTTAAATTTAAATTTCGGCAATATTATAAGATTAAAAGCCGGGGTTCGAACTCGAGACCATTTGTTCCGTAACCTGACGTCCTAATCACTGAGCTACGAATACGCTGAAACATAATTAACTAAAACTATACTTAAATTTAAATTTCGGACAATATTATAATATTAAAAGCCGGGGTTCGAACTCGAGACCATTTGTTCCATAACCCGACGCCCTAACCACTGGGCTACGAAAGCGCTGAAATACAATTAACTAAAACTATACTTGAATTTAAATTTCGAGATATATTATAACATTAAAAGCCGGGTTTCGAACTCCAGACCATTTGTTCCGTAACCCGACGCCCTAATCACTGGGCTACGAAGGCGCTGAAACACAACTAACTAAAACTATACTTCAATTTAAATTTCCGGATATATCATAACATTAAAAGCCGGGTTTCGAACTCCAGACCTTTTGTTCCGTAACCCGACGCCCTAATCACTGGACTACGAATGCGCTGAAACACAATTAACTAAAACTATTAAAATGGACTTCTAAATTAAAATGAACATCTAAAATAAAATGGCAATCTAAATTAGAATGGACATCTAAATAAAATGACCATCTAAATTAAAATGGACATCTGAATTAAAATTAAAATCTAAAATAAATTGGTCATCTAAATTAAAATGGACGTCTAAATTAAAATGGACTTCTAAATTAAAATGGACTTCTAAATTAAAATGGACTTCTAAATTAAAATGAACTTCTAAATTAAAATGGACTTCTAAATTAAAATGAACATCTAAAATAAAATGGACATCTAAATTAGAATGGACATCTAAATAAAATGACCATCTAAATTAAAATGGACGTCTGAATTAAAATTAAAATGGACGTCTAAATTAAAATTAAAATGAACATCTATATTAAAATGAACATCTATATTAAAATGAACATCTAAATTAAAACGATCATCTGAATTAAAAGGAACTTCTAAATTAAAAGGGACTTCTAAATTAAAAGGGACTTCTAAATTAAAAGGGACTTCTAAATTAAAAGGGACTTCTAAATTAAAAGGGACTTCTAAATTAAAAGGGACTTCTAAATTAAAAGGGACTTCTAAGTTAAAAGGGACTTCTAAATTAAAAGGGACTTCTAAATTAAAAGGGACTTCTAAATTAAAAGGGACTTCTAAATTAAAAGGGACTTCTAAATTAAAATGGACTTCTAAATTAAAATGGACTTCTAAATTAAAATGGACTTCTAAATTAAAATGGACTTCTAAATTAAAATGGACTTCTAAATTAAAATGGACTTCTAAATTAAAATGGACTTCTAAATTAAAATGGACTTCTAAATTAAAATGGACTTCTAAATTAAAATGGACTTCTAAATTAAAATGGACTTCTAAATTAAAATGGACTTCTAAATTAAAATGGACTTCTAAATTAAAATGGACTTCTAAATTAAAATGGACTTCTAAATTAAAATGGACTTCTAAATTAAAATGAACTTCTAAATTAAAATGGACTTCTAAATTAAAATGGACTTCTAAATTAAAATGGACTTCTAAATTAAAATGGACTTCTAAATTAAAATGGACTTCTAAATTAAAATGGACTTCTAAATTAAAATGGACTTCTAAATTAAAATGGACTTCTAAATTAAACTGCACTTCTAAATTAAATTGAGATTAGGAAAAATTGAGATTTGGAAAAGTGAGATTTTTGAGATTTGGAAAATTGAGATCTAAATTAAAAGGAACTTCTAAATTAAAAGGAACTTCTAAATTAAAAGGGACTTCTAAATTAAAAGGAACTTCTAAATTAAAAGGAACTTCTAAATTAAAAGGAACTTCTAAATTAAAAGGAACTTCTAAATTAAAAGGAACTTCTAAATTAAAAGGAACTTCTAAATTAAAAGGAACTTCTAAATTAAAAGGAACTTCTAAATTAAAAGGAACTTCTAAATTAAAAGGAACTTCTAAATTAAAAGGAACTTCTAAATTAAAAGGAACTTCTAAATTAAAAGGAACTTCTAAATTAAAAGGAACTTCTAAATTAAAAGGAACTTCTAAATTAAAAGGAACTTCTAAATTAAAAGGAACTTCTAAATTAAAAGGAACTTCTAAATTAAAATGAACTTCTAAATTAAAATGAACTTCTAAATTTAAATGAACTTCTAAATTTAAATGAACTTCTAAATTTAAATGACCATCTATATTAAAATGGCCATCTAAATTAAAATGAACTTCTAAATTAAAATGAACTTCTAAATTAAAATGAACTTCTAAATTAAAATGAACTTCTAAATTTAAATGAACTTCTAAATTTAAATGACCATCTATATTAAAATGGCCATCTAAATTAAAATGAACATCTAAATTAAAAGGAACATCTTAAAATGAACATCTAAATTAAAACGGACATCTACATTAAAATGGATATCTGAATTAAAATTTAATTTTTATAAATGGAAATAAAAACGGAAATAAAAATGGAAATATGCTAAGATTATAGTTTGAGTGGGATTAGCCGAAAGAAGCGCAATTCACCGCCTATCTATGCCAACTTCCGGAAACAAAACATATTATTTTGTGTTTTTTTTTTTTCTAATTTTTAGGTCAGGTAAGGTCAGGTTAGGTTAGGTTAGGTCAGGTTAGGTTAGGTCAGGTCAGGTTAGGTTAGATCTGACCAAACCTAACCTGACCTGACCTAACCTGACCTGACCTGACCTAACCTAACCTGACCTGACCTAACCTAACCTGACCTGACCTAACCTGACCTGACCTAACCTGACCTGACCTGACCTGACCTAACCTGACCTGACCCGCAAAAGTTTGCAGGGGCAAGAAAAATTTCCAGGCGCAAGAAAAGTTTCCAGGGGCAAGAAAAGTTTCCAGGGGCCAAGAAAAATTTCCAGGGGCCAAGAAAAATTTCCAGGGGCCAAGAAAAATTTGCAAACATTTTACAACTGATTCATATAATCTTTTAAATTTATTAAACACTGAAGGTTCTACTAAAGACAGATTTCAAAATATCATATAGAGACTAAAGAAGTAGCGAAATATCACTTTCATTTAAAAGCTGTAGTGAACACCGACTCAAATTTTGTAAAATAAAAGTTGTTTTTGAAATAGCGTATAACCCTGAAAAGATAGTTAAAATTTGCGTAAAAGTTAAAAGCTGTAGCGAAAATAATTAACTATAATGTTTATACGATATTTCAAAATGAACCTAGAAATGAAAACTATCCAACAGTCCGCTTAGACTTTTCGAGAAAATACAATGTCTAATCGGGTGGTAAATGCCACAACAAATTTAATTTGTCATTAAAAAAAACTAAATTTGCCTACCTTTTTTAAACTTTTCGTCGGATTTCGTGGCTTGAAAATTCTCCAGTTCTTTCCTCATCAATGCTTCTTAAACAGTTCCAAGTTTATTCACTCACTTTTGCGTCCTTTTTCGGGGTTCATCCGATTCATCACGTCGGTAGTCGTGAAATTTTAGATCAATTGTCACTTTTTACGAGAGAGTCATTCCGCGAGAACTTTGTTACAAAACGCGGCACTTCTTGAACTTTGTGACGAGCCGATGAAAACTACTGAACTTTATCTTTGATTAAACTAAAACCCGTTCCGCGATACTTTGAGGGAAACCGTTCCTTTCCGGCGTTATCGATTTCTTTATCTTAATGGAATAAACAGGGAGAGAACGCGAACGTAGCTTGGGTCACATCGATGATCAATTATCAATTTGGATTGATCCGACTCTGCTTAGGTTTGCCCTTCTTTGAAATTTCCAAGCTTTTCGTAGATTAAAACATCTGCAATGAACAAAAAGCTGTAGTTAAACAATTCTTAATTAGCAATTGTCAAAATTATTGTTGTACACACCTTAGACTAATGAAAGATTGCCCGTACTGTCGGTGCAATTCCACTTGTCACATTAGGAGTCAATGGCATATTTCGAACAGGAACCTTCCAGTCCACGAAATACGCTCATGAAATACACCCCCTGTAAAAAAATAATAATTCTTTTTTTTACAAGGGGTACCCATTGTAAAAATGCAAAGACAAATACCAAATCTAATAAAACATGGTTTCCTAAGTGAATAAACCTAATTTTTGAAAATTCATAACTCGGTGTAAGATTATTTCTAGATCAAATGAAGGATATGACGTCATTCCCCACATAATGAACTATGATTGGTAAAATATTGATAGAAATATGGCAAGCCATAACATAGTTATCAAGCAAAATGCAAATAAAAATATCAAATCTAAATAACTAGGTTTCCTATGTGAATAAACATAATTTTTGAAAATTCATAACTCAGTGTACGATCATTTCTAGATCAAATGAAGGATATAACCTCATTCCCCACATAATGAATTATGATTGGTCAAATATTGATAGGTATATAGCAAGCTGTAACATAGTTATCAAGAAAAATGTGAAGACAAAATCTAAATCGCGTCGAGCCTCTTAAAACTAGCCTAACACGTAATTGGGGTTTTAGTCTTTCCAAAAAACTAACTTTTGCCATTTTACTTTGAGTAAAAAAATAAAAATTAACAAAAACTGTCTGATAACAGGGTGACTGACCCTAAAATATTCATAAAAACAGTCCCTACTCCAATTAAGAAATAAAATTAGCCACGGTACAAATTAAACTAATTAGAGGCCTGTAAGGTGATTAACGCGCAAGTAGGAATGATTCTGAGATTAAGGATTTAAGAACCATCTTCCACTCCCAAATTGAAACAAGTCCCTAAAAGAATTAACTAAGGCGATTCACGCGCAAGTAGGAATGATTCTAAGATTAAGGATTTAGGAACCATTTTCCACTCCCAAATTGAAAAAAGTCCCTAAGGAATTAACTAAGGCACAAATTAAACTAATTAGAGGTCTGTAAGGTGATTAACGTGAGAGTAGGAACGATTCTAAGTTAAGATTAAGGATTTAAGAACCATCTTCCACACCCAAATTGCAAAAAAATCCCTGAAAGAATTAACTAAGGCACTAATTAAACTAATTAGAGGTCTGTAAGGTGATTAACGTGCAAAAATTTGCAGGGGCAAACTAAATTCGCCTACCTTTTTTAAACTTTTCGTCGGATTTCGTGGCTTGAAAATTCTCCAGTTCTTTCCTCATCAATGCTTCTTAAACAGTTCCAAGTTTATTCACTCACTTCCGCGTCCTTTTTCGGGTTCATATCCGATTCATCACGTCAGTATTCGTGAAATTTTTAGATCAATTGTCACTTTTTACGAGAGTCATTCCGCGATTACTTTGTTACAAAATGCGGCACTTCTTGAACTTTGTCACGAGCGGATGAAAACTACTGAACTTGAGCTTTGATTAAACTATAACCCGTTCCGCGATACTTTGAGGGAAACCGTTCCTTTCCGGCGTTATCGATTTCTTTATCTTAATGGGATAAACAGGGAGAGAACGCGAACGGAGCTTAGGTTGCATCAATGATCGATTATCAATTTGGATTGATCATACTCATTGGCTTCTACTTAGATTTGCCCTTCTTTGAAATTTCCAAGCTTTTTCTAGAGTAAAACATCCGCAATAAAGAAAAACCTCTAGTTAATTAAACAATTCTTAATGAGCAATTGTCAAAATGATTGTTGTACGTACCTTAGACTGATGAAAGATTGCCAGTACTGTCAGTGTAATTCCACTTGTCACATTAGGAGTCATGGGCATATATCGAACAGGAATCTTCCAGTCCATGAAATACACTCGTGACAATTGTTTAGCGAAAAATCAACCTGATGTAATCTCGCGACCAGGTCTCTCGGGAGAAAACTGGAACGAAGAAAAAACGATGTAAATTATGTAAAATTAAAAACCTACGAGCTCTGATAATTACTTCTTAGAATGAATTGCTTCGACAGCTGGCAGTTTGCAACAGTGTCTGCGACGAATCGCTACATTGTTTCCCCTCAGTTAAATCATCATTGGGGAATAAATAGGCTTATTGTTCAATTGGAATAAATTCATTTATTTCTCAGTTCTAAACATTTATTCTACTTTGAAGTATGACAAGTGATTAAAAATTATGTAAGGATTCGTTATTGTTCAATTGGAATAAATTCATTTATTTTTCAGTTCTAAACATTTATTGTACTTTCAAGTTTAACGGATTAAAAATTAAATTATACAAAGACTATTTAGCGCACTATTTTCCTTATACAATAGATAAATACAATGGAAATATTTCTACTCTAAATGGCGCCGGGTCAAAGAGATCGGTTCAGTTCGGTCTGCAATCCCACTGGGTCTCGTTGAAGTCAAGGAGGCGCACTGGTTTGTGGCGCCATCTCGTGTCGGATCTGGTCACCGTACGTGGCTACTCGTCTCGTGACGCCATCTTCTTACCTTGATCAGATCAAACGTAACATTAATACATATTTTTATATTACAATTTCAACACATTCTTACGCGGGGCCAATAAGGGGGTGGCACCAGAAATACAAAATTATGGGACTTAACCTTGTATTTCTAGCGGTGCCACAAAAAAAGAGCTCTTTTTCGCAAAATTTTTAAAATTAAAAACCCTCATCAAACCATGAAAAACACCACTTCCCTCCCACAAAGTCCTTGTTCGTCTCGAAGCTTCGCACACCGGCGCCAAAGGGACGCTGACTTCGGACACCCAACATCTCCGGACTTACGGCTGATGACCTTCGGCAAACGGTCGAGATGAATTGTCAGGCACTGAACGTCTCTCTCGAGTTGGAAGGCGCTCGGACTGAATGGACAGGCGTGACTCGCTGATGGCCTCCGGCAAACTGAAGAAAAAAGCACAAATTACAATATGGAAGATTTGAAATTACATTTGAAACGATTATTGGCTATTATCGGTCCCTCACTGAAGATACGGAAGCTCCACTCAACGGCCGAGATGAATTGTCAGGCACTGAATGTCTCCGAGTTGGAAGGCGCTCGGATTGAATGGACAGGCGTGAATGAACGTCAGGCACTGAATATCTCTCTCGAGTTGGAAGGCGCTCGGACTGAATGGACAGGCGTTACTCGCTGATGGCCTCCTGCAAATTGAAGAAAAAAAGCACAAATTACAATCTGGTATATTTGAAATGACATTTGAAACGATAATTGCCTGTTATCGGTCCCTCGCTTAAGATACGGAAGCTCCACTCAACGGCCGAGATGAATTGTCAGGCACTGAATGTCTCCGAGTTGGAAGGCACTCGGATTGAATGGACAGGCGTGATTGAACGTCAGGCACTGAATGTCTCTCTCAAGTTGGAAGGCGCTCGGACTGAATGGACAGGCGTGACTCGCTGATGGCCTGCTGCAAATTTAAAAAAAGCCACAAATTACAATCTGGTAGATTTGAAATGACATTTGGAACGATTATTGCCTGTTATCAGTCCCTCGCTGAAGATACGGTAGCTCCACTCAACGGCCGAGATGAATTGTCAGGCATTGAATGTTTCCGCTCGGATTGAATGGACAGGCGTGAATGAACGTCAGGCACCGAATGTCTCTCTCGAGTTGGAAGGCGCTCGGACTGAATGGACAGGCGTGACTCGCTGATGGCCTCCTGCAAATTGAAAAAAAAAAAAAAAAAAAAAAACACAAATTACTATCTGGTAGACTTGAAATGGCATTTGAAACGATTATTGCCTGTTATCAGTCCCTCACTGAAGATACGGAAGCTCCACTCAACTCGATGACATCTAGACGATTCGGTCGAACAACGAACATCTCTGGACTGAATGCGACGGCACAGAGGAGAGCTGATGGCATCGGCAAACTGCGAGGGGCCGCTGACAGGAACTGGAAAAATAAAAACCCAACTACCAAAGTCAATTAGTAATTATTCTATTAGGAACTAGTATAATACACTAAATGTGAGTTTGCGCAAACTCTAAACCATTCACACAAAATAAAGAATAAAAATTTATACCACAAACAGTTATAAACTCCGTATATATTTGAAACTAGCTATGGGTCAAAGGGTGAAAACTAAATATCCGCTGCAGATAGATATTTAGTTTAAAAATGCACTTGTCTTTCGTTTAGTCAAAACTAGGCCTTTGTTTTGATTAAACGTGAAAAGAACAAGGTAACGAGTGGTTACTAATTGACCACATAAGGGCAACGCCGAATTAAACACAGTCTTTAATTTGACTGTTCAAATATTACATTAAACCTTTCCCTAAAAATCCAAGGTACTTCTTCCATTGTCTTCTGAGAAACACCGGCTGGACGTGACGACGGCTGATTTGAAAATAACGAAGTATCTGATATGATATTACTTTATATCCATTGATAAAAAACAATAAAGCTCGCTTCGAAGAAGGACTTTAGGCCTGAAATAGGTCAATTTAAAAAACACCTGTCTAGATAAACATATTTCTTCGGACATTACGTCATAAGCACGTCTGCTCTCCGAGGAGTCGAGGATGGAAATAAGCGTTTCACACTGGTCATAGTCCGATAAAATTCCTAAATGTCCCGAAACTTTCCATTCTAGAAGATTTCAACAGTACAGATAAAAAATACTGATTAATTAATTATTTCTTTAAAAAGATTAGAAGCTACGAACCTTTCCCATGTTAGAAATCCAGTTGCCGATCGAAAACTGATCATTCGCCTTAGTGTGTAACGTAGCTGTAATATAAGAGGGAATCTGCTCCCATTTTCCATGTTTATAATACACCGTGTTAATAAATTAAGTAAACGTTTCAAATATCCTACTCGCCTTATCACGTTGTCAGTCCAATTACTCGTGTTTATACTCCATACCCAATTTGGAGTATCTTTTCTAGCCAATAGTGAAGCTCTATAATTGTAAACATTGTCTGCTTAATCAATAAGCCTAACAAGATGGCCGCGTAATTGGATGGAGAAATAGAGCATTGACATTTGACAATACCCCTAAGCTCCGCCCCCGTCGCCATAGTAACAGAGACGCTTTCTCTCGGCTTGAAAAGGTGAAGGACCAACAGATTTTTAGCAGACGACAAAATAGCATTTTAATAGGTTAGTGGTTATGGTTATCCTTATACTCACATTAATTTGTATTTATTAATTATTTAGGTAGCTAACATCTTTTCAGAGAGTTGTCTAAGTCAAATAAAGGTCCCGAAAAACGTTATAGAAAAAAAATTATACTTATCAATGACTTAGATCCTTATTTAATCCTAAGGAGTGTAGACCTAACTAACGCTATAACCAGAAATATCTTATCAAGTTACTTTTATTTAACAAGCTCCACTAAATTATTTAAATCCAAAACCCTTTGTTCTTGATTAGGCTACAAATCTTTAATTTTTCTCGCATCGAGGAGTTTGATATCTCGTTGTTAACGAGTTTCCGGCCAATCTCGCTCATTACCCAGAGGTACCCTAGTAACCAGTTATCACACTTCGTGGATAATTTATATAACTACTTTGCGAGTGAAATATTGAATTCTAGCTTAATACTGAATTTTCTACTTTGTTTATCGCCACAATTTTTCACCTTTGAAATTTCCCCTATCTTTTAGGATGTAGCCACGCGTTTCGATGCCCGTATTTACGATATACCAAACATTTCAACTTGGTAAACTTGTTACTCAGAACGTATCTTTTGGTTCAAGCCTAATATTTGTTTCAAATAATTTTAGGTCCATTTTCAAGGATATCGAATTAAAAGATTAAGCTTCCTCTTGCGTCTTCATACCGCATTCATTGGTTGTTGAAATTCCACTAGTAGTATCCAAAGCTATGATATAAAACAAGAGTACAGTAGTCCACTGCGTAGTGACTGGATTGCCCGAGCTCTGCCAGTGTTATATATGCGCAGACATACCATAAATCTCTATAACATGGGATTAAATGCAAAATTTTAATATTTTTAAAAATTTGTAACTTTTCACGGGATCTTTTCTAAATAAAATGGACAATATGACGTTTTTCTTTAACTATAATTTTAATTAAATTAGTTTAAGCTCTCCCCTTCCTCATCGCGTGTTTAGATTCCTAAAGAATTTAGTCGGTTAAAGGCCCTATCTGCTCTTAAAATTTGCCCCTTTAAAATGCTCTTCCGATATGTACACAGCCTAGCTTTGACTGTACAACTTGTTTCGTACAACGTCGTGGCCGCTAAGTTATAAAAGAAGGCGACTTTAAAGGGGATTTAAAGAATGGCGCGGATAGTCCCTTTAATAATAATATAGTAGACCCGTAGAGATTAGGTTAAGAGGGGGTAGAGATTTTTGGCAGAATCGTAGGAAAAGGCGCCGCTCCTCTATAGAGACCAAGTCCGTCTCGTTAGCGCGGCTCAATAAAGGTTAAGGATAAGTAAGGGTGAATGAATGAATATTAATTTGCTCCTTATTACAGTCCCTTCTGTAGTAGTAAGTAATCTAGAGGAAAAGCGAACGTTTCGTTTTCCTCGTTCGGAATTTTCTATTTGGGATCAACTCGATTTGGCGCGATAACATTATAAGAGACCGAATGAAGGGAAAGGTAGAGCGAAGTAGCAGGCACTCGATTCCCCCCCCCCCCCTTAAAATATCAAATTCATTTCGGAACAATTAAATTACCACAAATCTTAACAAATTGGAGAAGCCGTTTCTACATCAAATTCAAACGGAATTCGACCTATGATCTAATATAGACCAAATGAATTGACGCGAATTCAACAAAAGCGAACCAAAAATATAAATTTTTGGTCCGCTTTTGTAGAATTCGGGTCGAATATTCCGTCGGACACTCATCGCGTATGTCCATTTCGCGTTGAAACAAAAAGTAAAACTGACGTCACGCGTGAATGTAAATTAATAGCCTCGGGAATTTCTTTCACTTTCTCGCCATTAAATTGAGTAAAAATGTTTCCTCTTCATTCGGTTCCGGTTCGTGGACGTATTATACAACTTGCCATCGATCAGAGACTCGAATTTTATCGACCAAAGCCAAGGGGGATCGTACCGTTCCATTCCCCGAGCATCTTGAAACCAAAATGGCTTCTGGAAAGCGATCCGTTTAAATTCTCTCTCCCTTAACTTTCGCTTTCGTATTCATTTAGATTTTACTTCAAGTTTGACTACTAAGTTTAAGTTTTCACCCCCTTCCCTTCCGCCGACCGCGGGGGAACAAATTTCAACGCGTACGAGATAAGATGGTGTTAATAGGAGGCCAAATATTAAGGTGAGTAACGAGCCCTTCACTCATTAAACGCTTAGACTCGACGAAACGGGAAACGTCAATCAATACGCGTCGGTACAATGATCCCCGATTAAATATATCGAAATCGCGATAACGTTTGTTTTTATAGCGATTAAATTATCGGATTTTCTGGCGAATTAAGAGATTGTATTAGTTTATATTAAGGCGTAGTCCGTGAAACGCGTGAGTAATACGCGGCTAGTACAACGAACGTATCAGGAAGATTTTGGGAAAACCAACGCCTGTAAAGCGGGCTACCGCGTAAACGCGCGTACACCAGCGTACGAGGGTTGGAACGCTTCTACAAGGGCTGATTTAAATTTTATAATAATAATAATCGCGGTTAAAGGATGTAGTTTAGAATAATTAGACGAAATAGAGCGGACAATGGAGGTGTTGTAGCGGTAAATCCGCTGAAATTTTGTCGCGTTTTCGATTAGGATAAATTTTAGTGCTTTTTTTTTTTATTTCTTTTCCTGCTTTAAAGGCACTATCTGCTCTAGAATTTGCCCCTTTAAAATACCATTCCCTTACACGCGAAGCCTAGCTTGGCTAGCTTGGACAGTTTGTTACGGTCAACGTCGTCCGCTAAGCTAGAAAAGAACGCGACTTTAAATTGAATTCAAAAATTTTAAGGCGCAATCTGCTCTAGAATTTGGGCAATTAATGTCCTACGTCGTCCGCTAAGAGAGAAAAGACAACTTTCAAGGGGTTTGTAGAGCGCTTAAAAGTTGATGGAAGAGACTACCCTCGATTTGAAAAAGACTACCAACCATTAAAAATCATACACTTCAAACCTCTACTCTATCGCCATATTAAAGGGACTGTCCTCCATTTGTAGAGCCCTTTAGCGGACGACGTCTAGAGCTACGCGTAACGCGTTGCGCTATTAAAGGGACTATCCGCGATGAAAGTTGTTTTTACTTTTATTAGCAGACGACGTCGGCCATAAATTTAATAGGTTGCGCGCAGTAGGGAAGATGATTTTCAAGGGGCATATTCTAGAGCAGATAAGTCCTTCGAAAGGGAGTATTTTACGCGCGCCAAGTCTCGTTTCTTTACTTATCGAGGGCCGCCGATTTTCAAGGAGATTTGTTAGACGTAGTGACAGAAGTGTCAGTTGTAAGGTGACAATTTTGGTGGTAATATATATGATATATATGATGACTAATATTTGCGTAACATTGATTAGGTAACGCTCGAGAAATAGGAAATTTGTCGAATAAATCTTAAACATCCTGTTTCGCGCTTCTTACCTAAGTCTAATAATCACGGATAAATCGCCCACGCTTTCCCTAACACTAGAGATAAAAGAGATGGTTACGAAAGAATATCACTCACCCCACTGTAGAAAACGGCAGGTGTACTGGCGCTTTTCTTCCCCCCTCAGTCTCTTTGTATTTCCAAATAGCGCCGGATGAAGTTGTTTTCGAGGAGAACTGGGTCTGCCCATCCGAGTGGAAATTATTTATGGCTCGGGTCATCACTCTCGGACTTTTAAGTCCGTATCGCGAGAGGGTAGCGGCCTCCTTACGTCATGGCGCCCCCGATGGTCTTGGGTCTTCAAATGTCCACGGTGTGCAATTTCGAATTTTCAATATATTTCGGACATCAACCTTGTCCGGTAACACCGGAAGTGATCGGAAGCGGCGGAGGGCTTCTAGAGTCCTCGACGTGTTGGCTGGTTCAAGCGGTTCCCGCTCAAACTTTATGGACCAATGGAAACTGCGTCGACCTTGGCTTCAACAGCTTTTCTCTCGCGAAAGTAGCCTTCTGGCCGGAACTAAGCCACGATTTTCTGCTGAACGAAAAAGGTGAGGTAATAAATTAATATCGAGGGGAAAAAAAGTTGCGAACAAAGTAAGCGGGGGGGGGGGGGTGTTATTCGCGTTTCACCCCGTGGACTGAGGACGGACGGCTAAGAAGAAAGAAAATGCCCCAAACCTTTGTATTTGCAGTAGTAATCTTTTCTATATTATCAGAAGAAAATTGTATCTAATTTCTTCTTATATAATTTTCTCGTATTTGTACGACGGAAATAGGCTTAACAGTCAATTGACAGATATGTCAAGTAGGTTTCGTTGTTTTTATCTTTTTCGCGACGTATTTTAGTCCGGGGATGAATGTTCTAATTTGAAAAGGGCAGATAAGGAAGGTTGCCTCATCATTTCTCCTCCAAGGAAAAACTATACTCTAATTACGTCATTACTTTTTTTAATATATACGCCCTAATTGTGGCAGAAAAAAGTTTATTGGTAAGAGGCGAATTAGGCATTCCGCGTGATATGTATCAGCTGATTCGAGTTCCAAAGTTCGAGTTTAATTTAAATATTATAGTATTAGTGATTTGTTGATTTTGTTCTTGTTGGAATCTTTCGAGATAATTTCCGTAAATTAAATTATTGTACGTATCAATGGTCTTAAGGCATGGATTTGCTACTTAATTTTAATTCTACGAATAATGTTTATCAATATTTTTGGTTTTTTCCCTCTCTAGTGAGAGCGACGAGCTTCGTACTTCTATTAGGAGTGGGCTCATTCGTGTGCTACAGAATATTTCACCATCTAAGAGGACAATTAGGAAAGAGAAAATACCCTACGAACAATTCCAATAAGAAATCTAGCAGAAAAAGGGGTTTAGATGAATTTTGCGCAGTAAGTACGGTCTATCGAGTTTCTATACGAATTTAAATTGTTAATTTTAAAGGGTTTCCGTAGAATTTCAGCGACGACTCTAGCGAACTAAGTTCAATATCTGATCTCTCCGTCAGTAATACTTCGTGTTGCGAAAGGGTAAATACTTTTTTGGGCCACTCAAGGCTCCCAGAATACTAAAATATTAAGAAAATATGTATATTTAAAAGTTCTATTCTCCAATATATATTATACATCCTATAAAAGTCCCAAATTTGGTTATTTTTAACGGGTAAAACTGATACGTATTTTGAAGCTATAAATTGATAATTTTGGATCTATAATACCTATTATTTTTGCGGACCTTGAGCTGGGAGCCCTGGGCCATTTTACACAAAATTATTTCCTTGGGATTTTAAATGATGTTTGAGAATGCGTACAAGATTTTGTCAAGTGTCCAACCTCTCGCTATACAAATTTAATAGAGGCAAATTTTTTGTAACATTAAGGAAAGCAGCAGCGAGAGCTTTAGTTTTTCGGATGGAAATGATAATCTAAAAATGGGCTTAACTTCGAGCAATATTTACGAACCGGTTCAATATACCAAAAACAACGGAGCGGTTTCTTTCGGGAAGTCGATACCCGGTCAACCTCGAGATATTCTGAATAAAGACGTGGCGAGATTAAGAACGCCGCGAAAACGTCAATTGCTATCGAGCGGGGACTGGACTGCTGGAGTCCTTCGAGACGATAAAGAAAATGATTTTGAGACTTCCGGATCTATGATGGAATCGGACCCTTTCTTAGACTCGAGCGAAGACGCCGGCTTGAACAGTTTTCAATCCCAATTAGATTCGATGTCCCTGAAGGGAAACTTCAGTCCGGGTTCGTTGCGCGAGAGAATGATGAAAACGGAAGAATTTCTGTTGGGGAATCAAGATTCGCTTAGTTCAAACTCTCGCAATCGACTTCGCTCCGCTTCCCGTACTTTAAAACGGGAGTTTTCCACCGATAGTTTTAGTTTCGGCGCGGATTCTAGAACCGATTGGTCGACTTCTCGAACTCTCTCTATTGACAGCCAAGTTTCCGAATTAGCTCCGGAATATCAACAAGACGCTCGAGAAATCGGTTGCGTCGCTGTGGAGAGAATAGAAAATTTAGAAACAGAACTCAACGATTTAAAACAAACGGTCATAGACTTAGACTCGGAGTTTGTGAATCTCAAATATAAAAAACCGCCCGAAAGGTGTTGGGAACTGACAAACATTTCGTTATCTGAAGAACAGTCGCCAAATTTAAACGGCGAGGGTTTAAAAGATTCGGAAACGTCCAAAAGCAGCCGCGTTTTAGACGTAATCGAACGTCATAAAAATAAAATGTGGTATAAAGGTCTTCTCGATAACAAAAGAGTCGGACTTAAAGAGTTGGAAAATCTTTCTCAAAAAGCGGAGGAAGGAATGGAAATACGATGGGATTTAGTCAGTCAAAGATTACTCGACTGGGACGTGGAAGAGGAAGAAAACGTCGTCGATAGCGGAAGCGATTTTGGAAATTCCTTGGAAACCGATTCGGTGGAATTTGAAGAAAGTTGCGCACCCGCGAGTTTGGAATGGGACATCGAGAACGTCTCTGAAGTGGATAACGAGGCGCCCATCTCTTTACGCAATAATAACGTAAAAATCTTCAACAATAAAACATCTTCGGAGAGCGGATCTTCGGATCCGATGAAGAAAAAAAACAATCGCGGGAGAAAAAGTTTAACCAGAAAGAATAACTCCTCTGAAAATTCGGCTCGCAGTCGGCCGAAGTCAGATAGTAGCGCTTCCAATTTGTTGGCGGAACAAATTATTAAAGCCATAAAAGTCGCAAACGTTGACTTCTCGCCGATGAGTAATCCGGCTTCGATTTCTTCGATGCTTTATTCGAGCCTAAGAGAGGAAGACCAAGTATTTCGTGAAAACGAGATTGACGAGGCTCGAAACGTCGCCCAATTAGACGACAATGGTAATGAGGATTATACGAGGCGATCGCCTACTAGAAAGAACGAGTTCCGAGACTCCGCTTATTACGACGGTTCAGATTTTCCAGACGCAGCTTCCTCGATGGATTACTTCGAAGAGCCTCTCTCTTTATCCTCTCTCGTTGCTAGCGCGGATTGTTCCGAATGGATGGCTAAAGTCAGTTTGCGTCAGGGGTTGCCAACCTTGAAATAAAAAACCAAGTTGCAAACCCTCAATTTGAAATAAAAACCTTGACAAAAATTCAAAAACCTCCAATTTGAATTTTTGTGGTAGTTTTTATTTAAAAATCCAATGAGAGGGGTAAAAGCCTTTGATAAAGTCGAGGATGGCAACCCTGGTTGGCTCAAACTAAATTTCTCGCAAATATTAACCAACTTTTCCACAAAGGGTTTGGACGTCGTGGCCAAAAACTTGGAGATCAAGTTGGCTCAAAAGGTGCGAAACGACCATTACTGCCAGATTCGAGCCTGCGTCTTTCATCTTCTCTCCAAAGGCCATTCGTTACTCGGAAATCGAGACTCAGAATCTAACTACCGGATCTTAACCAGCGTTGCTCAGGGTTCGGCTCCTTGGCTACTTCGATGGTCATTTGGGTCCAAATTACCGTACGCCGGAGAATCTTGTCTTAAAGGGTTCTGGGAATGTTTGAAAAGTTTAGAAGAGATGGTAAGCCTCATTGTAAATAGTAGGGGGTGCCAATACTCTCGTTGTTTTGGGGGGTGGTTGAGTTAGTCTAGAATCGTGGTCCCAGACATTGGAACCTTAACAATGCAAATTTCTAATAGAGTCCATCATTAACTTTGATTTCTATATTTTGTGGCTGCAATGATCAAAGTTGGCCTCGGCTAAGCGAAGATGACGTCTATTGAACCGTTTTAAGGGTAGAAATTGGGTTAAAAACCAGATTTGATCATAAATGGACCTACTAGTCAATAACGGAACGGGGTTAATCACTCCATTATATTACTTCTTTACTAATTATCAAAGTAAGAAGAATGAATTAAAACAATAGAAAATATTCGAAAAATCTAGACTCACCCAAAAAAATTGGACGTCCTCTATTGCATTTGAGAGTCATCCAGTAATTCCTTAGCAATGAACTCGTTCGAATAATCTTCGAGTACTCGTACACCCCCCTCTATTAAATATAGTAAAGAGTTTAATTATTAAATATATATTGTTGTTTCTTATAGGAGAAATCGTTAAAAACTTTACGCGATAAAGAAAACTTCTTACTAAACGCGCTCAAAGATAGTGACGATTTAGACGCGAAACTCAACGAAGCCGTTAAACTTTTGATGGTCGTATCGAGTTTAAAACTGTACGATATCTTGGGAGAAAATAATTTCTTGGATAACGGAGATAACGGCGACGTTCGAATGTTTTCCATGCTCTTATACGGTCGAGAATCTTGTCGAACGCCCCGGGAACTCGTCATGGATAATCTAGATAAAATTGGAAACGCACTTTCATTAGATCAGGTAGAAATTTTCAAAAGGGTTATAGATATTCCTGGTAGAATAAAAACAAGTTAGAGAAAGACCTCCTTATAACGAAATATCAATTATATCGAATTTTGGAATTCCCCGCTGTAGCGTCTGCAAAACCATGGGCTAGCAGTTGCCAAGAATTGTTTTTCCCCCCAGATTTTCTTATAACGAGGTTTGACTTATTTTAAAATGATTTTGACTTTTAATAAACGAGACCAGTTCAAGCCTTGTTAAATTGATTTGAAATGCAAATAAAAGGGCCATTATTCTTTGCAAAATCAATTTGACAAGCTGCCCAAAACGAAGTTGGGTTTGACTCTCTACTTTAAACTAAATTAAATTGGGTTTCAGATTGGTCTAAACTTATTAGGAATAAGTTTAAGCGCAACGATCAAAGTGATTCGACCGCATCAATTTAATACGCAAGAATTCATCCAAGCTTGCCCCGACTGGAAGAGCAACGTTTGGCCCGAAGTTTTACTAGCGACTGACGACAAAAATGTTTGGCTTCTTAAAAGGTGATCCTTAAAAATCCTTAAAACTTTGAAACAAACATTCCTTACGGCTCCTAGTCAATAAATTTGATAAAGAACGATATAAACTTTAACTTCCTAGACGTTAAAAACGCTTAACAAAGAGTTAGCGAGTGAATAATATAATATATATTTTTTGGATACGTTTGAAATGTAGTTAGTTTTGTTTCTTTAATTTCAGTTTGAATAGTTTTAGACTAAATGGTTCGTATAAAGTTAAACTTTAGTAATGATTACCCTAAAATGGCTGCCAAAAGACGTCCGCTTAAATTAGATACTTAAGTCTTAGCGGACGATAGACGGAAACTATCTTAGGGTGGGAAACGTACGTTAAAATTTAATTAAAAAGGACCCGGGAAACGAGCCATTTTCAAAATGGTTAATTCTTGGTCCCTTTCAAACTGTGTTAAACAAAAATAAGGATTAAGCGTGAAATTTCCTTCTACTAAGAGTAAAAAATATTTAGAAAAATGTAATTCTCAATCCAATCGTGACTAACTGTAAAATTGAAAGTATTTTTAAGTATTAATTTATTTTTGAGCTTGTGGAAATTATAGATTTTAATACGTAGATTAATTAAATACCGAGGAATAAATTAGGTTGAAATTAATGAATAAATAAAAACAGTAGCGCTGGCTCGGAAAAGTTATTGACTAACGTCTAAATTAACGATACTGAAGTTTTTATTGGCGCCAAAATTACAAATTTAATTTGTTCCAAGATAGACGCCTCTTAATCTAAATTCTGGATGCCAGCCCAAAAAACCAATTTAAGCGTCCTTACGTTGAGATAAATGGCGCGCGCAATGTCAATTTTTGGGGCCAGATAATAAATTTAGCGTCTCAAAACTTCTAAGATAGAAAGGAGCTCGCAACGGTCTTTTTTTTTTTTTTTCACTAAAAAATGCAAATTAACCATGTCAGACCCCGGAACTATCAGTATCGGTTTAATTTAGGATATCAGGCAGCCAACGCATTAAGATTTTGAAAGAATTTCTTAGGGAGATAATCGGGGAAATGAAAATTTGATTACGAGAAAGGATAAGAGTATATTAAAAAGAGGAGATTATTTGTGGGAACGGAAATTTCTGGGTAAATTAAAAAACCAAAGTGCCGAAGGTCTTACTTCTAATTTTCAGGTCTCTGGTTAATAATTAGGACTATATAGGTAAGAGGGTCTCTAGTTAAACAAACAAATATTTATCATCTCGTCTTAAAATAAATAAATGTATTTTAAAAAATTAAGAACGAATATCACTGTAAATAAAGGTCTCATTTTCACAAAACAACGTACGTATTTCCGCTTAAAAACGAAATATAAACGAAACTGCGGAAGATGGGGTTAAGTACTCCCAGTTTTGTTATTTAGAAACTTCTAAACTTACTTCGTAGTTCCTACTTCCATTCGATATATATTTATCGCGTACTGTAAACCCAAAATTAAGAATTGAAACCGTGTACTTGGAATTTAGCTATAATCGTTTTGTTTTTAATTAAATTCTTAATTTATCAGTGATGATACTGAAAAAAGGTTTAAAATTAAACACGTACATTGTTAGAATCGAAAACTTTCCGAGAATCGCGTTCAATTCCAAGTGCCTTTAGGGTATCGAATAAAATTGATGCAAAAAAGATTTCTTAGCGTTTTTCGATTCTTATAATAAAGTTTTAGGCAAACTATCCGTACAGATATCACTACGAATCTGGGTTATCGTCCGGGAAAAGGATCCAGTCTATTAGTACGTAAAGTAAAAGCTATTTTTCTAGCCATGTCTTCGTTATAAATGGCTTTGCATTTCTCGTGGTTGATTCTCCTTCTCGCTTTAAACGGCTTCTCGTAAAACAAGGTCCGTCTATAATCGTCAAAGACTCCTTCGCTAGCCAATATCCTAAACAATTTCATTTTAATTACTAAAAAATAAAATACTAATTCATTCAGCTAGCTAGCCTAAGCTAGGTAACGGTAACCATGGATGTATAAAGAACTAGCTAGTTCTTTATACATCCATGCGGTAATCTAGCTTAGGCAGCAGGCTAGCTGATGCCTGATGCTGATGTGGAAGAACCGCTAAGCCTTGGTCTCTTACCTATTCAAAACTCCGAAAGCTTCTTCTACCATTCCGTTTTGCACAATTACAGTACGGGCGATAAATCTTAAGCGTTGCCTCATGTTTATTATTTACGGTTAACCGCGATAATTAGGTGTAATACTTCTTAAACAATATGAAATTAACTTCGGGAGTGAGGGCCCAGGACTCGCTGTCTCCGACTTCGTTCGTAGCAGTATCGAATAGCAGACATTCACGCGTCATCATTGGCTAACGACTAACCAATGACAAACAACCGTACAATACCCGCCAAATATTTAAAAAAAAATCTTACGATTCTTAAAGTCTAAATATTCTCGGAACAAAAACGTGAAATTTTAATTTCTCCCAAGAAATAATTAAAAGTTGTTGCGTAAATTCTTACAAAAACGAATACACTCCTTAAAAATGAATGCGAAAGATAATGATTTTTGGAGGAGGGCCTAACAAAAGCTTCATTAAAATTAATAGAGGTTACAAAACGTCCTAAGTTCACCCCTTCATCGCGATGCGAAATTAAAATTACCGATATTCATTGATAGATAAGGAACTTTTCAAAGGTTAAAACAATATATCACGAAACATTTCGGCAAAAACAAACGTTTTTTGTTGGCACGCTAAAAAACCCATTATCATTTCACTCGAATCATCAGCGGGAAACTACACGCAAATTATAAAACAATCCTTGGAATCCACCTGCGCTTTATCTTAAAAAACATCCTATCACAATCAATCGAGTAACCCATCCTTGTTACAATTGAAAAACATCATAAACTAAGAGCACTATCAAAGGCAAAGTCAACCTCGCTTTACCTTCTAAGTCTTTAAGAGTAACGTTGACTACGAGGATAGTCAATTTCAAGCCGAGTTTTCATTACGTTTCAAACTAACTCTATGGCTCGAAACTGACTCGGTATTCCGAAATCTCCGCTTGACGTAAGATTATGAAGAAATTACTCTCAAATTACGCGTAAAATGATCCGTAAAACACGCAATTTTCCCTTCCCTACCCTTTTTCCGCGACTTAAATCAAGAAAACCAACTTACAAAAGGAGTCCGTCCGTCCCGCTTTCGACCCCTTTAGCCGATCGAGAGAAGCCAATAGGATAAGCCGCTTTAGAGAGAGAGGCGTGCGCTCTTTTCGACCAAAAATTCAGCGTGGGAGAAAGCGCGGTCCGTCTCTCTTCTCCACTAGATTCCGTCGTGTTTCGCAATAAGTAGCGTCGAGGGGGTTCCTTTAGTGGGGTCCACATAAGCCTTCGATTCTTCAATCACTTTCCGACTAAACATAGCGGTTGAAAGTCGCGCCGAAAGATTGTCCGTCACCGAAAGGGTTAAGCCTCGTATATCACTCGGTTGCGCGGTTGTCAAGGAAACCAATCGCCTATACTTTCTACACTCCGCGGCTCCTTCAGAAAAAAAAAAAAAAAAAAAAAAAAAAAAAAAGGCGTAAATATTAGGTAAGTCCCTCGGTTCCAAATTTTATCGCTAATTAATATATTTGTACCCCCGTATGATTCGCAACGTTTGATCGAGGAGAAATAGGTGGTCAAAATTCGATCAGCGCGTCTGGCTCGAAACGCGAGGAAGATTACATTTCGGAGAAGATATACCGAGGTTTTCGTAATCGCGTTCCTAAACATCCCTTTAGACGTTCGAACGTCAACGTGTAGATAAAAGATAAAGACACGTGATTTACCTCGCGCGGAGTTGTACATCAAATAAGACTGATACATTTTTATTTAAATTTTTTTTTTCAATATTTACCTGAAGAGAAAAAAAAAAAGTTTGTAAGGAGAGGAAGATTAAATTTCGGAGAAGTATAGGTCAGATTTTTGGACATGACGTATTGACGTCCTGTACCTAAGTGTAATTAGCCTAAATCTTAAGATATTCGTAATTAAAAGGTCTTAATTTGAATTTTGGCGTAAAAATGGCATTCTTTATCAAGGCGTTTTATCAATAAGTGTTTTCAAACTATAAGGTTTCGACTACAAATATTAACCCCTCAAACTCGTAGATATTGTTGGTTAAATATATATTTTAAATAATATATTTTAAATAATTGAGAAATATTTCAAAATGTACGAAATATTTGTCGTATATCCGTTATATTGTAAAAAGTTTAATTTCAGTAACTTTGATTGATTGATGTTCGTATCCTAAGGATGTTTATTCGGGCGTGGTCCCGACATTCGTACGTCGAGTATCCGTACATTACGGAACCGCGTCATTGAGCGCGATAATTTATGTAGAACAGAGTACGGGCGTATTAACGACGACCTTAAAATGCGCCCCGATGAACTAGAGAGAGATAGAGCTTGAGAAACAGCCGATTCACCAAATATATATCAATATATATATGGCCATACAAAGAGAGCTATACTAGCGAAATTGTCGTCACAAATAACGGATTATACGAACAAAACATTTTATAGGGGAATGCAGATACGCCAAAGTCAAGCTACCTTTCAGCGTGGATAATAGTCACGTGACTACGCTTTTGTCAAAGCCGCGGTCAAAAGGGAAAACCCCTTTGGAAGGGGAAGGGGGGTTTGAAACGTCTAGTTAAAAATGTTTTAAGAGGGGGGACTAACTTCATTTTCCTCTTTGCCCTCAATTTATTTGTTTTTTAATGGAAATTGAAATTTGTATTAGAGTTGATGATGGGCCCATAATTAATGTAGGCGCGAGGCGATGCTTAAATGTTAACAATAGCCTATGTTCATCATTTAAGAGTACCAAGTTTTCTCCTCTCAACATTGTTGGCGAGCAAATTACCAAAATAACTGACGAGAAATAAATGACTAAAATGAAACAATTGCCGCGAAAAAGCCGTCTTTTCCTTAAATAATAACAATGAATAAAGAGTGGGCTTATTTCTTTAAGTCTATTCGTCCGAGTTTGTGAATTTTAATTTTGCTAATTAAGCGCTAATTGGAAGCCGGAAAGATAACGAACTTTAAGTGGGTCGCGCCGCCTCTTTCGGAAAAATTCGTTTTATCTCGAAACGAAAAACGAAGCTTTTCTTTAAATAAGCTTAAGACAAAGGCTATAGAACGGATAAGAACCCATTCCGTTACTTTAATTTTAATTTATTTCTTCAAACTAAAACGGAAAATTCTTACTAGAATAAATAATGCCTAGAAAAGATCTCACATTTAGAAATTAATAAATTTTTTTTTTTTTTTTTTTTTCGTATCTTCAGTCATTTTACAAAGAGAAGCTAATAAGGCGCGCGTTAAAATCTTTGTCTCCGGTAATAGGACCGCGAACGTTTAGATTCGAGTAGTGTCGGGTAATTAACGGGCTATCGGAGCGATTACCCGAATCAACTCGAGACATCGGGTACCCGTACACCCTACCCTGCTAGTTGATAGGGATGGAAAAACTCGGTGTACGCGCCAATATAAAATAACGCGCGAAATTTCAAACTAAAATGGTGGGCCTTTTTTTTTTTTTTTTTTTTTTTTTCAGAATAACATCATGTCAACATTGTCTCCCGGAAGTCGCGGTTCGAGTCCAGGACTGACCGTGACCAGCGACGGCGGAAGCCGTCCAACGACCCCTCAGAGGAGACCCGGATCGGGCGGCGCTTTCTTCACCACCATTCGAGATCCGACGGAACCCAAGTCGTTGGACTTGTCCGGAAGTAGAGGGAAATCTTCCAGTAACGCTTCCTCCCCGGGGGTCACGGAGAGCCCCGTTTCCATACACCATTCGGGAGGAAAGTTAGAAGCCCGACCGTGGGGGTCGAGGGTAAGATTGCATTTACCAATTACCACTCGCAAATTAAGATAATAATAATAATAAACAAAATTTGTCGATAAGAAAGTTTCTTTTAAGCGAAACAAGTGGGAATTATGGGAGGTATTCTTCCTTTTTATTTTATCAGCCAAGTGTCCCTTTAAAGTTCAAACAAAAACGAACGTTCTCGAAACGCGCTACTGTCCCTTTATTCCGTACGTCGTCAAACTCGTACGATCGCGGAGGGTTGGCCCCAAACACGGAAGATATCGCGCGTTACCCAAATTATTAATACGCGTGGGCGGATGAAGATGAAATTAGGCCTCATCCATTTCCTCTTCTTTTAATAGTATTACTTTTATTTTTATCATTTTCTTTCCCCCGGTTTAATTAAACGCCAAGTAACTATAACCCAAGTCATACGAATCGCTATTTTTACCATTCCGGTAACTTTATAGAGCTTTACAAGAACTCATTTACGCGCCTAAGAACCTATTATTCAAAGATTTCCCGTATCTTTGGTATATTAATAAGATATCCAACCTATTTCCATATAGCAGATCGAGGTAGGACAGCTTACGTTATTTTCCCAAAGGTCCCGATACGCGCGAAACCGGATAACTGCCATTATCCTATAAAGAAGCTAATCTCCTTCCGAACCACGATTGTTTGGGAAGTCAAATTTAGGACAAACTGACGACGGTCGCGATCAACGGAACTCTAGACTCTAGAATAACTCTAGAGTTACTCTACCGTAACCTCGGCTACGCTCTTAGGTAACTCCGACATCGATTAACTAGAAGGATGGGATCCCCAAATCCGCCGAGTGACCACGCCTAAAAGTGACCACCTTCAAAGGGATAGGGTCGCCACATACACGGACACCAGTTTTTTTTTTTTTTTTTATACACGGGCAGTACACCAATGTAGTAATTCTCTACGAATTAGAATTAAATGAATTCTAGGCCGGACACTTAGAGGATAAAGAAAATCTATTTGATTATCCCGCAAATTCCCAATGAAGCTCTTCCACCCCTATATTATCCCAGCGCTCTGAGTGGTCTAATCAATCGAAAGAGCTAAGCTTCAACTTTGCCGGATAAAATGATGACGTCATATTATTGGCTTAAAGTTCTTCGCCTATGATTTCTACGATTATTTTGGGGAAAACAAATTTTCTTAATGTTCCTCTATAAGAGAGTGTTCCCAAATGATCGTGGTACAAGCTCTTTAACGTCCGCGCCAATATCTATCTATATGGTCCATCATTCCGCTTATTTGAAGCAATTATAAGTAACGCCGGAGCAAAAAGGTAAGAGATAGGCGATTACCTCCAGCTTCCCTCCTCTGGTACGTTGCTTCAAATTTGTCGGATGGACCGTAATGGCCGCAATGCGTCTTACTATATATAGACTTGACTCGCGCGAACAATTTAGTTCCGAAAAAGAATAATGAAACTGTTTTTATATTGTGGGAGGTGCGGGCGGGTTCTACGGTAAATTCGTGGCACGGCGCGGAAGAATATAATCTCAAAGAATAAGGGATGATTTCGTGACGGAACAGCACCTGTCTAGATAACGTTACGTTTCTACTTTTTTACGCGGGCTTTTCTATTCGAAAAAGCTTTCGACTAAATTGCGGCGCGCTGTCTCACGATTAAATAAAGTAGAAGTTACGGGGGTCCCTCGTTGGTTGATCTTTACCTCTTTCAACCCATAACGGTGGCTAGATTCGCCATTGTTAAGGACAACCGGCTTTTTCTCTCACGAGGAAAGAAGTTTTATAAAAATCATCGCGAAAGATTTAAGAATTCGTGTTAAAATAAACCCGGTTAAATTCTATCCCTCGTTAAATTTCGAAACAACCGTAATATCCGTATTAAACTCGGGATCATGAGGGGAAAAGCGTGAACTTCGCTATTACCATTCCTAAAAAAAGGAAGAAAAACACCTGTCGCGTAAAAAACAACCGCCGGGTTCAATTACTTTTAACGCCATTCGTTTTAGCGTCCTTAGAGAGAATAAATAGTCGAATACGAAACGCGTATCCAGCGCGAAAACAAGAAAAAAATTGCGTTTCGAGTTGATTAAACTGGTAAAAAGCTTAGTTAAAACTCGTATTTTTCAATTTGAAAACGCGCGAGATTTTTCCCGCCAAATCTATATTCAACGTCGAGGAAATCGCACGCGCCCGATTTTGGCGCCAAAAAAATGAGCGCGTGACCCGTGGTTTTGTAGAAGTTGAATTTGCTCGCGTGCCAAAAGCTTTAAATTAAAAAAACAAAAAGCTAACGGTTCGAATACGCTAGTAAGAGAAATTTCGCAGTCCCCGCAAAAATAGTTTTCAAGATTCGGAGTTTTTTCTACTTCTGATTCCCAAAGTCACGATTGTAACATCGCGAAAGAGCGTAAAAGTTTGTTTTAAATCTAATTTAATTAAAAAGCGAGGTCTTTTAAGAGTAGCGAGAGTTTTCGCGGGCCGAATTCGTGACGGTTAGATTAGGCTTAGAGATTGGCGAAAAGGAATAATTCTCGGGTGGAAATAAGAAAAGATATAGAACTATGGACTCGTTTCAACCCCTTCAAATCCCTCACATGAAGGTGAGTGAGCAATTTTCCTTCATTTTAGTGGGAATGAGAAAATTGATATTTCGGGACGCCCAAACCTTCTCTCCCAGTCATTTCTCGGAAATAAATCTTATTAGAGATAAGGAGAAGAATGGCTTTGTACGTTCGGCAAACTCGCTTCGAAAGATCTTTCCGAAATCGGTAGAGGCCAAGGCCTAATTTTATCTAAAGGTTAGGAATGGAGTCGTGACACTCTAGCTTATTTTCCCATACTAGTTTATAAGAACGATGTAGGAACGCGCCGTCACTACGTCTCGTAATTTTCTAAACGCGTGTATTGGGAAATGACGGGCAGTTTATTTAACTTCCCCTTTAGTTTCGCCAGCCCTTATCACGCCGCCCGTAGTCTTCCACCTTACGCGTTATAACATTTCGAGTAAATAATATAAATATATTAATAATAAACGTTACGTCGTACGATTTCGAAAGCGAGTAAATAATATTCCGTCAAGTATTCGAGAAATAATTCATCTACGCGTTAAACCAACCGTGATCTAGCTACTTTAAATATAAAATTGCGTAATACGAAGAGTTAAAAGTAAAGCGAGAGCTAAATTACGAAACCTGGGAACGTACGTGGCTGTAGTCACAACGTTTTTTTAACGTAAATATTCTTAAATCGCGCTAATTATGATATTAGACGCGCAACGATAGACAACTTTAAACTGATGGCAAATAAGTGAAATAACTGGGGCGAACTCGCGGACGTATACAAATATTTTCGGTCCACTAGCGAAGCTAAGCTGGGGGGAGGGGGGCTATTATTCCGGAAGCATTTCGATAAGCAGCGCGCTATCGAAATCTGCCATCAGTTTATCGACTAAGATATCGAGAACTTAAATGGTGGTAAAAAGATTCCGATCGAGAAGCGAATAGTTATTATTGGTCGAATTCGATTTCGACAAGGCAAAGTTTATCGTCGTACTCGATGAGAGTGCGCGCGCTTGGCAGCGGACGCCAATTCGAATGAAATTCTTCTCCCCCCAGAAGATCCGCGATATTATCGAACTCTATATCAATTTTAAGAGATATGACGCGGGAGATTACGCGAAAAGGCATTTTCTTTAGCTGGACTAGAAAGAGCGACTAATGGAGTTAAAAATCCCGTCATGATACTAAAAATAAAATAGTCTATCTCTCTCTCCCTGGAGCTAGCTATAGCTTATTTCACGTCGAGTTGGCATCACTCTCAAAGCGGGGCTTTATTTAGAACTGAAGTAAATCAAAAAGCCGAGGATAAATCAACGGCGGAATAGACTATAGTTCTGGTTAAACTTCACTCGATCGAGATAGACGCGCCATGTTTTTTGTTTTCGAAATAGGAAATGACGCCGAAAGCGTAGTAGTGACTTTTTACATCAACGACAACTTTCAATTCGCGCCAAAACTATAGTTTTATATCTTTTCTAAGAAAAACAAATGATCGAAATCGGCTTTGTACCGAGATGAAATCTCCAACTGATTCCGACTAGTAGAACATTTCCCTCGCTCTAACGGGGTCCCTTCGAGGGTCCCTTCGAGGGTCCCTTCGAGGGTCCCTTCGAGGGTCCCTTATCCCGAAAACATTTTTAAAAAACTAGTGCCCCGAAATTTGACGGGGCAAGGTCGTTCCGGGTAATTAAAATCGGACGGAAATTACAAAATCCTCGAAAAATTCATATCTATCTTCTATTTTGACGAAAATTGTCCCAGACTAATTTTTCTTGTCGCTTATTGGTCAAGCGCAATTGATAAGTCGATTTAAGTCTCGGCATTAAATCAGTTTTTTTTTTTGACAATTATATAGGGGCCCGAATCTAGTCAGCAGTTACTCGTTTACTTTTAATTTTATATTACAAGTCTAGTCTAGTCTAGTAGTGAATGTACAATGATAAGGCGTGGGATGGAAATTTTCTAGAGCGACTGCCACTACGAAAACATAGCCCCCCCCCCCCCCACACACACACACACACACACATACACACACTCTTAAGCGTTAAGATAAGAGAGCTTCAGAGGCGGTGAGTGGAATTTTATCCAGAGATTATTTAATAAAGCTTCTGGAAAATCAATTAAGATCCGGCCAAAGATACGCTCGTCAAATACTACAATTTCGCTTCGTTTACCAATTAGGAAGTTAAATAAACTATTTTAATTGGTTATTATTTAAAATAAGTATAGATAAGATTCGCGGAACGCGTTAATTAAACGTCAGTGAAACGCCAAAAAACATTTTTATTAGAAATGGGATGATAGGAAGAAAAGTACTAGTTATTAATTTGGAGGGGGCGATTATCGAGGGGCCCGTCTTCGTGACAAATTTAAATCCGATTCAAATCTCGAAATCGCGTACAAAATAAAGCGTCCGATACTTCCGGTAACTACGACGAGAGGGCCAAGTCCCTAAGAGACTCGTTAGTCGCTAAGCCTAAACCGCGGGTTCAAATTTGAACCGTAATTTGGGTGTTTTCTTTTAAATTCACGCCCCGTTTTGTTTGAAAGAAAAAAATTGTATTATTTTCCAAATTCCATTTGAAAAGTCCTTTTATATCTCGATATCACCCGCGAGAAAACGCGTTCCATCAAAATTCCTTTCTCAAAAATATGAAATAAAAATTGCTCCGGAATCCAAAAATTATAATTCTAGAGTTATATAAAAGTTGGCATCGGGTAACTACAATTCTAGCATTTGTACGTAGTTCGGATACCGTGGACAACGCCGTTAGTGTCAGAGGACACACGGTGCAGGGCCTAGCATCAATGGCAATCGACCCAAAAAAGCCCACCGCGCGCCCGCGTTAAATGACCCCGAGAGAGAGAGATAGGTATTTTTTTTTTTTTGCGCCTTCTCTTCAAAATTTCCATTTCGATCCGAGTCTTTAAAGCCCCGTCCCTGGTAGCAGACGCGCGGACGCCACGAATCGATTGACTTTGACTTTCGTCTAAAAATTGCGAACGCGAGCTACGTCTCCGCGGATAAACCCGGCTCTAAAAAGGTCCGTTCACCCGCGTCTACTTTTAAGTCAGAGAGACGATTAGCGCGTGAATGGGACTCGAGCGTGAAGCGCCGTATCTAGAGGGCGCTAGAACCCCGGGGAAGCGGCAAAGGGTAGAAACTTGGAGGAAGTACGCTTAACTTATACAATGCCAAATGGATACGAAGCCGACAGCCCCTAAGGCGCCTTTTTCTCTTACGACGAGGGGGTCACGCCCATTGACTAAAGGTGGCGCGGGGTGGAAGCTAGAGCCGGACACATTCCTCTTCACGTAGACCAACCCGCGGTTCATTTTTACCCAGGACGTGGACTAAACACGCGTAATAACGTAACGAAAATATTTGTAATATATATTTTCAAGCCAGTACTCTACTACTCTTAAAGCGAGCGGAGGTTAACATTTTTTTAACTATTTCGTTAGTATTTCGTTACTATAGAAATTCTATATTGAAAAATTTAAACCCCGGGTAAGAAACTTCAAAATGAAAATATCCAATTATGATATAAATTTTTTATTCCTGGAACGTTATTAACGAGATCATTTTGATACGAAAGGTAGTTGACTCGATCTGGATTAAGTACTTTTACCAGAAAGACCGCGCGAAAGCCACCGCGCATCACTCTGGTGACAGTATCACTTTAAATATAGATACGGAAATAACCGAACTAGAAGAGAAAATGGTCTTAAAAACTTTAGGTAGGCGAATAACTATACAAAGAAAAAAAAACCTAACGCGTTTCTTTAAAAAACCGATATTTCCAAGTAGTTTATTAGATAATTTAATCGTATAATCTCGCTTAAAAGGATATTACAATCTTGGAAGAACAAATTATATTAGAAAATCATTTTGGAGCTCGAGAAAATAAACGCGAATCATTTTTAAGTCACTCCTGTTTTTTCCTTTAAACAAAATCGCCTATTTCTATTTGGAACAATCCTACGACGTCATGAAACGAATAAAATTTTGGAATTTATAAAGTTTATTTTGAACGAAACAAGCGCGAATTTCGTTGACTAAAAGCAAACGTTTTCTCGATGCTCTCCAAAAGTGGGCGTTAAAATTTGCGAGAAAATAACGTAGATTATCTCTACTAATTTAATATATAAATTAAATTAAATAATATCAATATTTAAATGTATTAATCATTATCATTTAAGCTCGATCTCGGCTCCGAACGCGAAAGCGTAGAGGTTAAAATACGTTTCCAGGCGTTTCGCGCGTTTACTCGGGAATGAGTTGACCCTTAACGCGGGCTTCGCTCCGCGCACCGACGCCAGCCAGTTAGAACACTTTTACAGGGGCCGTAGCTTTACGTTAAGCTCGCTTCAACGATATACCGAAGCGGTCAATTGGAATTTACTCGGACTAAGCCAGACACCGCGTTTATTCGGGCTTTCAACGAGGGGTTAATTCATTTTTATTTAGAAGACAATCAAAGGGTTGAGCCTTAACATCATCAGCGCCCTAAATCTATCCTACGTAAAAAAAAAGGGGGGGGGGGCTACCCCTTTTTGGAAATATAAAATTTCCCATCTCCCAAAGAAGTCGAAATTAGACATTAATATTTGAACTTGGAGCGGAAGTTGGAGCGGAAGTGACCTTGAGGATAACATTGTTCGTGACCCCGGAACGTCTTGGAACTGAGGAGCCTACCATAGTTTTATATTATCATATTGGCGATACACGTAGATACGTAATACATCCCATCTAGAACATTATTTTCTTAAATTTCATTCGGGGGCTCAGGGGGGGGGGGGGCGAGGTTAGAAACGAAAAGGTTATTCTCTCTCGATATAACGCGCGATGAATAGCGTAAGAAACATTGTTATTTCGTATCCATATAGGGGGGGTGAATTGTATCTTTGAATAGAAATTATACCCAGCAATGGGAACGAGAAGAATCGTTTAAAGGACGGGATCAACGAAAAAAACTATTTCATTCGGACACTTTCCGGATTAAGAACTTTCACGAAAAAGAGCGCGCGAAAGCGACCGCGCCTCACTCGTGGCGAGAGCCAACTGCGGGCTCTACGATATCCGGGCGACCATAGCGCCATAGCGTAGTATCGCGGGGACATTTGTATTTTAAGAAAATTCCAAAAATGTTATAATAAAATAGGTTTTTTTTAGGTCGCGGTAATTTTCTAGTCAAATTCTAATTGGTTTTCGAGGAAAATCTTTGACGCAATATCGCTTAAACGTTGGTAATCCCTATTCCGGCCCTGTAGTCAAGGAGTTCTCGTCTTGTTGGGACTTTATTTTAAAAACATCGGTAGAGTTTTAATTTAACGAACTATAACTAAACGATAAGACGTTATTATTTTTATCCCGGTCCTTTCCTTTAACGCGTTATATTATAAATAATATAGTATGGGCGAATATAGGACCTAGCGTATCTAAAGATAATATCGCTTTTTTTCCGCGCGCCCACGCTAGCTGGTACGAAGGTATTATTATTCGTCCACCCACAATCATTCCGAACAATAACTCTCCGCTCCCTCCACCTCTTCTTCTTTTCCTCGATTGGCTTTCAAAGTCGAACCTTTTTTCTCGCGGTTCCTTTGTAAGAAAATACAAAATTATCCTCGACAATGGGTGATTAAAACCCCCCGTAAAATACGCGAATTAGACATAGAAGCCTCGTAATACGTATCTTCTATCTTATCTCTCTCGCGAAGGATACGGTATACTATTCGTGGTAGGTATGTACGATAAATTAGTAATTGTCCGCGCAACGAAGACGTTTTTGTTTTAAAGTAACGATGTCACTGATTTTACACCAACTCCGAATGGAACCGCGCGTGTCAATAATTAGGGAACAATACGGTTGACAGGCTGACTTCGACTTTTGAAATTCGCGCCTCGATTTCGAGTCTAAAGATTCGTTTCGAGTTTCGTTCGCCCTCCGCGAGATGTCCCGACTGACTTTTAAAGCTTTCCTAGTTAGCATTTATTTCGAAATCATTTTATTGACCCTCTCTCGAGGTATAAAAAAAAACGCTTCGGTTAGCCAAGAGCCGCGGGAATGCTTGGACAAAGCTTTAACAGCTCCGCGCAGCCGCGCTCTTTCGCGTTATATATAGCTACGGATAATGGGGCAGCCAGAGAGAGAGAGAGAGAGAGAGAGAGAGAGAGAGAGAGAGAGAGATATAACTAAAATCATTATACAAATACACCGGAAGAGACGTGGTGGGGAATATTTTTATATCCAGCCTGAATATGATAAAAAAATATAAAATATATTCTAGGAATAGTAACTACAATCAGAAGTACATTATCCGCCCCCTTCCACGAAAGTTAATTAGCTCGTAGACAACACTGGCCAGTATCCAAAAAAGTAGCGAAATAAGCCCCTTAAAGCGAACTACCCGGCGTTTACAGCTAGAATAGAAACAAAAGCAAATAAACAAACAAACAAAAAAAAAAAAACAAAAAAAAAAAACACGTAAATCGGTCCTTGTCATGTACATCAAAAACTATACCTCTCATACTAATGCTGTTGCCATCGTTGTATTATATCTTGTATATAATGATTTTATTGTTTTAAATATTTAACCATGTAACTTGTGAGCTATGCTCCTCCCTGATACAAAAGGGATTCCTCAGGGAAAAGTAAATAAAGCATTCATTCATTCATTCATTCATAGACTAGAGCTGTCAATAAGTTACGCGTAATCGATTTAAACGTGCCTAAGAATTTTCGACTAAGTCATTTTAAAATTTATTTCGCCTTGAATTGGCAGCGCGTACGAAGTTAGGCTTCCCAATTCGCCTCGAAGTAATCGGTCTTATCTTATCGAGGTACCAGGGGTACGCTTAATATCTACGAACTATCAATTCGAGGCAAAATTGGGTTCATTTTTATCCCTGGACTATTATTATAAGAGTCGCGCTATAGGTTAGGGGTATTTAAAATGGAAAACGTTACGCGGGCTTCTTTTACTCTCCCCCATTTGGAACTCTGGTAGAAAATTGCTCTTAGGATCCATTTTTAGACGTTAAATATATTTAGCCTCATACTAAGCGAACTCTCCGAGTGAAACGAGATAGGCTGGGGAAACATTTCCTAAAAGATGAAATAGAATTCGGGGATTATCGGTCTGACGCGCGCGATCGAAAGGCGTCTATATGGAGGAGATTCCTCTCTCCCCTCAGCGGACAACGGCCCTCTTCTAAAACCATATAGTAGTATTACAACGTCACTTTAGAGCGATAGAACAGTCCCTAAAAGGAAGAGCCCGCATTTAGAGAGGTTATAGGGGGAAACCCGTTTCGTCATCTTCCGCGTCTTTTGGCCATTCCTAAAACGAGGGACCATTCCTCGCGGATGCGGAACCGATTTGGTCCGCCAGCTTTTTCTCTCCGATCCGCGAAGCGTCGCTGTACTAGGAAATCTTCCCAAGTTCCTATCCCTAGAACCGCGCAGCCGGACGAAACATTTTTTCGAAAAAGGCGCAAAAATTGCGCGTGATATTATTACGAGCGTGTACCTTTCCCGCCAAAAATTCCTATAGAATAGTTTTCGATCAAATATTCGAGCGCTCGGACGCCTGACGCGTATTCGACATTTTTCGGTTCGTCTAAGCCTATCCTTTAGCTCGTCCTTAGGCCTAACCGCGGGAATAATACGGGCGAACAGTTTCATCCCGTTTCTCCATCTTGATCTCGCTCCTCCGAAAGAGAGAGCGTCTTTAACGGTTAAAGAGTGGAGTAGGCGTAAAGATACGTAGAGACGATCGTACCTCGGGGCCCACTCCCGCTTTATAGTGATCCTAACCAATATATAATTCGGTTCATCCCGAGTTCGCGATACCTCCAACGCGGACGCGCGATGATACGTTAAGTTAAACTTGGCGGGGATAAAAGTAGTACACTATCAAATTCTTCCAAATACGAAGGCTTATGTTAGGAATCGTTCGGAGTTTTCGGCTCGTAGAAAGCTAAATTAGTTAAAGAACTCGGTACGTAATGGTTGTAGGCCTACGAAGAAAATATCTCGAGGCTAAATTGAAACTTCGGAATGGTTACGAGGTTTAGAGAGGTTTTTTTCTTCCCTATCCCTCCCGTAACATTCGCGAGCAGCCTCGGAGCGGGATTGGCTAGCCCGGTTCTTTCTACTGACAGTTAGGCTTAGCTAAAAAAACATTTTACAATTTATATCTAGAAGATCCTGACCTTGGCGAAATTATTTTTGGATCGACATTCGCGCGTTCTGCCCAGCATTCCTTAATCTCCAGACGTTTCAAATAGCCAAGCGCTTTTATCATTTTATATAATAATAAATTCTAACGAAATTTTGGTACGCGCTTGCCGGTTGGTCTTTTCCAGGGCTTCCACAAACCTCTCTCTCTCTCTCCTAAGTCTCTCCCTGACTCCGTCGCTTTTAAACCTTCCGCGGGCTAATCAAAAGCAGTGAGGTTCCGATCGTTGGCTCGGACTAGTCGTTCGCGATCCTCTCTTACCATACCTAGCTTAATAATCCCGCCAAAGCTTCGCGCCAATTTTAACTAAAATAAGGTTTTTAAAGTTTTATTTCGGACCCCGCCTCGCGCCCGAGAATCTTTCGCCATCGGTTATTAGTAGTTTATACGGAGTGTGCGTAGAATAATTCTCCTCCTCCTCCTCTTCTCTAAACCTTTAGCCCGACTCTGTCCTCGGGATTTTGGCGCTAAAAGCTCGCGGACATATGATTTCCTCGTACATAAACTGTTGTCCCAGTCTCGCTCAAAGTACGTAAGCCCGTAATATCCGCTTTAGTTGCCGTGGAAAAGGGACGGAAAAGGTTTCGATCAATTATAATTTGCTGGATGTTTAATTGACACGCTTGTTTTTTTTTTTTTTTAATTAAATCGAAAAGGAAAATCTCGCTCGAATAACGATTCTAAACCTTGGCTTTTTTTGTTGTTGTCGCGAAGCGCCTAAAATATCATTTATTCGCGAGTGCCACGCTAAGTGTTTTACGTAAAAAACAAAATTATTTCCCTCAAAACAAAAAATTTACTAAAATTGAATTAGAAATGGCCAAAACACCCACGAGCGCGGCGGGAAGCACGCCTGTCAAGAAAGTACCCATTCACCTGCAGGTGAGAATTCGTTCAATATCAATTTTAAACGAAGATTTTGGACTTAATTCGCTCGATACGAATGAAAATCCCGAACAGCTATTTAGATTCATTTTTAACGTAGTTAAAATATTCGCGGGTTCAATTTTATTTTAGACGGTGTTAATTAAAAAATCGAATAAAATTCGAAGCTCTGCCAGACAAATGTTAAGTATCTTTTCGATTTATAAGAACAGGACGCTACGCTTGGAGGAAAATCATTTGGAAAGCCATTTTTGATTACGAATTTTAAAAATGCCTAATTTTATCCGAGCGCTTTCTATTCCGTTACTAATTTCTAAAAAATTGTATTTTTTCTCCCCGGTATCAAATGTTTTTAAGACAATTAGCCCAGGCTCCTTTCCGACTACAAATCTAAAAAAAAAGCCACCAAACCACTTTTACATCTATCTTACTCCGCGGGTATAGAGCGAAATTACGTAAAATATTCGCTAGATCTCAATTATTATATCTTACGTCGAAGGGAATCTTTATTAGCGGGCCGGAACTAATTCTTTTTTGAAATAATAGAAAGAAGTCAATTTGTTCTAATCACCAATTTCAAACCATCAACGTAAAGGGATAATGAAATTAAAGAGATTTTATTTCTCTGGCTTAATTGAAGCGTCAAGGATGAAAATACCTTCAGTTTTCCCGTAGTTTATTTCTAATTAAATATATTTTTTCGCGCGAATTAAGTACTTTTCGGAAAAAAGAAAGCAACGTTAGAAGGGGGTGAGAATGAACCGTACGCGCTTTAAAATAGCTACGCGACCGCACTCGTGACGCCTATTATTATCGCGAGCCATTTTTATTTGACAAATTTCCAAAATAGCCATTATAAAATATATATATTTACAGTCGCGGGATTTTTCTCTAAGACATGGAAAAATTCTACTCGAATGTCGAATGAAATTCGTGAAAAATCCGTGATGGCCTCGCGATTTTTACGGGGCGTCGGGATAAAACTCTTCGAGTATTAGAGAAATATTTAACGAACCGGTTTTAAAGGGGCGTTAGTAAATCCCTTTAAATATAGTTCATTATACCTTTATATTATAATGTTTTTTAGGAACAAAATTTAGCCAAAAGAAGCAAAAAACGTATTTACGCTAATTATTAAAATTTCGAGGTTAAGATGGCCTCGGGGAAGACGTTGACTCTTTTAATATTTCCAAGTTCCCTACGACAAAGTCTATGATTATTAAATAATACCGTAAGTAAAAAAGGCTTAAAAATATTAGTAGAGGGTTGGATATTGCCGGAATTATCCAGGCTGGAAACGCTATTTTCCGTTTGTTGGTAAGCGATTTGGGCGAGCGAAATTCGCTAACTATTCGTTATTGATCCGCGCGAGTTGGGGTGGGGTAGGAGGAGAGGGAGGAGGTAGGCTAAAGGAGCTTTCTCTTCGTGGACGCGCGATACTAGCGTCTATGGAGAAGTTGTAAGCGTCGCCGTGGCAACGGAGAAAGGGCTCTTTTAAGCTAGCTATAGAAGGATTCCGTTAGAAATTTCAGCCCGAAAAAGACGCTCGATTTTATTTATATTTCGTGGCGTTTTCTTCGAGATAAAATAGAGCCCGGTATAGAAAATGGGGAAAAAGAATAGGGATTTCATCAGTGGCTAAATCAAGGGGTTTAAAAGGGGTTAAAACGAAACGAGGCCAACTCGATCTCGCCAAGAATCGTCGTATATCGACGCTACTTTTATTGCCCATCTTATTCTAGACTATATAGTCTATTCCACCTTCAATTGGCACCACACTCCGAGCCTTTTAAACGAACTGGTAGAGTAAAATATCGCGCGGTGAAAAAGGGTAGGAGGGTAGGGATCGTCCGCGTTGCCAATTCAAATATAAACATTTTTAAATTAGACGAGTAACTGCCGGCGACTCTTTATTGGCCCCTTTTCAAATTGATTAAAAGAAATTACATTCCCGCCCCCATTGAGGGGAAAAAAAATCAAGTAATTTGGTCAAAAATGGACCAAATGTACTCGATGCACTCCACCTTGGCGCGCCAGTTCAATTTGACAAGGCCCAAATCGAGTGTTAGGGGTCGCGTTTGGAATTTAATAAATATTATTACATATTTTTATTCGTATAGCGATATTTCTAATATATTACGCGGGATTTCGGTATTTCTACGCGTGAAAAAGTCGATATTTGGGTTTACAAAGGAGGGTTTTTCCCTAGCGAAGTCAGACGTTACGTCAGAGCTACGTCACGAAGCTATAGGTCGTGAAGCTATAGGCCAGGGGTTTTCCTACCGCGCCAACTTTTCGATTCAGAATGGCGGGGATTGGAGGAGAGGCGAGCTTCGGAAGGAATCGAGGAAAGACGAGGCCCGGGAACGACTGGATCTATAATACACTGGCCATTGAGCGCTTTTGCTAAACTTTTTTTTTTTTTACGTCTACGAAGGGTTTGTGAAAGAACCTTTCTAATCGCGATTTGATCAACTCGAAAAATAGACTTTAAAATGGTTCGCCTATATTTCGATTAATTACGGAGAGAACCTCATTCGCGTATACCTAAGAACGTTCAAAATGCGGGCGAGGTAAAATAATCGAATACCATTGTCGAGTACTTTGGGAAAGGTTGAAATCGGAAATGAACGCTAAAAACCAAAAGTATCGTCGCGAAACAAAAAGGCTCAGCTTATTGAATTAGCCTCTAAGCTTATAAGTACCGTTTAGAGCGGTCAATAATTGTTATCAATGGAAAACCGGATAAAATAAGCGGACGATTAACCAAAGGGGAAATAAACCTCTCGCGGACTTTAATTTACCTCGAAATTGACGAGGGAATATTTTAAGCGTTTCAACCTCCCTTGAAACGGTACCTCCTCCCAGTAAAAAAAAAAAAAAAAAAAAAAAAAAAAAAAAAAAAGGGGGTCGATAGTGTACAGTTTTAACGAGACTTTGTCACGAAAACCTCGCAGTCTATACGTACAGTTCGAGGACTTTTGGTCGCGTTATTATAAACATTAAATAATAAATGTAAATAATAGAGGCGAAGAATCGAGGGAACCAAATTAGAAAAATTCCGAACGTATTATTCTCTATATTAAATCTTCCGGATCCCCAAATAAGCACGGAACCCCCTTAGAGGGCCACTTTCAAAAGATAAGAGAGAGAGAGAGAGAGAAATGAAGCTAAATACGCTACGTATGTTGGGAGAAGAAAGACTTCTTGAGAAACGCGCATTCTCCCTTTAAACACGCCCCATTAAACGCGGGATAATCGGCCAACCCATTACAAAAACGAGTAGGTAGTTACTCAACTATGGCGTCGCTTTGTTTCTTAGCAAGCCTATTCGTTCGAGAAACATTTTACATTTGTTGAAACGTTCCATTCAAAATTGATTCATTTTTCTATTTCCCTATTTCTCTAACCCTTTTTCGTTAAAAAAAAAAAAAAAAAAAAAAAATAACGGAGCCCAATTTACTAATGCCCCCCTTACTTTCGGAATGAAACTTTTTTACGAAATTCTCCACTTCTTTTCTTAAACCTTTTCTGGTCATTATTAGCTACACCTCCTCCCCAATAGGTTCCTACTTGGATTCTACTCTGAAAATTGCGGTCTATTTTGCAATATTTTACCAATTTATTTTTCGGATTCACTCGCTTTTAGCCAATTTACAAATTCCCTAACATTTATTGACCTTTAACCCTTTCTTTTAATCCCATTTTCCTTTTTTATACGCTAGAAAGAAGATAAAGCGCGCCGTACAAAATCTCCCGTTTATTACGCGATATAAAGCCGTAGTTTTCTCCGATAGAATTTTAACTCGGCGCAATTTAAGCGAAAAAACTAGTACGAGACTGTAATTTACGAGAATGAAAGGGGCAGCGTGAGAGATTTAGGACAGACGTTTTCGAACGAAGAAAGTAAGAAAATGTGGCGGGGGTTGCGGGCCAATTAACTCCGAGATTTAATAACGAGCGTGGGTGCGGAAAAATTAAAAAAATTGCTACGTTTAAAAAGCTCATTCTTACCAATCTGGCTCGAATTTGACTAAATACGCGCTTAAATCCGATAAAACTAAAGTAAAGGAATTATTCACCGTCCCGTTAACTTTCCCCTCGCGCGCTCTGAATCCATCCGACAGTTAGAAACTATCAAATTTCGACAAGAATATTCGCCAAACATAAACGGGGCTCAGGGTTTAATTCCACTCTCTATTTGACACGATTCGGATTTCAAAATATACCAAGTATATATCAACACCCTTAAGTACGAGTCAATTGACGCCCCACTCTAACCCTATAGAACCAAACGTCGAGACGAGGAGGAACTTGAACTTTTTCGTAAACTGAGACTGTCTAATGGCGTCTTAGTTTTATTTAAATTACGCGTCTTCGTCATAATTAATTAACACGTGGTGAACTGTTTGGAAAAAAAGCTAACTCGGATTAACCGCTAGGAGATATAATAAGAATAATAATAATAATGTTGCCTAGAAAAAAATGTCGGTTTGCATCGAGGCTTTTGGTTGGCTTGATGGGCGGTTGCCGGGGGCGGGGGGGTACGTACGTTTAGGATAACATCCTGTCATATTTTCCAAGCATAGATGAAGCTAGTAGAATATTTGTGGTTTTTGTTTCTAGCTTAAATTATCCTTAGAGCGGAACCATTATCACGAATGCGCGACACGTTCAAAAAGGGGGTATAGAGATTAACCAGCGTGGGCACCACCTGGTCCCGCGGTGCGCTATACCATCCTATCTCTCTCGCTCTCTAGAGTCTAAAAATTAATGGTTAGTATAGTTTTAGGGATTATAAAACTAAAAATAAACCACGATTCTAATATTACAAATAGAACTTTTTTTTAACATAAGCCATTAGTTTTCTTAAAGGGATAATGAAGGCATTTCTTTTGAGCATTAGGGAATGGTCTCCGAATTGTACAATCGTTCAAAATAATCGCGTCAGATTTTGGTCATTCGTTTAAAACGTAAAATCTCGGCGACCAATCGAAAGACGCCCGGCCGCGTTCCGTAAAATCTTCACTTTTGGAATCGTCAACTAAATCTCCTTTTTATTTCCAAGAGCGGAACAGCGCGTGTCGCGAATATTTTACTTCTAGCTAAAGGTAGTAGGCGAGTCTTTCGATTAATCGGAGTTTCTCTATTCATTTTAATTGAACGCCCAAAACGCGAATATTCTCGGATTGTTTCCGCAATTCACCGACCGTAGTTGACGTAAGAGTGGGGCGTAACGATTGCCTACCTAATGTCTACGCTTGTAGAAATATAGTTCTCTCTAAAAGAAATAATACGATCGGGGTTAGAGGGCAATACGCGTTTTAAAACGGGGTTGGACCGTCGTAGGGCTTCGCTGCCGAATTGGGGCCATCCAAAGCCAATGTCCTAGCGTAGACTCAGGCGTGGCCTAGTTTGGCGTAGAATGAAAACAATGTCGCGACGAACGGATCATCTAGATATTTGGGGATTACGCCTTTTTACGTATTCTCTATTCCCAATTTTTTCTTTTTTTTTTTTTTTTTCTTTTTTGGTCAATTGGACAATGAGTTACGTATGTATACTCGTTACGACGACGTAACGAGTATGCAAGGGAGAGAAGTATATTATATTAAGCTCGCTTATTCCGGGATGATATAAGCTAGTCCTTGATCGCGCGACGCAATCGCTAATCGCGCTCGGACAATAAATTCTCCCCGCCACATTTCCTCATTTCCAAATCACGGATGGAAGAGTTTTTTTTTACGTCTAACCTTAATTATCAAAATTACAACGTACTTGGATTTAAAAATGGCTTTAAAGGGAGAGTGAAAGGGAAAAACTTTGTAGAAATTAATTCTCTTTATCTTAAATTTTTGGATACTATCAGTCCCTTTGGCCAATCGAAAGACGCCGCCCATAAAACTACATTCTATAACCAAGCTTATTCAATATAAATTGTATATTATTATATAATTAAGGTATCCCTTTAAAACGACAAATAATATCATTCAAAATAATATAGATACAAATATAATATATCGCGTATATAATATTTAAATGCCGGGAAGAATATATTATTAAGAAATTCCTTCCATCGTTTCAAACATTATAGAAATTAATGGCAAAAACAATTCCTATCCCCATTTTTATAGTTCTCGCTCTGGAAATTTTTGAAGGTGGGCGTACGGTTCTTGACACGGCCAAATTTTATTATTTTATCTCGCTTTTGACAACCAGTTTAAATAACGGGCCTATATAGAAGTATGATGGAAAAACCAGAATGAAAAAAAAAAAAAAATAATAAGGGGATAGAATGGAGTTTTTCTATGACATTCGGAATAATCTAAAGACGCTCGAAATTATAATTACGATTCTACAAAATGATAGAAACAAATTAAAGTGGCCCTTCCTTCATTTGGGGGGGATGTTTGGATATATTTTGAAAATATTCAAAATAGGGAGGGTAACGGGAAAATGAAATATTCTATAATAGTCATCTTCGAAATGTTTCAAAACAAAAATTCCAAGGCATACGTCCGTCGTAGAACAAAATTACCAGTAAAAATAGTTATTTTATAATCGGCAATTTGAAATTTTACAGGAAGAATTTCCCGCGCGCTCATTTTTGTAAGGTTATTTAAATTAAATTTTGTTTGTAAAGAAGATTTTAATTCAGATTCGTCTAAAAGCTACGCGACCCTAATTAAACTGCCGCACCCGAGCTACCTTTTCATAAACGAGGAAGCGAGCGAGGTTTCCGAACTTTATAAAAGAAAATATTCATTTTTAAAACTAAATATATTTTACTAAATATATAGGAGGAATCGCGCGGCGGCAACTATTTTATTTCGTTTAATGTTCGAGCAGCCCCAATTTCGTTTAATCTTTATTACCGCGAGAATTAACGTTAGAACGAAGAAGAGCCAAATTGTTTAGGATGGAATTTCTAGAGCTATTTTTAGGGCAAACGTATCCGTCTTAAACTATAAAGATTGAAATCGCGGCCAGTCCGCTAGTAACAAATTTACGAACAAATATTAAACTAGAAATAAAATTAAAAATAGCCCGCAAATAATTTCTTAGCGTAACGCAATTTGAAATAATGAGAATTTTACCAACTCGTAATTATCGTAAATTTTAAAATTAGTCAAATTCCTCGTTATTTAGGCTCTTAATTAAAAAATGGTTTAAAGTCATTCGAATTTAATTGGTTTTTAAATTATTTTACGTATAATTACAAAAATACGTAAGGTTTCAATTAGCCTTAATATTTTGTCGCTATTGTAGCCGCCATATTCCGCGAATTAAATAAAAACATATTCCGCGCTATTTACGGGATAATTACGAGTTGAGGATGAGCGTCTCTTTCGCGTCTTTCAATAAAGACACGAATAAAATAAGCTTCTTACAATTATAGTTTTTAAAAACAGGTTGACCTAATAATAGATATACCCTTTTTTTTATAAATATTATAGAAAAACGCCGGGAGCTTCCAAATTAATTTTTTTTTTTCGGTTTCTTCCCCGACAAAATTGCAAATCCCACGTTTTATAGCGAAGCGTTTCATTTTTTCGTATCAATTTAAAATAAGGATTAAAAAGAAGGGATAGATAAAGCGACCCTAGCCTTACAAAACGCTCGCGATTTAAATTGAAACGCCATTTTAAAGGGAAACACGGGCTAATTTTTTTTAAATTATTTTCAGAATATTTTTTATGATTTTAGGAAAGGTTATTGTTCATTTATAAGGTCAGATCTAAATACGCTAGAACTATCGAAGCGGTTAATCTCCCGATTAATTAAAAGCCCGAGAACTAATTAAAAGAAAAATTCATCTCGCGGATTCAGTTTACGAGTTTCAATTTGGGTTTATCCTTTAAAAATGAACCGCGGGAGGCTAGAATCGAGGGAAAACTTAAAAATCTGTCGGCTTTTCTTTTAGTCGCGACTTAAGGGAGGCCTCGTTCGTTTCGTAATATCAGCGCCGTAACCGTAATGGCAGTAATACGCGTTTTAGTCGCGTTAATCTTAATAGAGGATTAACATTCGATGCCTCTTACGTATATTAAGAATTAAGAGTAAATAATCTAGTTTGACCCAGAAACAAAAAGCGTCTCCCTCTCTTCCAAGCTCCTTTTTTCTCTCTCTCTCTCTCTCTCCTTGTTTTCGGCGAAGTGCAATTAAAATTCGACACACGAGAGATCGTTCTACCACTACTATTACTAGAGTAGTTTTTTTTTATTATTTTACTTTTAAACGGAAGCTTCGTAGAAAGGGACGAGCGTCGTCCTTGTAGCGCGGCGGAGTTACGAAAACATCAACGGGCTCGGATTATATTAGTCTTTAAACGAATTTTGATATGAATCGGACGAATGGTTTAAAGGTAATGTCCATTTTGTTTTAAACCCCCGCGTCTCTTTCGAGTTTAAAAAGGAGCGTGGAGTAACGCTTGATAAGAGAATTACGAATAAACCTTACCGAATTATCATAGAGATATATATTATTTGGGATAAATTTGGTACGTATTACGTATCGATGAGCGAAAGCGGTAAACAGTTACGTAATCGCGTAATGGGTGTACGGATATTACGCGAGTGATTAACGCCTCGATTAGCCAATGACGCGACGCGGGCGCGAAAGTTTCGTAAATACGAATAACATTTTTTTTCTAACTTTGGCTAAAATGAAATAATTAAAATGAATCTTTTTCCGTTAAGTTTTATCAAAAGTAACCTTTGTCAATTACTTCGTCATCCCTTTAAAGGCAGATGGTGCGGGGGCTACGGCGCTTTTCATTGGTAAAAAGGTTTTATAAATAACCCGTAATATTATTTAGCTAAATATTTAACGAGCTTTGAATTTGAATTGTATTTGAACGATGAAGGTCCGCGGAGTCAAATTTTAACGCTATCCGTTAATTCTTCGTAGACGAATAATACGTTTATATCGTTCGCGCCGAGGTTTCATTACGAATTCCGGGCTATTTTAAGGGTTTAAGGGCGCGTACGTATATATTCTAGGAAATTGTAGGCCGGACCTTATGGGAAAAAGTGGAAAAGATGGAAATATCGTAAAGAAACGAATATTTAAATTAAACGACGACATAAATCGGAATTAAAAGTAAATATCTTTCGTTTATATAGCGACAAATATTTGTCCGAAAAGATCGTAATCGTAACTCTTAATAGATTTCTAAAGAAAAAGAATCCCAAATACGGAAGACATTACGCTAATTTCCACGAGGGCGTTACTCTTCAATATATTACGAGATTTTTTCTCTAGAAAAAATGTTTCGACTACTTTTATTTTTGAAAAGAAACCCTCTTTCATCTTCGAAGATATTTCGTACAGAAACCCGAAAAACAAAATCGCGTTTTCACCCTTTTTCCCCCGTGATGAAGCCAAAATTCCTTCACGATCGTCGCGTATTTTCCGACCGAATAAAAAAATCCGCTTTTTATTAATAATCCCTGATATAAAAGTGGATGTCTTATCTCTCCCGCACTTCATCATCTTCGAAAAGTAACCCTTCGCCCCTTTCCATTATAACTAAGCGGGGAAACCGGAGAGACCGCGTCGAGAGAGGGAGTGGGTTTAAACTAAGAGACCGCTGCCACTCGATTCGGACCTAGTTGGCCACACTGATATCGCGCGCCAAACTCGACAATTTAATCACGTGACAAATTGAAAGCGATTCGCGAGGCTCTGTATGTTCCATTGACGCGTGACGTCGCTTTTACTTTATATTTCAATATTTCTCCCGTAGAATAACCGAAGAAACGGGCTTACCCAATCAGGGATGCTCTTTTAATTCGGTAATAATTTGTATAACCATTTTCAGAAGCTCGTTCTATTTTTCAGATTTATTATTCCTAAGCTCCCAAATGGTATTAGACGCGTAGTTAAAGCCGATTCCGCTATAGATCTGTTCCGGATTATCTTACCTTAATCCATCGCACCCTCTTCCCCCTTTAACTTCCACCCCCTTTATAAGCTCCCTTCATTTTTGACGGGGTCTGCCTAGCTTTATCTAAGCGTAACTTATTTTAGTACGATAATAATTTCGTAGGCTGAAATAACGAAAGAAATGCTGGGAGCTTTACTGGCTTATAGATTAGAAAAGCTAAAACAGTTAGTCTTGGTTCGCGTTCTAACATTCTTCGAACGTGAGGAAATTTTATTTCCTCCTCGATTGTTTAATTTCAAACGTTTTTAAGAAAAAGTGTACGTTGTTTAAATGACGTCAAAATACGCGTTTAAACGTCATTGTTTCAATTACGAGAAGCTAGATTTTAACGCGCGGTATATACTTCTTGGAATACTTTTGACATTAATGGGAACTTGACTAAGTCCGTGATGGGCGAATGTCCCGTTTATAGATAGATGATCGTGGAGGCGGCTCGTTCGGGGGGCGTCTACTTTAAAAACGCGACTCTTACAGTAAGCAGGATGCTCTTATTTAGACAAACGCTAAAATAACCCCCTTAGCCGATCTCTCTCTCTCTCGATTTGCTTTTTAGAACCTAAGCGAACGCCGTTGCCTAACAACGAGTTTCAACCCCGTCAACCCTTAACCTAGTTTCTTTCGTTAAATACTCTTCTCCCCCCAATTTAAAGCCAACAAATGAAGCCAACATAGCGTCTAGTCACTCGAGATTATATTCTCCTAGTCGCGAGATAAGACGGGAGCGTGTCAAAGGTCAAAGGATGAGGGATGGAAGAGGCTGAAGGATAGAGACTTTGTTTATTTCCATTCGGAGTTGGTGAAAAATCCCTGACAGCCTCCATTTTAGCCGAGAAATTTACTAGTAAACTGATTAAGATAAATAATTTCGATAAAGAGCTACCATTAAATAACTAATACGAGAATAATTCGAAAATTAAGCTTACGTTAAATAACGTTTTCCTTAATGCTATTTTAAATTGATTAAATTATTTCAAAAGTTTCCTACCAATTTTACGCGCCCATATTTATTACAATTAATAGTATGGAAAAAATAACTAAGAATATCTTCGCTCGTAGTTTCCTTTCTAAACTTCCGACTGGGGGGGGGGGGGGGGGGTAAGGGCCAAATTGGACCATTATATAATATAACATTGTCAATTTCAATATATTCTAATTTTATCAAGTAATACGAATAATTTATTTAAGAAAACGTTTTTTATCTATTCCCCAGAGTTCTCACACGCGATTGGTGATTAAGGGAGGACGAATCGTAAACGACGACCGGATCAGCGAAGGAGACGTTTACATCGAAGATGGAATTATTAAGTAAATTACAATTTAACAAACGAATTGCGAAAATCCACCAACCCCTTCCTATTAAATTTAATTATACGCCGGCTATACAAAGTTGACCGACTCCAGAGTTCCCTAGAGTCTGAACTCAAAGAGCCGTCGAAGCCCTTACTTTAACCCTATCGCCCTTCGTAAGAACTCGACCAAGGAAGTTTAATTTTGGAGTTCCGGACCGACAGACAGACGTACCTATAGAGATTAGTAATCTAAGCTCGTCGTCAAAGGTTCGATGACGTTATTGAGAATCAGTCTTTGATTCGTTTATAAGAGGGTTGATGGATTTTTATTATTCGTATTAAAATAATAATTAAAAAACGCCTATTTAAATTAACAACGATCTTTGGTTTCGCTTTTCGCAGGCAGGTGGGAAAAGACCTAATCATTCCGGGAGGAACCAGGGCCATCGATGCCAGAGGAAAATTCGTTATTCCAGGTAAGAGTTTTGAAAAAAAAAAAACCGTTTCGTGACTCGTACGATTGGAATTAAACGAGCGAACAATTTGTTTCGTGTTGGGGAGGTTTCCGCTAATTTATTTCTAATTCCCTTTGTTTGTTTTTTAAACAGGCGGTATCGACGCCAACGTTCATTTGCAGCTGCCCTTCATGGGCGCCAAAACAGCCGACGATTTCTATCAAGGAACTAAAGCCGCTTTGGCCGGAGGAACCACCATGATAAGTAAGAGGGCCAAGTTCGGAAAACTTAACGCGACCCCTGAACCTTTTGACCCACCAAAAAGGACCGTGAGATTAAAAACAGGATTCAAGTTCGAGTCCCGAGAGATGATTAGGAAATTTAAATAGTCCTAGGTTAATAATAATATCCCTTTCGATAATATCTATCGACCCAAGTACGTCTAAAATTTAGCAGAACCAATAACTTGGTTCAAATATTGACCTTTGGAACCCGCGATATATAATTAAAATAGTAACGGTAAAGTATTTAGCTAAAGAACATTGGCGTAAAGTCGCGAACATCTCGAGAATGGCCCGCCGCAATCACGTCCTACGTAGTTTCTATATCTTTGTCATTTTTGTATTTCTTCGGTTGTCGTTAGAAAGTTCTTAATTCGAAACGGTGAAGCTAAACAAAGCGTCTATATCGCCATTAGCTTTATTAGTATCAACCCGTAGTCAAACAGCAGCCAGTCCACCCCCAATACGCCAAACGAGATCGGGGTGAAATCCCCCGTGAAAATCCCGCGAGTGGCCTCCTTTAAGGGGGGTTTGCGCTCTACGCCACGGTTGGTAACCCTCTTGTATACCCCCGTGTTAAAACGAGGAAGAGAAGGGAGGAATGAAAGAGGAGAGAGGAGGAGGATGGAGAGAGCATTCGAGAGGCTGGCCAAAATGGAGGGATTCTGTATAACTCGATAAAATTTACACCGCTCCCACCCCCCCCTTCCATCTCCTCGATTTTCTTTTGTTACTATGCAAATGAGAGGGGCCAGACATTCGAGCAACATCATGGGCTTTTAAAGGACTGCTGCCACTCGATTAGGGGTCTAGATGAAATTCATCTCGCTCCTACCTCGACAAATTGAAATGGTTCCATTCACGGGTGACGTCAGTTTTACTTTTAATTTCGACGCGCCCCTATAAAATAACCGTATGAAATCGGCGTACCCAATCGGGAAAAAATTTCCAAATTTGGTTAAAACGTTTCAAATTGGATAATTCCAACAGAAATCGACTAAATGAAATGATCGGAATTCGACAAATTAAATCATTTTGAATTTTGGTACTTTTTTTTTTTTTTTCATTTGGTTTATTTTGGTCGATGAATTAGGTTGGAATTTTTCTAATTTTTTGACCAAATTAGAACAGGTTTCCTAATTGGGTGAGCTAATATCTTCGCGAGCGCGTTTAAATGATAAGTGAAACCGACGTCACGTGACGCGTACGTAAAACCAGCCCCGGGAAACTTTCGCTCGCCATCAATTTGATATTCGAGGCCCGAATCGAGTCCGGTTGCGCCTTTACTTTAAAAGTTTGCTCGCGGTATTTTCTAGAAGTGAGGGGATGAATTTAATCGCGTGAGACGGTTGGGTTTTTAGGCGCGAAAATCCTTACGATTTTCACATTTTACGCGCGAGTACAGTTACACCAGGGTTATACGCTATTATAAGCCTATTCCCGTACGAGAGTATACGAGAAATAATTCGCCACGCAAATTAACATAAATTACGATTACAGGGAGGCTCGTGTTCGCCAAAAATATAGCGTAGATTTCACCAAGAAGGATCAGATCTTGTCTGATCCTTCTTGATTTCACGAATATAAGTGATAGAAAAACTCGGGAAACGTAATAACGAGAGACGAAGGATTTAAAAATTAAAACTAAAGAAACATTAATTTTGCCTTTATCAGAATATTATATTATATTATAAGTTATTATAGAAAATAACTTATTTTTCCAAGCATTACCAAAATATGCAATAAAGAAAATGGTATTGGAGTTAAAATCCGCTCTAAAAGAGTTTAGCCCGCCTGTGTTTCAATTTACGAAATATATTTTGGGAAATTGGCTCGAGTCTCATGCGCTTGGCTGTTTAGTTTTTCAATATCAAACCTAAATTCTCCCATAATTTCAGTGCTAATTCTCCCAAAATCTCATAGATAATTCTCCCAAAATCTCATAGATAATTCTCCCAAAATCTCATAGATAATTCTCCCAAAATCTCATAGATAATTCTCCCAAAATCTCATAGATAATTCTCCCAAAATATCATAGATAATTCTCCCAAAATATCATAGATAATTCTCCCAAAATCTCATATATTCTCCCATAATTTCAGAAATAATTCTCATATAATTTTTAAAACAATTTACGCATAATTTCCTAAAAATATCATTAAATTTCCTACTAGCCTATATTTGTTTCGGGGGTTTTGACAATGTGAGCCTCTAAATTCACTTTAAATTCCAGTCGGTTGCGCTTTGGATCAAGGCAGCTTGCTGGAATCGTACGAAAAATGGCGCAGTTTGGCTGACGAAAAAGTCTGTTGCGATTACGGCTTATCAGTGGCCGTAACTTCTTGGTCACCGGCGGTTCAGAGCGAGATGGAGCTCTTAGCTAGGGAGAAAGGCATCAGCGCCTTCGACGTGTACATGGCCTACAAGGGAAGTCTCATGCTAAGGGACGATTCCTTGATCGAGGTCCTTAAGACTAGCAAGAACTTGGGCGCGTTCGTCAGAGTGCACGCCGAGAATGGCGATATTGTGGCCGAAAACGAGAAAAGGCTTTTGGCAGCGGGGGTCACCGGGCCCGAAGGGGTTCTACTAAGTAGGCCCGATGAAATAGAAGCAGAAGCCACCCAAAGGGCCATCGTTTTGGGAAATCAAATCAATTGCCCCGTTTACATTCAAAGAATGACTGGCAAAGAGGCTGCGGATGTCTTACTCCAAAAGAGGAGTCAAGGTAACCACCTCCCACCCTCAAAACCCAGAACAAAGTATTAAAAATCACTTACCCATTAGGTTGTATCGCTATGGGAGAAGTCTTGGCAGCGGCTTTGGCTTCGGACGGCGGAAACTACTACAACAAATGCTGGAATCACGCAGCCGGGCACGTCACGTGTCCTCCCTTGAGAGCCGATCCAAATACGCCCGATCAATTGTTAGAATACTTGAACGAGGGAAATTTGCAGGTGGTCTCTTCCGATCATCGTCCTTTCACCAGTTCTCAGAAGGCGGCCGGCACTAACGATTTCACTCTCATTCCACACGGAGTTAACGGGGTCGAAGAACGCATGTCCATCGTTTGGCATCAAGGAGTTAACGCGGGGAAACTGGATCCTTGCAAGTTCGTAGCCGTCACCAGCACCAACGCCGCTAAATACTTCAACATTTACCCTCGAAAGGTATTTTCAGAGTTAATTCGAGGTATTATCTCTTAGAGATATACCATTAAACTTTGTTCATTCGTTATTGTAGGGTTGCGTTCAAGCCGGGGCTGACGCTGACGTAGTAATTTGGAATCCAAACGCCAAGAAAACTATCACGGTTAAAAATCAACAATCTCAAGCGGATTTCAACGTCTTTGAAGGTCTCGAAGTTAAAGGCGGTCCAGAGTTTGTAATCTCCCAAGGCAGAATTATTCTCGAAGATGGACAGGTCTCAATTTTATTACTTTGTTAGTTCTATATATAACTTATCGCGTTTCTTCATCTATTTAATCATTCCTTCGCAGCTTCACGTCAGCCAAGGTGTTGGTCATTTCGTGGCAACTCCTCCATTCTCACCTTACATCTACGTGGCTCTGATGGAGAAAGAAAAGGGCAAGGGCAAAGTTCAAGCGGACTCTTCGCCAACGGGTGATCGCGGAGCTCCATCCCCTACTTCGTCGGCGGGTGATAGTTATCAAAACGGAGACGGCGTCGAAGACGAAATAAGGGCGCGAAAATTCACTTTGCCACTTCAATCTCCCAACGCGAAACCCGAATTCCATACCAGGCCACCAACTAGGAGTGGAGGAAGGAATCTCCAAGATTCTTCATTCAGTTTATCTGGTAAGAAAGAAAACAACCAATTCATTATTTTTCCACGTAATAATACCCAATAGTCGATAGTAATTAAGCAATATTAACCCACACTAACCGAGTAAAACGCTATATTTGGTATTTGTGGTGACCTAAATAGCCCTAAACCAATCCAGATTACTATTTAAACCTTTCAAAAAAATTCAAAGCGACTCGTTTCGTAGCAGACGACGCTATCGAATGAAATATACAGCGCTGTACATAACCCAGTAAATATTATAAAAACTGCAATGACTCAATGTTGAGTGACCACTAAAAAAAACCAAGAATTAATTTAGTTCTTTTAAGAGAATTAAATTAATTCTTTCTAAAACCTTCTCAAAAATCACGCTACAAAAAATATTCGAAGTAAGGGGGATTACTAATCAAGAAGATCGCTAAAACAAAATCCTTACGTCTCGCCCTAGAAATAAAAACGCGGGAAAGTAGCGGTCCTGGCGCCGTCTAGATGCAAAAATTTCATTAACAATATTTTCAATTGTAATAAAAAATTTCAATCTTTTAGGCGCGCAAATTGACGATACCAAAAGTCCACGTTCGGGAATAAGAGTTCACAACCCACCGGGTGGACGTTCAACCGGACTTTGGTGAGGGGTCAAATCGATTTAAAAGAAAAAAGGCATATTTGGCTAAAATGTACGGACGGAAAAGTTCATGAAAAGAAGAAAAAGGATAAGCGAAAAGTAAAAATTCCCATTTAAAAACAAAACCCTCTTTTTTGTCTATCATTCGTATATAAACAAACAAATTAATACAAAATTAAAAAGAAAATAAACTTTTTCAAAAAAACAAAACAAAAAAAGCTCCCCCCTCCCCCAAATATAAAAATTGAAATATTAGCAATCAACAAAATTTCACTATTCTAGCCAAAGCTTCGTGAAATCATAAAATCAATTAGATATAATGCCAAGAAACGCCGCTAAATAAGCTTAAAATAATTAAAAATTCGCTTTAAAAGGTCGCGATTATTTTATCTTTCTCATTTAACAAAAAAATCATCATCAATTAAAAATATTATTATTAAATATTAACTTAAAGGTGGGGGGAAAAAGTGCCATAATGACGCGAAATTTTATTCACCAAAATTAAAAATTCGTTTTTCGATCGAATCTCAAATTTTGAGAAAATGTTAACGGCGTATTTAATTTTCATGCCATATTTAGTTTAAATTTAAATTAAGATTTTTTTAGGAGCCAGCCATAAAAAGAAATCTTTGAAAAATATATAAGGGTTTTGAAAATATGAAAAGTTTTTATATTTAATTTTGACGTTAAACAGTCTCGTTTATAGATATATAGATGCGAGCCCCGAAAATGGCGCGCTATTTTCATTTATTATAATTATTCAAATTGCTCCGCTAAAAATATTATTAAATTTATTGTAAATATTTTCTATTTTTGGCGTTTTAATTTAAACGTTTTCGAATGGAGTACGAGATTGATGTCAAATTTCAAGTTTTCGGGTCGCGATTAAATATAAAATATACTACTGGTACTGACAACAATAAAATTAAGTTGAAAAACAAAAGAGAAAAATTCAATTAAAATTTTTCGTATATCATCTTCTTGTAAAAGCTTCGTGTAATTTATTTCATCCCCAAAACTTGTTGCAAAAAATAAAAGGTTTGTTCGTAATAAATTAGAGTGATTATTGTTTTCATTAAAGGCGAAATAATACCACCAACTAGTAAATTAAACTCGTTATTTAACAAGGTTAAGAATAGTTGAAATTAAGTTTTTTTTACGGAGTACGAAATGGTATTTAATGAAAAGCTTCGCTTACGAATCGTTAAGCCTACTTTAGGCTTAATTTAAAATTAAATCACGTTCCGAATTTGAATCACGTTGTTAAATAAGTTGTTTAGAATTTAAAGGCGCGTTTTCAAAGTTTTTTTTTTGTTCAAAGAATCTAATTTTCGCGTCAAATCAAAGTTGATCTACTTTCATCGAACTTTTTATTTAACCATAAGCCTATTAGATCGTCCTAGTTTGCAAAGCCTGACCCACGGTGACAATGACTTTGCGCGGAGGAAGTCCGGTACTCGCGCGACTCGACATTGAGGACAATTTAGGATAGATCATCGAGAAATCACCCCCTGGGGGTGATTTCTCGATGTACGATTGAAAATGTGGACGAATTAGATATGGATATAAGAAGAATATTTTCCTATCTCTCGTTCGTTCGTAATTCGATGAAATGGACCCAAATGGTTGTCTAGCCATCAGACTATAAGACAAAACCTTATCTAATCTTTTGTTAAGAGATTGGGTTATTTTTTTCCCCAAGTTCAAAGTTAAACCGATAAAGATGGCTAAATTATAGGATATAAATCCATCTGGCTTAGAACCCCGGCATTTCGTTCGCTTTCGTTGCCAAGAAACCTTATCGAAAATGGTTAGTTTTTCAAAGTCTATTTATCTTTTTTCCTCGCAATAATTATTCTAAGAATTAATTTTAAAACACGACTCGATTTCTAGAAACGGGTGATAACCTTTTCCAATTATCGTAATCACGATTTTCTTTAAAAAGAAAAATTACAAAAACACGCTCTTAAAACGTCCGTAACTAAAATTATGGACAACCTAAATTTGAACAATTTTCCTAGAAATTAAAACGTGAAGAAACACGCGCGTTTAAAAGTCAAACTTCATTCGAAATTTGCATAGAGGAAATATTCTAGAGTCGCGCTTTTTGGCAAAGAATTTTTGCCGTTAGTTTCACCCCATTTTATAGCATTCTTAATGATGAATACTTAGCTATCGTTATAAATCCGATACTAGTTTATATTCCCAAAAAACACCTGCATCCTATCCCTATATCCCTACATCCCTATCCCGGCGAATAATCGTTCCAGTCCCTTATTTTACACACAAGTTTAAAGCTTAGTTAATGGTTATAAGCAAATTATGAAAAAACAAGGTGTGTTAATGTACGCGATCATGGCGTGGTTAGTCGTGGGTTGGTTTTGGCGCTGGCATGTCCGAAGCTACGTTACGTTTGGTTACGTTTAAATTCGAAACATTCGAGAATGGCTTCTCATTATTTTCTCCTCAGAATGTCGACGCGGTTAGGGAATACGCGGGAGTGTTGATACAAGGAGGCGAAATTGTTAACGATGATCGAATCTTCGTCGGAGACGTGTACATCGAGGGAGAAACCATCAAGTAATTATATTACAGTTCCCTTCCAAACAAATGGCTCAGCTCCCCCGTAACCTAATTACGACCCCTCAGCCTCAGTTTTTCTCATTTTGTAAAACACTTGTAAATAAAGTTAATTTCGAGTGGACATAGAGCCAAGTTGCCTACCCCCGTTTTCTCATCGAAGTGGCTTATTTGCTAGAAACGCCCCTGTATTATGACAAACCAAATAATATTTTTCATTTATATTTATAGAGAAATTGGACTTGGTTTGGACGTACCGAGGGAAACGAGCAAGATCGTGGACGCCCGCGGAATGTTCGTCATACCGGGAGGAATCGATACTCATACCCATTTCGAGCTACCCTTCACCGGTTCAGTCTCGATAGACGATTACTACGTCGGAACTCGAGCGGCCTTGGCCGGAGGAACTACCATGATCAGTAAAATGATTAAAAACACTATCAGAAACTAACTAGTACGCGAGAAGTGGCGTCGGAACAATCGGACACGTTCTTTCGCCATTTACTCGACAACTATTACAGTAACTTAATTAACGCTAGGCCTAATTTTGACTCGGATAATTCGCAGTGGACTTCATTCTGGATAATACGAGAACGATGTCGCCTTTGGAAGCTTATAGCGTCTGGAGAAACAAGGCGGACCCCAAAGTCTGTTGCGATTACGGACTGCATATGGCTATCACCTATTGGGACGACAGAGTCAGGGAAGAGATGGCCGTTTTAACCAGCGAGTACGGAGTCAATTCCTTCAAGACTTTCATGGCTTACAAAGACGCCATTATGTTGAGAGACGACGAGTTACTGGAGTGCTTCGATAATTGCGGGAAAATAGGAGCGCTGGCCCAAGTACACGCGGAGAATGGAGACGCCATCCACAGGGTAAGTACACTCTTCTTCAAACGGGGGTAAACTGAGCCCCCCGAATTAGATTAAATTCTTCGAGTGGCCCAAAGAAATACGCTCTCGAAGATGATCCAATCATTTCGTTTCATTTAGAACCAAAAAGAACTGTTAAACATGGGTATCACTGGTCCCGAAGGTCATCTTTACAGCAGGCCGGAAGAGGTAATTAACGGGGTATCGGTAGTCAATCTAACTTATAAATACGATCGTCGCGCCCGCAGCTGGAAGCCGAAGCCACCCACAGAGCCATAGTCTTGGCTGACCAAGTGAACTGTCCGCTGTACGTGGTGCACGTCATGGCTAAATCGGCGGCCGATATTATCTCGCAAAAGCGTAAAGAAGGTTACATCGTTTTCGGCGAACCAATCGCCGCCGGATTAGGAACGGACGGAACTCATTACGCGAATACTTCTTGGAGACACGCCGCTTGCCACGTTTTATCCCCGCCACTTAGACCCGACCCAACTACGCCGTCCTACCTCATGGATAAACTAGCCACGTAAATACGCCGTAAAACCTTAAAGGAAAAGAACAGCGTAAATTGACTAAATGTAATAAAGCTGGCAGCGAAGTTTCCAAAGCGTAATCTTCACTCGGTCAAAGGCAGAAATATTACGGATCAGTTTCCAAAATGTTACCGAGCCCCTAGCGCCATTTAATCGCGGGTATAGCCGAATTATCGCTTATTGAAATACGAGTTATTCCCCGAATTGGGATTGAACAATAACACGCTACGAATTAAAACCCGAACCCTAACACGCTATAAATTAAAACCTTATTTATCAAGAACGAATGATAAAGAACTTGGGAGTTTCGCGCTTTTTGAAACGAGGCCTTTTTATACAAGTAGAAATTATTTTTACGCTGGACTGTTCCTTTAAAGAAACGTGTTCCGGGATATAAGCGCCAATATTTCTTCGCAGAGGCGATTTGGAATGTACTGGAACTGACCATTGCGCCTTTACCACTTCCCAGAAAGCTTTGGGTGCCAACGACTTTACTAGGATACCCAACGGGGTCACCGGGGTCGAGGAAAGATTGTCTCTTATTTGGGAAAAGGGCGTCGTAAGTTGAACACCGCGTTAAAACCTCTTAAAAATGAACAACGATTTATATATTTGATCCATCGCGTATGTATCAATGAAAGTGTTTTCGTCCCAATTATAATTTTGACCAAATCGTGGAGTTCTATCAATAATTATCATTAATTGGACCTCGATTATTCTAAAATAGTTATAAATATACCTAACTAGAGCCGTATTAATTCTTTATTTTTCTCTAGATGACGGGCAAACTTAGTCCGTCTCAATTCGTGGCCGTTACGAGCGCAAACGCTGCCAAAGTTTTCAACATTTACCCCCAGAAGGTACTTTCGCTACGTATGTAATTTAAATAACTACGATTTAATTATACTTATTCTAGGGTCGAATAGAGGTTGGTTCGGACGCGGACGTGGTGGTATGGGACCCGCACTTAAAACGTACCATCTCGGCTTCGACCCATCTGTCTTCGGTCGACTTTAACATATTCGAAGGAATGGAATGCCGAGGAATCCCCATTCACGTTTTTAGTCGAGGAAAACACGTCGTAGATCACGGACTGGTCAGTTAACTTTTAGTTCGTACAATTAGGTCTACAACAAGAATAACAGTTCTATTTCATTCAAACGCGATTTCACGTTGATTCAATTCATTTCCCTAGTTTTTTTTCATCAAGGAACCTGAAGGGGTGACGTCAACCGCAATTATAACGCGTGTTATTGTTTGAGAAGTATAGGGTGGCTTAGTTGGGGTATTTACAGTTCCTTTACCGTCACGATCCTAGTTACTATAGAATTGAAGCGTTTCAACGAAGCCAACTATTAAGGGGAACGCGATTTTAAATAAGGGTTACGGAACTATAATGATTTTATCGAAAAACGGCCCGAGGCGTTATCCGAACGCGTAATAACACCAAGAATTATACTATTATTAGCGCGAAATGAAAAGGATAAAAAAATCAAATTCCTTTGGGAAAACTCTACTCGGATTCCATCCCACTCGGAAAATACGCTTCTTAACTTTCATTCGAAGTTCGCGAAATATTCGTGACAGCCTCGCTTTAAGACGTTATTACAATTTCGAAACGAGTTACTTTTAATAGATTCGCGACGCTAAAAACAATCTCGACAAAGGTTTAGCGCTAAATTATCAGATTGCAAAATTAAACTCGAATTTTTCTCTAGTTTCGATAATTCTTTTATTAGTCTTAATTTATTCGGTATCCCTTTAAGTCGGTTTTACGTCCAATAATCTAAATTGATTAGGATCCGTTCTTTCGAGTCGTACGAGTCTTAAAATCGGTCCAAGCCCGGAGGCTAAGCTCGCCACTCGCCTCTTATAGAGAAGCGGCTGAGCCGCTAAAAAATCATTTAAACGCGTACGTAAATAACGTAATTTAAAACTGCGACAAAAAATCGAAATAATTATTGGCCGAAAGCGTGTCTGAAACTCGAGAAATTTCCACGAAGCGTCAGTTAGAGATGGGGCAGTAATTACGAGTCTAGGATCGCGCCCGTCTCGAAGCTTTTTAGCGCCAAAGAAATAAGAAACTTGGCTTTCTACCTCTGGAAATCTATAGTATACCCGTTGCGTAATATTTCTACTCATACATATTTATTTATATTTATAACTTATTTAATGATAATATAAAACAAATTATTTCCATCTTTTTTAAAGCGAGGCTGTCACGAATTATATTATTATATATATATATACTCGAAATTTTAACAATTTAGGAAATGACTACGTCACGTATAGTCACGTGCCTATTGTAAAGCCTACGGTTCATTCCGAACCTCTCTGTTGATAAGGTAGCTTTCGCGCGGGCGTTTTCGTAAAAGTACTTAATCCGGATCAAGTCCTACGAACTTTCCTACGAAAACTACGCTTTTAATTTTATTACGTTCCAAAAATAAACTACGTCACATATCGGAATTTAAAATTGACCTAAATAGTTTCTTAATTTACGCGTCATTCTATAGAGGGAGAAAATTTTGAATATTACATTTTAATAGTTTGATAAAACTGAAAAACGTAATTCCATAGACACATTCTCGAATAAAATAGCGAGAGCTTCCCTTTAATGATAACGCGAAACAAATTGTTTAGAGGTTTAATTACTAACACGATATAAACAGATTTCGAGACATTGTTGCTAAGTTAAGCGCGCGTCTTTAATTAGCTAGCGCGTATTAAACCCCGGGGGGCGCTGATTTAGAACTATTTTCTCCCGGAGAAGTTTCGACTTAAAAAGAAGGATGGCTTCGAATAAATATAATGGTTAGGTATTTTACATATTTCATCGAAACATTATTTCGTTTAATTTATTCGCTGCAGGTTAAAGTCGAAAAGGGTTGGGGAAAATTCGTTTCCATGCCGCCTTATTGCCCTTACATTTATCAACCGCTCAAAGAAAGACAAAAAGTAAAAGAATCCTCGCATTTTTGACGGAACATCCTTCAAAATTAACCAATAATTAAGATTTTACTTTTTCTTTTTTTACAGATTCGAGCTCCGAAGAAAATTGAACGCTATCCTTATATGGGTGTATAACTACGAGGAAGATTTCTTCAACCCCTATACAATTAACTCGAAAGGACGCGTCAATAAAAAAAAAAAAAAAAAAAAAAAAAAAAAAAAAAAAAAATATATTAATCAATTACAAAACTAATTCATAATAAAATTATTTCTAATTTACGAAAGTTCCCAGTTTTATAAAAAACTAACAAATTGCTTAATTATCAGTCACTAAATTGTCAATAAAACGCGATTTAAAGGGAGACTGAACCCGACAACGAGCGAATTTCAATCGATTTTTAACTAACTCGGAAAATAGGGTCAACGTGATGTCCCGGATGCATCGCGAAATAGAAATCTCCCGAATTCGTTACTTTTTTAGGACGGGGGCCAAAAAACTAACAAATTTCAACATTCTCTTCCGCGTTAGGTTAAGGCGCCAGAGAAAAGAAATTCGAACTTTACGAGGGTTGGTGGGTTTTAACTAAAATTCTAGGATAGATGATTGACAATAAAATTATTCATTTTTACCCTTCGAGGGAATCACCAACGTACGAATCGCGTCCCGAAGGAGGAAGCGCGATTTAACCTTGATTACCGGATCGGAAAAATTCGTAGAATTAATTTTAACGAGCATTCAACTAAGTTGCAAAATTCGTAGAAATGTGGGCCATTTCATTTTGTTCGCAAAATCCGGCGCAACACTGTTTTAAGTTCGCGCCATAAGGTATCGAGAATTTTAAAAGCCTTCCAATTTTAAGATTAAGTTTATGTTCTGGTAAAACGTATCAATGCGAACGCGACTAAGAAAATAAAATAAATAATATTAATAATATAATAGAAAGAAGCCTTGAACGAGTGACGTTTCAATCAACCCTAATTACCCCTTCGATAACTATAGGTGTTTGGGGCAAAGTTAAACGCTATATTATAATATTACAATTATTAAAAACGATGGGTGGACGAGGAAGTACGCGGATTATAGAGTGACGGCAGCGTCCTAACCTTATCAATATCAATCTCGAACGAAAGAACAATAAGGTACGCCATTACGGTATAAATAATTATACCGAGCGTAATAAATTCCATTAGACTCCGTCATTAACATTAAATTAGCGTGTAAACAGCGATAAGGGCTTACTAATGGTATTCCACCAATGTTTTCCTCGTAAAATAAACGAATCGATAATTATTTGTTTCGTTAGAATTTTTTAAAACGCTCAAACTAAGAATTTATTTAAGTTTTAAAACGGAGAATGGCCAAATCAAGTTCAAAATGGTCGCCAACGAAGGGTAGTACGAAGCCGCGCCCTTAAGGTCTAGCGGCTCTCTCAATGGACAACGGGTAATTGTCGTCATCGTGACGCGTTTACGACAAGCCGAAGCGAAGCCTATGACGTCGTGGATACGTAAATTGAAAGGTTTAATCGGAGACCGTTAAACTACGATACTGGACTAAGATATTTAGGACTTCATCCCTTAACTTAAGACTTCTTATAAGACTTCTTGGGTGAAAAGTGTCGAACGAATGCTTGTCTCGCGACACCCTGTTATTGACTATTTTTTTTTTATTCGCTCATCCATTCATTATTAAATTCTTTATTTAAAGATTATAGCCCTAGTGGCCCGGTGTTTCTTCGCGTACAAATACTTCCGGAATTGAATAGAACGTCGCATTCAATTCAGACTCGCCATTCAGTCGCCAAGATTTAATGGGAAAATAAAAATGAAAAATTAAGGTTTACCCAATTTGTTGGCTTTTATATTCTTAATAATAATATTTAACGCGAAATTTCAGAGAGAGCGGACGCTTTTGAACTCGCGTACGACAGAGTTCAGCTTCGAGAGCGGATTCCGTTCGAATTGTCTCTCTAAAATCGTCTACCTCGGGTACTTAACTAGTTTGGTACAATATAGTAGCCTAGACCTCCTTCTAAGGGGGGTGTGGCTAAAAACGCCAGACTTTTATAATATAATCAAAATATAGGGAAATTTTACGTTTTAAACAAAATTCCGATCTTAAAATTCCTCTCCCAAATATCTTCGCGGAGGCTTTCTTAAAATAGACGCGATCGAGTCTTTATTTCGTACGTAGCGCTATTAACGTCCCGGTCGAATAACAAATTAAAAATATGGTCAGCGCGCCCTATTTATACAGGGGGAAGAGGGGGACCGCGTTATCTACCAGGATTTAAAGGGAAAGTAAACCGAATACGCCTGAAGGCGGAAATGAATGGACTAATGAGGAGCCCCCGGGGAGTTCGCAAAAAATAGGAACGACAGAAGCGTGAATCCCTCGGGTTGGGTCATAAATAGAAATTAAAATTTCCCTGACTTTTCCTCGACCTTTGGATACGTTTAAAGATTCCCTGACTTTTCCTCGACCTTTTTGCGCGATTTAAAAGCGGTTTCCACGTTTTCCCTGATCTGAGGCAACCCCGAATTAAGCGAAATGAGAAATGTGGTTCAAGAAATAAGGGGGGGGGGTGGGCGGTATAGCGTTCCTTTAAGGTATTTACGAGCTAGAGGAAGCGAATAAAGTCCTCGCGGAGTTTCTAAATTCGGGGAAAGGTTTCTCTCGTATAAACAAATATCTAGCGGCGGAAGAGTATTTTTGGTCTCGACCACGCTAAATTAAGAAGAACATTCGCACCCACCATCCTTTGTTTACGTTATTCTTCTAAGATTCCGAATGAACGAGAGAGAAAAAAAAAGCTCTTTTTCTTTTTCTCTAGATCTTTCTTTCCCTGGAGAATTCGCGAATTCGCGCTTGGCCCTCGCGGCGATCAAAAATTACGCCCCGTTGATACGGGACAAACTTTTTCCGATTACGCGGAAAATTTAGTTCGCAAATGTCGAGCGGTTTCGTTTCTCACTTCCCGCGCGCTAAATTTTTCTATTTCGAGGTATATAAAGAGGGGGAAAATAATTCTGATCCCGCTCGAATTAAGTCCAGGAGACACGCGCGATTCTTATCATACCCCGCGAGTTCGGGAAAAACACCGAAAAATAAAAAAAATAAAGTCTTATATTATTATATAATGTAAGAAAAATATTTTTAACAGCTCGCCAAAGAGCTTTAAAGTTCTAACTAATCTCCGATAGAGCAGGGCCCACTGGCAGTTCAAACGAGGGGCCAGACACTCGCCAACTTGGGTGTACGAAACGTTTGAACTCGACGCGTTGCCAAAGCCGAACTCGGTGAACTCGAGGCGTTGCCAAAGCCGAACTCGGTGAACTCGAGAGGGTTTGACCCCTCGAGTTCGAAGCCTATGGCCAGTTCACCGCCGCCTCCCGTAGGCGAAACGTTCAAAGTAGAATTTATTTTGGTTTTTAAAGTTTCCAAATTATTGACGAGGGTGAAATCTCGATATCTAAACGAACTACTTTTATCTTTTATGAGATTTAAAATGACGCGCGTTATTCCAAACCACATTTCGATAATTGAAAAATGGCCGGCTACAAATAGAAAATAATCGATTCGAAGATTTCCTCTAAATATCGCTACGAGGGGCGCTAGAAAAAGAAGCTACAAATTTAGATTTTGGAACCAAGTAACTACGCTTTTAATAGAATTATTATTCAAAACGACTTCCCGGTAAACACACACCCCAAAAACTCGAACCTCGTAGCTACAACGCGCCTAGTAAGAATTATAATTATTCTAAAAGCCTAAGTGACATAATTGAGAGAAGTCGGCCAGTGGATATCGAAATCCCCTCTAATGAAATGGCGTTTCGATTCCGCGAGAAATATATGACACGGTCGCTTTAACGAAGTCACGAATGAACGCGACCAAAGTGGGATGCGTCAATTACGATTGGCTGAGAAAAAGCGGATCTCGACGTTATATAGTTTAACTTTGGCAATTCCCGGGAGCCAGAAAGAGCCGCGACTAAAGCGGGCAGCGAGTCATACTGACTTTTCATCGAGTCACGAGTGGCGCGAAATTTCCTCTCTTAATAAATTCTAATCCGGAAGATTAAACGGGATTTTAAAATTATTAATAGTAGTAGACGAAGAGTAACTTTTAAAAATGAACTCCGAAGATTAGTTTAGTCGCGAATAAGGCGAAAAATAATAATCATTTATTACGAAATACGATAAATACGCGACGCTAGTTTCAAAAGCTTTCGCGGTTTCGTCATCAGCCGCGGAAAAAAGATAAAAAGGGAGCTTATAGTCGCGAACGTGATGAAAATTTTAACTGTTTCGGATTAACGCTCCCGGGGGAAAAATGTACGGGTAATCCACCGAAAATACTCGATTTTCAAGAAATTTTAACATCTTTTTTTTTAAACTTGGATAAATTCCGCGGAGTATTTTCAGAAAAATGATCGAAATTTATACAAAACTTAAATTCCGATAGAAAATCGAGTAATTAAAAGATAAAATTGAGCGGGAAAATGAAAATTTTCGAGTCTTTCAAAGTGACCGTGTCACGCATTTTCTCGCGAGGTCGTATCCTAGAAAGCGAACAAATTCTTAAAGCGCGGGCGGCTCTAGAGTTTCTCCTAGATGCCCGCTTTCCCGCTACGCGATGATTTTACATTAACAAAGGCGGAATGGAGGGATTTATCAGGGCCCCGTGGGCTCCCGCCTTTGACAAGGCGTATTTGGCGTTCATCGGGGAAGACACTTTCGCGGGGGCTCCTCCAGAGTCGCCAGTTGCTTTAAATGGCGCGCTACAGATGACCCGAGCGCAATTGAGGAGAGGAAATGACTCTACATCCCCAACGGGGAAGTTAATTTCCCAGGTTTTCCCTGACCATTTATAAATAATTTCCCTAACGCCAATTTTATAGTTACGAGCTCCGCGCTCTTGGCAATTCCAACTCGTTTATCAGTCGGGGGTCAGCCGATAGTTTACGAGGAAAATGAGAACACAAACTCCAATCTTTGGGCAAATATTTTCAGTTTAAAATAATTACGTTACGAATAAATTGGTCAACCAATCGTAAACAGTCCCTCGACACGTACCAAAATATTTCATTTCTCCGAGCATTTGGACTCGTTTTAAAATTCCCCGTTTTTTCCCTGACCTTTGGCTCAAATTTGCCGACTTTTCCCTGACCTTGTGGGCAAACTCCCCGACTTTTCCCCGATCTTAATTTGGACCTATTCAATGGAATTATTTCATTTTTTTTTTTTTTTTTTTGTGGCTTAAAATGAATTTCGAATTAAAAATTAAAAAGTAAAGTTTCTTTCCGAGCCTCCCTTTCTAAAAAAGTTTGTATAAAGTGTTTTGTCAGATTACGCAATCGTCTAGGTATTTCCCTAAATATAAACGCCGCGATGAATTTAAAATAATAAACGATTACGACTAAATTACCGTTACGATAAAATCGACAATTTCGAAATTATCAGAAAATTAGCGTCGAACTTAAGGTCGAGACGTTGAAAGGCGTCAGAGAATAATAATTCGGGTTTTTCATTCGTTTAGTTGACAATAAAAGAAACCCCTAATTGATAAAATGAGGCTAATTTTAAATAATATTAGCGATTAAATACGGTTTAATTTTAGTTAGACACGACGAGCTTAACTCGTTAAACACGCGCCAATTTTATATCGGAGAAGGGAAAAACAATGACGTACGGGGTAACGAAACGAACGTCTCCAATATCGGAAAAAGAGAAACGCCGCTTAATTGGCGTCAGATATTTCATTTCGGATAATCGCTCGTTTTGCGAAGGAATTTAATACGAAAGATTGGACTTTGAATTGAAACTAGAGTTAAAATGAAAGATATTTGGAGGATAAATTATTTAGGGTACAGTTAAAGCGAGGCTGCGCGAACTCGGCAAAGTAGGAAGAACTACTTCGCGCCTTTTTAGATGACGAACCAAAAAGAAAAAAATTTTATATTATATATATTTTTTTTTTTTTTTTTTTTTTTTCGGGCCATCCTTACAAATCGACTTTATCGAAATCGTTCGATGGTAAATCGAAACGAAACGAGACGCGGAGAGAGATGATCGAGATTGGGAGGAAGAAATTGAACAGGGATTCGTTTTCCAAGAATTTCGTTTCTCCGTTGAATCGAAAAAATTAAATTTTCAAGAAAAACGCGCGAATATATCTTTGGAATTAATAATTAACCACTCGGGGATGGGCTCTTTTTTACACGTTTTTGGCATTACCTACGCCAGCCGAGGCGAGCGACTTCCGGAGGACCTTATATACTCTTTTTTTTCTATTTCCAAAGAGAAGGGAGCTAAAACTAGGAGCGTACATATTTTACGGCCGACATTTGACTAGAATGACCAATAAAGAGAATCCAAAGAGAATAGGGGAAGCTTGAGATTGGAGTCGATACGAACCCCATCTTTTCCAACTTCACGACCGCGTGGCTCCGAGTTCAACCAATGGCTCCGAGTTTAACCCAGTTTTTTTTCTATTAGGCTTAGCAATCGGGTTTCTATAGTTTACGAAGGTCGTAGACTAACGACCAACGTTCCCCACCGACAAACAGACAGTCAATCGAGTCAGAGGTCCTTATATTCGATTACGTACTTCCCGTGACATTTGGGGAGATGGCGCGCCCGAACTAATCGTTTTATCCATTCCCAAATTTTCTTCTCCAACGTACGAGTAATTTCGTTCCTCCTAGTCAGTCGCGGAATAAAAGTTAGTGGATCCGAAATCTCGGAAACCGTAACCATCTTTTCGGGGAAAATCCAGTTAAGTTTGTTTAACACGACCCCAGTGGGTTAAAGGAACGAGAAAGGGTATCTAGGTTGTCCTAGCCCTAGGAAGAGAAACGCCGCTCCGCGATCCTAATTTAAAGCTTGTTTATATACGGAGGGTGCCGTTCATTTTTCTCGTCGCCAGAGAGGGGGGGGGGGCGAAAAAGGTAGGTATAAAGGCGGGCCTTAGAGATGGGTCCCAAAGTGGCGTTTTGTTTGTTTTTATTTAGCCAGAGGTCATCGTGAATTCGGGGCCTTTCCGGGAGTCGCCAAACGAGCGACAATTCCAAGAAGTCGCGTGCTAAAATTTCGCCCCCAAGACTTCGAGAAGTTATTTACTATTTCGTATATCGTCCGTTCACCGACATCCTCGGAACGCGAATACGATTAACGAGCGACGGAGTCTTAGCTTCTTAATAGAAACGCCAAACCAATCCGAACGAAGTCAAAGGGATAAAATGTTCTTAGGCCCTTTGATTTGCCTATTTTACGCTCGCCTATTTTACAATTAACGGTAAATGGAAGACGCCAAAGATTTAAAGTAATTAAATAAAAGGATAAAAAATAGAGACCACGAAATAACGCGATACTATCCCTTTAAAGAAAGAGAACCGAACTTCAGAATGAAATGAGGATTTTACAATAAAGATGTTTTTGTTTCGTTTTGTCAGGAGGCGTGGGGGTTTAGAGGCGAGCGAGTCGAATTATTTAGAAATCAACGATCTTAAACGAAGAATGACGTTCGAAGACTAATTCTTCTATTAATTTCTAAATTTATTTAACTAAAAATATTGTCAGATAAAACTGTTAAAGATTTAGACGAGCGACGTCTCGATTCGGGTCTAATTGTCAAGTTGATTAAGAAACGTATCTTTACGTTACTCGAGGTAAAAATCTAAATCTAGGTAATAAAACGAACGATAAAGCCGAGCCCGCTTAATTAAGGAAGCCCGAAACGCTATAGGGACGCGCCTACGCCACCAATTTCAAAGTAACGCTTCGAGAAGTAAACCCTATAGTAAAAGCGCGCCAGCCCCTACAATAAAGAGACAAATACGCTTCTGGGAATAAAAATACGGTTTAAGGTATTTCGCCGCGCGCGATATAATAAAACTACGGAAGCCGCCCACGAATTTGCCTAAAAATAAGCGTACAATTTCTATTCTCGGAGATAGTAACCGTAAAAAAGAAAATAAAACGCCAAAATAAATCCTTTTTTTCTTCCTTAGAAACGGAATATTGTCGGGGCCCTCGAGCTACGATACCGAAAAACCGCGATCCATTGAGAGAATCGAACGAAATTGTTCTTCCCCGCTTTCAAATGGAACGATTCTAACAACTCCGTTTAGTAGTTTGTTTTTCTACCAACATTCCGAAAGGGACGAGGATGGAGGAAGACCAAGAGCAATTCCGGATCTTTTCATCTCTCTCTCTCTCTCTTCCGCTCTTCCGATCAGTTTTAAAGTATTCCGGAGGCGCGTGGGAAAAATTCCCTCGTTCGAAAGAGCCGCGCGTCCCGGGATTCCGCGAAAACTAAAGTTACGTCACGACCTACTCGCGATTTCACTGGTGGGAAACGTTTCGTCGTCCGAAGTTAGCCCGATTTAAAAAAGAGAGAAAGAAAGAGAGAGAAAGTTTCGGGATGAGAGAAGTAAAGTCGAGGTTAAAGAAAGAGGGGATGAGAGTAGAAAGAAAAGAATCTCGGCCCGCGGAGGAGATAAAAGGGACGAACAAAAAATTACCGGGATGAGAAAACGAAAGCGTTTCGTCGGATCGGAATCGCGTCCGTGTCGGTCTCGAACCACGACGCGAGATATTTTAGAAAGAGAGAGAAGAGAAAGCGTATCCGTTTTCGGGACGTCCCGTCCCATTAAGAAGACTCGACTTGGTCTCTTTGAAAAGAAGATAATAAGTGGCCCGTAAAATTCGGATCCGATTCGCGACTCCGCCGAGAAGTCCGAATCGCGGATAAAAAAGGATCTCGTCGGTGATCGCGCGCGCGCGCGGCCAAACCAGAAACAACACCCCTAAAACGCGCGATACCCCTTCTCGACTTCGCGGGGATGATTAAAAACGACAAATCCTATCGGCTTAGTTTCTTCGTCAAAGTTTCGTCGTCGTCGCCCCCCCCCCCCCGACAACCTTACTAAAAACCGCTCGGAAACTCAACTTCGGCGGTAACTAATCTTTTTTTTAATTTTGCCAATCTTCGACATTATCGGTCTCTCCGGTTCGGCTCATTTCTCTCGGTTTCGGTAATTTGGCCCTCCCGACATTAAAAGAGAAGTCGGTGTTCCTAAAAAGCGCCTCCTTCGGTTCTACCTCTTCCACCCCCCCGACGCCGAGTTCGACCCGCGAGGTAGTCTGGTTTTTCGCCAGCCATAGAAGCCGTATACGGGCACTCGGCGAAAGGTGAACGAGAAGAGAACGCGAGAAACTATTTTCCGCTTCGACCAGAAAAAGCGACCCGCGCCTGGTGAGATATCAACCTTCCTCTAGTCCCCTCCAAACAACAACAACAACAACAACAACAAAATAATAATAAAAAGAAAAGAGAGAACGGAGTCTATCTCAGGGTTCCCCGGGACGGGAGCTCGCTCCGGACCTATGGTGGGTCTTTTAGCCTCGGGCGATCGGAGATAGCCGCCCTTAGCGCCACCAAGGAAGGAGGGCGGCCTCGCCTGGCTCTCGTCAAAGATCCGAGCCATGCGCCAGCGATGGCCACCATTTCTGTTACTCTTCGTCTTGTACGCGTCGCGGGTTACGTCGCCGGGTGATTGCCTTCCCCGGCCCACCGAAGCCGCTCTAGATTCCTCGCCACGACTCGCGGACCACGACGACGATCGGGGCTTACTCGGGACGACGTTAGGGACGCGACCGGCGCGCTCGCAATCGCGACAGCAACCGGTGACCGAATACGCCCAAACCGGCCAACAACCGGAGCCCGTCGCGCTTCTCACCACGTCCGACTACCGACAAGTCCAACGGGACAATTCGGACAAGAAGCGACGCCAAGAAGCGTTCCAACTCGAAGAAGAAGAAGAAGAGGAGGAGGAGGAACGTCTGGAGGAGGAGGAGGAGGAGGAGGAGGAAGAAGAAGAGCCGGGCGATTACCCTTCGGCGTCTCTAGATTTTTATCGCGAATCGCGCTTGCACACGAGCAGGCAAAGACAATTGCTCCAAGAAGCGGACGGGTTGGTGGCGACGACCGAGGAAGGCGTTAAAGGAGAAGAGCTCTTCGACTTGCGGGCCGAAATCGAAGAGTTCAAGCAACGTCTGCTGGCGGAACTGGGCCTGGAACGGCCTCCGGATACTTCCAAGGCCAACGTCTCGGAATCGGAGATGAGGCGCATGCTGGAACTGTACCATCGCAGCGTCGAAGAGAGTCGCCAGCAAGAGGAAGAGGAGGAGGAGAGAGAGAGGCGAAACCACTGGAGCGGACCGGGAAGTTTCGAGAGCGTTTACAGAATCTATTCCTACAAAAATACCGGTAAGCTAATTCCCATTCCCAATTACCGGATATAATCGCGTTTCTATTCGCCCGCGTGCCAAATTTAAAACCAAATCGAACGCGTTAAATATATTAAAGGGAATCGGGCCGCGAAATTAAAGCCGGACGAAAACGTAATCGCGTCCGATACTATGTATCCCCTTAAAGATAGGTAATTACAAATTGGACACGGCTTGTTTACGGGCTAGAATAGTTGGCGGGCCGGCTTTCGGTTCGGGGGGGATTTTCCCTATACGTCACGGACTGGCGCTTTAAGCGAGCTCCTATTGGCAGTCCACTCACGTCCCCTCTATCTTATTAAAGCGAACTTCTTTTAATCGGGCAAACCTTCTTTTTCCCATCTACGTACAGCCTACCCGAGAGAGAAAAACTTAGAGGTCGTTAAAAAAAAATTCTCTAGATTCTATATAAAAAAAAAATTGGTAAAATATTTCAAAAAAAAAAAAAAAAAGAAAGGAATGCCCATTACGCGTTTTATTAAAACTCTTTTTTTAGCGAAAAGGCGATTCAACCCGAGTTAAAAATAGTTAGTGCCAGACAAGGAATAAGCTTCTCGAGATCAAGATGGAATAATTTCCTTATCCAAATCTCGAGGCTGACGCGTGGATTATCTATATAAGCGCTTGTGGGTCGCGTAATCTTCCATAAGCCTCGGCTACATTTTATTTATTTAATACGGGTTTATTTATTTCTATATATTTCGCTGAAAAATATCAAGGTTTACGAGCTTTCCAGAAAACAAATGTATCAATTATTTTTAACGAGTGATTGGAATTATTCGAGTAACGCGTAATAGGTAAAATTTAAGACGCGTACCGCGAACGTCGGATCTACGTCATGCCCCCCCCCCCTTTATACCACCCCGGGCGAAGATAAAGCTAGAAATAAACTATACTAATTTAGTCAAAGATTTACAAGATTTCCTTAATAATAATAAATATACGAATTTTGAAAGGTGCTAAGAACTCGTGACTAGCTCTTTCTCTCGAACGGAAGTAGAGGGTTCGGTGGCCATTTTGTTCGGCAACCGGAAGCTTAAGTACTCGAGTAATATTTCAATTTGAGAAGGTTCGCGTTTATTAAAGATATTCGGTACTGGATAAGTAGAAGGAGCTAAATAGTGGCCTCGGGTTCGCGTAGCTAGACCTTCCGTTATAGCGTATCTATATCGAAAATAAAAACCAGAAATTCGGATTAAGCGTCTCTAGGGACAAAATAGGCCGCGGCGAGCGGGGTCTCGCGATTTCGTTTTCCAACCTATTTATTTTTAAACGATCGAGACGCGAAAACTATACGTCTCGGACAAAAATGCGAATGACGATTTCGGCGTAGCTTCGAGCCACCAGATAAAAATTAGGTTTGGGAAAAAAATAAATAAACGCGAGATTGTAGAGGGACAGAAATGATTAAGGTTAACAATTTCCTCGTACGATATCAGTTTGGAAAAAAGAAATACTCTTCCATTTCCTTCGTATATATCATCGATAGAAGTAGAAGAAAGAAGAAATTGGCGTTCGCGAATCGGACCTGAACTGTCGAGTCAAATTTGGTATAGACGAGTCGTAGTCCGAGAGTAACGAATAAACTATTTTCAGATAAACAAAAATGTTTCTCAAATTCGATACAAATTTATTTATCGTTTACGTTTACTAAAAATTTATTTAATTTAAAGGGATACTAAACGCCAATCGGAGCGTTATTTATTAAAGGCCCTATAACTGCTCCCTAATTTGCCCGCTTTTAAAAAGCTCTTCTCCCTTAAGGACGTAGCCGAGCTTCGACCCCGTACAATGTCTTTTAAAAGGATTCCGGATAATTTCCGGAGAAATTGTCGAAGTCGCGAACTACGCGAGCTAAACCTAAATCCCTCGAGAAGAAATTCGAAAATGGAAAAATTCTCCGGAGAAGTTAGTCGTATATTAAATACGGTTCGATATAAAATAGGGATTTCTATCGCGTTGACGTATACGGCTACTTAAAAAGAGGGGACGCGATTGGCTAGCGTACCCGTCTCTCGCCATTCAAAACGATAGTCCCACCTGGAGGATTAAAACTATATTTTGATCAATTTTATTTAAACTATCATATTTTAGGGTCGAAGAAATCGAAAAGTTTACGGCGCTTTAATCTCCCTTCGCTTTAGTCTCCCTTTAAAATAGTAACAAAAAAGTCAACAAAATATATTCGAGTTTGATGTTTAGAATCGGATACGAACGATAATTGGTATAATCAAGCTACGTACGAAGGGATTAAGCTTTTGAAAGAGCGGCGATCGTGTTTGACACGAAAGAAATTTTACCTTGAAATAACGAATCGGGGGGGATCGGGTAAATGCCGTTAAACTGGAATAAGTCAGCGGCTTAAATCCTATATAGACTAATCGTATTCGCGAATAAGGAAAAGCGTTAAGAAAAATAAAAAAGACAAAAGTCCTCCCATGACGTAATCAAACAATAATTATAATACACCGAAACAAAATTGGAACGAAAAAAAGACAGAGTTGTACCCATTTTTTTTTTCACGTAATTTTAACCCGCCACTGTATCTTAAGAGTCCAACCTTGAAAATAACCCAATTTCCCGCTGGAAAACCCGTTACTTTACGGTCATTTAGTTTAGTTCGAAGAGTGGAAACTAAAGAGCGTAATTAGCGTCATTTTTACCGTAAGGGACTGGAATTCCCCCGCCATTGTCATTGACGTCACGCCTCTGACTACGAACTATATTCGTTTACCCCCCCAGGGCTCGGTTTTCTATTAATAATTAATAGGGAACTCGATTTTGGTCTACCAAATGTTTCGCTAATTAATAACGAAGGCATCTTATCGAAATTTTACCTCGAGGATTAGCAAAAACCCGTGAAAAAAAACCGGGGAAATAATAATGGAAATTGGTTTAGCGCGCCTGTAAAAGCGTTCCAACCTACGCGCTCCAGTGTTCGGAGTGAAGCCCAACCTATCGCGCCTTTCCGCGATAAAGTTATTCGCGTACTGGACGCGCTAAAAATTAATTCTACGTTGATTTGATTAGTAGCGCCGTAACGCTGGACCTAATGGTAATCCACCCGGGCTATTTCCTTATTGGCCAAAAACTGAGCAAAAATAAATTTGAAGAGAGTTTCGAATGGGGTATATAGTTCATTTTTCGATTGCAATTTTAATTACTTTTAAATTAAAAAATACGCCCGAATAACAGAAAGTACACGAAGATGATCGCGGAATAATCACGCGCTGGTTAATTAATTATAGATTAAATAATTCCATCCATTTCACGTTCTCTTTAATTTCCCCAGAGGCCTCGAGATTACGAGTCGTTAGTGGGAGAATTGGCGAAAAACTTTACATTCGGCGCGATTGGGGAAATTTCGAAAATATAATAAAAGCCATCTATAGGTTACTTGCCAAAATTTATAAGTAGATTTGGCTCCGAACAAACCGAGGATGACGGAGATAACGGCTAGAGCTCGGCGACTTAAAGGAAAACTCCGCTTTAAACGGAAAACCAAATTTTGAAATAAAATTTACGGCCACTCTTTACTATGGGAATTAAATTGAAACGCGATTTAAGCTCGCTAAATATAATCTTATGAAATTGAAAAAAATGTAGAGGCCGAGACCATCCCTCGAAATAAATGGAAATTTTTATTTCTAATCATCGTTTTGACCTCTCTAGGTTTTTCGACGTCGAGAAAGAGAATGGCCCGGAGGGGCGCTAGAACTACAACAACTTCTCTTTCTTTAAAATTGGCCCTATATTCGAATAAACGAGAATTTCTTCGTATATAATACGCGTTAATAAGGAAAAAATAAATCTGTCGAGGCAATGATTAATACTTAGCGACTCGCGATTATTTACTTAGGACGTAATCGATAATCGATTAATCAAGGCGAGCCGGGGACGCTTTTCATTAATCAAGCGACCCGTTACTCTAGCCGTCAAAGAGATTGACGGGCTAAGGATCGAGGAAAATTTGAAAATCGCGAATAGGCGTAGGATTAGTAAATATTACGTACCAATGGCGTAATAACCCTTTTATTTTACGACGTTAATTCTTTTACGAGGCTGCGCTCGAAATGGAAATTAACTAGCCGCGCAGTTTTCCAAAAATAAATAGAATTCGATATGATATTTTATAATCATTCTCGAAATTTTTAAAATAAGAATTGTCCGCGCGATATTCCGACGTGGCCTTCGCCAAATAAAATGGTGTCAGTCCGTCTTTAATCTTCTCGATCGGTTACTTCGACAAGCGTAATACCGTATTATTTCCCCATTGAATTTAAAAGCGCCGAAGGGGCCAAGCTGCCATCTCATCGCGGAGTTTTCTTTTACTCGCGGGAATAAACGGAGGCTGTTTATTTTTAGCGCTCGTGTTGACAAACATTTAGGCGCATCCGGAAATTAAGAATAAAATAAAATAACCCTAGGATATATATTGAAATAAATTAAACAATTTACGAATAATTACGATCATTTTCCCGTCAGACTTAAAAGAGTAGTAATTTAAATAGTAATAGAGAAAACCTCTGGGGTAAAGAGCGGAAGATTGGGAGAAAATGGATTTGAACCGTTCCGATTTATCCTATTCCTATTTCGGATTTTTCCACGAATTTTGGGAGGAGAGCATTTTGTAGCGAAAAACTCGTTGAAACGCTTTACGTAAACGCCTAATATTTACAAAGTCCGCGAAATGTTATTTTCCGCGGGGGCCCCAAAAGGAAACTTTCCCTAAAATTACGTTTAAACGAATTAGTCTAATTTGGGGGTGAGCTAATTAGCGTCGTACCTACTCCGGATATTTTCCTAGAGCGTCGAAGCTATTTTTTTTTCCAAATAGCCCGATATTCAATCTAGAAATCGAGCCCTAGAAACCTTAATTGGAGGGCCACGCGGGACCAAGGACCGTGACGTAATAGCGACTCCCGAACCCCCGAATTAAATTATTTATTTGGACGCCAAATCGGGGTGGCAAAAGGCCAGGGCGCTATCTATCAATCAATGTGGCGCCAATTTTATTTTCTTTAACCACGAAGTAGCAGTCTGGATGATAATTATTATATTATTAGCCATTGATCGTACGCCAAGGTAGAAATTCTAAGCTTCGGGAATTAGATTAATAATTATAGGCTAAACGTACGGAAATGCTAATTCGATTGATCGATCAGTCTTAAGTACACCAATTAAGAAAACTTTTAGCGACTCTATAGCCCGCGTTTCAACTCGTTACGAATTTCTCCAATGGAAATATCGCCGTAATTTAAGGACAGACGATAATTATCGAGTGATCGGGACTATATATCGCCATTATCGCGAAGGCAAATCTAAGCCGTTTTATATAGGCTGATATTTTAACGTTAATTAAAAGCATTACGGAAGGACGTAGTGAAGTAATCGCGTAGTCAGCGCGCGGATTCTCATTTCGGATTAAGTCGCTATTTAAACTCGAACGAATCGAGAGACATATCGCTGGTTGTTAACCGTCGCATTCTCCCTTTAATCTCTCGGCCAATTCACATTCCAATTCAACGTAGGTTTGCTAAGATTCCTGGTTTACTAATACGAGAAATCGGCCAATCGCTGGATATAGATCACTAGCTCTTAGACGTCACTATCGAGCTCAATCCTGAAATCTAGTATCGTTAGAGGCGAGCCTATATTCTTATTGGCTCAAAATGTTTAACCAAATCGCTCGAAAATGACGTAGGTCGTTATTATTATCGCGTTCTAAAAATAAATGAAAAGCCAATTTTGTTTTTAGCTCGGAATTTCCCTTTAAATACGTAAAATTAAATTGACGTCAATATATTCATCTTATTCCTATTCGGGCGCGGTTTTCTTCGATAGCCTCGCGTATCTCAGCCTCTGAATAAATATAGAAAGTTCTTATAATCGAACGATCAATATCAATCAAAAAATTATAAAGTCAAAAAAAAAAAAGGTTTAATTTATAACGGATTATTTTGAGAGCGCGGATTAATCGAGTCAAAAATAAATCCTCGCTAATCCTTATTAATTCGCGTTAAAACTAACGAAAGTACTTTAAAACGAACGAGTTGCCATCGGTTTTCGAAGGAATACATTTCGTATTTCAAATTAACGAAGTACTTTCGCGAAAGAGAATACCCGGATTTATTTTAAAGCGCGGAAAGTAGATAACATTCGATATATTCCTTGGAATTATTAAACAACGAGTATATTAGCTCCTAAAAATCCCGATTTTAGGCTCCTAGAAACAATTTCGTGATTTTCTATAGAGAAGGCCCGATAGAGTAAGAGCCCACTCGTAAAGCCAAAGATGTTTTAGGCGCTTGAACCTCTCAAATAAGATCGGAGCCGAAATTGGGGTACACCCCTATACGGCCAAATAAATCTATAGATTCCGCGATTAATTCGCCCAAAAATTATTAGATAAGTTTAAAATCTCGGGAGACTTCTATTTTCTTAGAAAAAGTTAAAAAAAAAAAAAAATAAAACCACGTTGTTCAAAATTTATCGAGTATAAACCAGTTTCCCGGTATTTAAAAAAAGGAAAAAAAAAAAAATGAAAAAAAAAAAAAAATGGAGTTCAAAAAAACTTCTAGTCTCGGAAAATAAAAGTCCGTTTTTCCATAGTTTTAATGGAAATCGCCAGGAATTAATGTTAAAGTATATTCGATTAAATAGCCACGGATTAATTAAAACCTTAATGAACGTTTCTGGGCCGAAATTAAATTCGGGATTAAGATCGGCTCGATTAAATTAATAATGACGTAGAAATTTCTTGAAAATGTATTTGTTCTCGCGATGGGATCTAGCGCGATTTAAAGTGCTAGTGTTGTTCACCCGAGTTCCTCTCTCTCTTTCTCTCTCTCCTCCCTTCTTCCTTCGTTTCTAACCAAGGGCGAATTAAACCAGTCCTTAAATATTATAGCGCGTACCAACGTTATTTCGACGAGAATTGACTCGGTTTAGATACGGAAAAACGTCAAGGCGCGTTCGCGCCATTCATCGTATTATCAATTCACCATTCAAATTCGAGTAGTATTTTCGGAAATTGTTAAAAAACGATTCAATATCGATGGAAATGAACTAATTAGAACCCGGGGACTTCAAAATGATAACAATCAGCGGAAATGAGAGAAAAACTCCGCGTTAAAATTCCATAGGCAAAGTTATACCCTCTTCAGACGAGGCGCTTAATTAGAGTCGCTTTAATCAGATTTAACCGAGGTTTAGGTATATCCTATAAACCCGAGGTTAATCGTGATTAAATCTAAATTAAACCCGATTAAACCGCGGCTTATTACGCGGCTCGCGCGAAGCGTACTCTATGGAATTTTAAAACGCTAATTTAATAATTTCAAAAAGGTTCTTCTCAAATTTCCGCTAATTGTTTAAGGGATTGTTTAAGTACTTTTGGCAAACGTTCCTGGGTCCGTTACGATCATCTATAGCCCAAATTTACGTAGACCAAATTGCCGATTAACATATCGCGTTAATAATTATCTAGAAAATGATCGAGTCGTATTATCGTCAATACGGACATTGACGATAATACGACTCGATTCATCCGTACGAAGGAGCCTTCAAACCGTAGAATCCAATTCCCCCCCTCGTATATAAACCCGTAGATTATAGCGCGTTTCGTGACGAATTTACAAAAACTAATTTTAATCCGAACCAGATTAAACGCTATATATCCGTACGCGTTACCTTCCAATAGATTGAAAAATATACAAAGTAATTCCGATAACGCCGAATCGACAAAGTAAAAAAAAAAAAAAAAAATTGCGAACGAGAGAGAAGGTATAAGTTCGAGAGATGCCGTTTGAATACAGAGAGGGTCCGAGAAGTTGGTCCCGATAACAAAGTTCTATACCGGGAAGACTGTCGGGTACAGCATCGGTACCATTACGAAATGGAATTGAAATGAACCTAAACTTAGCCCGTACTCGGAACGCGACGCTATAAGAACTTGGAATCCACCTTTAGATATAGAAGATTCAAGACGGATTATAATTATGGTATCGACGGGGACCCGAGCTTTCCCACTTACGGCAACCCGCTAATGGTAAAGACTCAGCGCCGAGTTTACGACCATCGCGTTTACCCCTTTTCCCCCTTCGCGAAGTTTTTTTGGGAAAAGCAAAGTCGTTTTAAATGGCAAAAATACTCTCTTTAAAGGGAAGATGAACGAGAATTTAATAAACTATAATTAGCTAGACTTACGAGAGTGTCGAATTAAACGTTAAAGCGCTCCGATTGGTCAGAATTATTATAACTTATAAATCCGACCCTCGGCCCAAATAATGATTTCGTAGCTTCTCTTCATTTAAATTCTTTTACGATGGAGTAAACGGAAATGCCCGATAAAAAGCACTTTCTATCCACCTTTAGCTTTGTTCCTAGTAGATAATACTCTACTTCAATATTGTCTCGATATCTGAAGAGGGTTTTAGTTATTTAAAGGTTAGGCCTAACAAGTTTTATCCAAAACCACGAGGAAGGACGTGTCCCAAATAGCTTCGAAACAACGCTCCCAAATCCCTTAAAATTGGAATGGTGGACTCCTACTCTCGATTTCACTTAAAGGGGGGAGGGGGGGTTCTAATCTAGAAACAAATCCTCGGGTTCCTTTTCAGTATCCCTTTAATGAAAACGGAGGAAAAGGGAGAAGATTTTTGAGGCTAAAACTTCACCCTTCGTTAAATTAAGATTCTAAGAGTATTTATAGTTGGAGGCGATATAATACCACTACCGGCCAGGAGGGGTTTAAAAGAGAAAAAAAAAATTATATATAGGAGAGCTTTCGCTCGCGTTACCAAAAGACTACTATTTCACCCCCATGCACTTCGCCGGTTACGGGTAACGAGAAAGTTCACGTTCAGACTGCTATAATAATTAGTACATAATCGTTATTATACAAAATTACATTGACGCCTAAAAGCCCCCCCCCCCCCCTCACGCTCCTAATTGCGATTTAATCAATTATCAAGTAAGCCGATACTACGTAGAGACTCTCCGACTGACTTTCATCTTTAAGAGGCGACTTTTCCCCGACATTCAACCCGACCTTACAGGCCAATTTACGAGCGGGTGATCTGATTTTGTTTAACTAGGCTGTTTTATCGTACAGGGTGCTAGATTGATTTCCCGAGCCTTTTCGCGACCTTGTAAGCGGAATTTCCAGATTCCCCGGGACACTTATTTCACCTTTCATTCTTAATTTGAAAATTTCCCGAGATTTTTATTCCTAATTGTTCAAAAGTTCCCGCGACTTTTTCCCGGCTTTATTTATATAAATTTAGAGATACTCCTACTACATTCGAGTCTATTGTTAGCTAGAGCCGAGGCCCTAATCACTCTCGGGTACAGTTTTACCGAAATCTCAAAAACTTTTAAGACAATTAACGTCAAAATCCCGAAATCTTTCCCAAAAATTGCACGGTACTAATCCCTAACGAGAAACTGCGGGCGAGTGTTCGAGTCCCCCTCGTTTCGCGGGTTTTAAGGCTTCTACAATCTACAATAATATTTGAAAATATAATATTGGCAACGGATCAAATGAATTAAACGAATCGCTCGAATGAATGATAAGGAGTGGCTAACAATAAGCGAGGCGCCGCGATTGAAATGAAATCTGCCTATTCCAATAACAACCTTGAAATAAAACCTGGAACGGAGCTCAGGGCGGGAATTCCCCGCTCAAAATAACTCTACTAATAAAGACATTTTATATTAAAAAGTAATTAGGGAAAAACCAAAGGCTTTCTAAAGGACAATTCGGACTCGATTCCCCGTTTCGAAAATTGCTTAGTTAAGACATCGACGCGCGCCAAACCCTAAGGAAGCCTTGACGTTAGACATTCCATTCAATTGGAAATTGTACGGATATTTAGTCGAGTATAATTCAATTATTGAACCCGAATCGATTCGGGCTGTTTGTCAAAATTGATTTCGCGACAAGCGAGCCAATTGAATTATTTTAATAGTTTACGTTTCAAGCGAATTGATAAAAATCGGAATATAATTCGCTAACTATTATCTATCCAATTAATAAAAGACTCTACAAACTCCGACTCCTTATTCCTTTAAAGAGAAAGTCGAAGCCAAAAATGGCTTTTCAATTTATTTTCGGAATCACCGTGACAACGCGAACGCGTATTACGTTCCAGGGGTTGAAATTAATTTTCAAAGTTTGAATAAAAATAAGTATAAAATCGGACCAATCGTATTAACGTTCTAACGAAGGTCTTGGGCGTCAAACTCCGGGCTATTCTATTGGAGTTTTAGGACATTACTAGCGCTATTGAAGGCCGAAATAATACCATTGGCTCCAATTTATATTTATTAAAATTAAAACTTTAGAAATTAATTTAAACACCCCGTTTAAATTAAATCGAAAATTCTTCGAATATGTTCTTTTTTTCGGCATATCCGGTAATTGGGAAAATAATTGAAAAGGCGTTCCATTTTTCGTTTTTCTCTTTAAATGACGTAACGCGCGAGGCAAGCGAGCGATTGGAAAACTATTATATACCTAAATACGCTAGATATCCTAGATTAAGATACGCTTTGACATTGAGGGGATAAACCCGATACTGAAATTAAAAGAAATTTCGTTCAATTACGGAAAAAGACCTTGAATTCGGCACGTCCCAAAAATAGGTAAAAAAAAAAAAGCCGAGAAAAACATCGGAGATTATACACGATTCCTCAAGACGTTTAAATGGAGTTTTAACGCGACGTATTACTACACGCGGCTACAAATTGCAACTATTTTTAAGAAATACGCGAGAAAGTGCGTGGGAAACTTAGCAATCTCGTTAATAGTTCATTTATTAAGGACTATTCCTAGAAATTGGCAAAGTTTTTACTAAGTTACTAATCGGGGAAATAACCGCGTGACATTCTATCCTTATATAACTCTTATTATTAATTAAAAATTCGTTTTCCGCCATATTAGGCCAAGAAAAAATCCCTGATTAGGTTGATATAATAGAGCATTGTTCTATTAATTAATAGCCCGGACTAGTGTCGATACGGAATGACGCGACGTATACGTCTTTCCAGATCGACAGTCATTTTGTTATTTGGACAATTTCTTGATTTTTCCCGATTGAAGAAAGCCGATTCTTCGGTTATTCCGCGGGAGCGTATTGAAATTAAAAGTAAAAATGACGTCACGCGTACTTAAAAATAGTCTAGGGAATTTTTTCAATTTCTTAATCGTAATTAGAAATGAGTAATTTGCAATTAGCCCCGAATCGAGTCAAGTCGCTCTCGTCAATTTTTGGGAATGTTGACTAGCGACGCGCGTGTTTGGATGTCGAGGAAAGCCGAGGTTTTTTTACAATTCGGCAGACGCTTTTGGAGTGGGCGACCCCGAAATGGATTAATTGCCACGAAGCGTCATCAGACGCCGAAAATAATTAACCGAGAAAAAATGAAATCAAAGCGAGGGGGGAAGAAATTAGCTCGAAATATTACGAGGCTTTACGATTTCGGCTTCGAACGAAAACTAAAGGAAACCGTTAATGAAGATAAAGATCTAGATTTCGTGGAAAAAATGACCCTAAATGATAAAACTGCGAACCAGCCTACAGCCGTTCAAAATCAATCTCCGGATACGCTCCGTTACTAGGCCAGTTCCCTTTTACAAGCCATATCTAATATCGACCGAGACTGGTTCGCGTTTCAAATTTTAATGGGAAAATATTTTCGGATTCAAAGGATGATAAAAAAACAAACCCTATTCGATAATTTAGTTAGAAATATTAGATCCGTTTTCGCTATTTAAATTCATTTAGAAAATTTGGTTAAGTTCGAACTTAAGTACCTAGAAAATCTAACCGAGTCATCGACAATACAGTCGAAGCTAAACCGGGCGCGAAAGGGAAGACGATTTTCAAGGGGCAAATTCTAGAGCGCGGTTCCGGATTAATTTCGTAAAAAGGTAGCCGCGATATATTGGTGGGCGAGGAAATATCGGCAAAGAATATAAGCGCTAGGCTTTAATGATTTCAATTAATATAAACGCCTCGAAACATTTTCGCGCGGAGCGTCTATCCAAATAAGATAGACCAAATAGATAGATAGATAAAAAGAGAGACGGAAAAGAGAGGAAAGCTATTTAGGGAATTTGGCTCAAAATAAAAATGAAGTCCTTATAATCCGAGGCGTCATCCGGGACACGTTCTAGGCCATCGCTTACATATATTATACTCTCGCGTTCGACTAAATATTATCACTCGCGTTTGCGAAGAAAGAAGGATCGCGAGAAAGATCTCCGGAGAAAGACACTTGGAACGAATGCCCCCCCCCCCTCCAGCTAACTAGCTTCCGAAAATGATACCGCCGGAGAAATTCGAGCGACAAAAACCGCGGAAAAAAATATTCAGTTTCCGCCACTGAACGGAAAAATCGTTTAAAGGGATTGAGAAATGAAAGAGTTTCCTCGAAGGATGCTCAAAACTATTTTTCTCGCCTTTCTACGTCGTTGCTCAAAAATAAATTGCAATTTTCCCACGACCGCTTCCCATTCGCAATTTGCTAAGCCTGCCCTCCTCTCGAGAATTTGCTAAGCCTAAATTGAATCCTCCTCTCGAGAATTTGCTAAGCCTAAATTGAATCCTCCTCTCGAGAATTTGCTAAGCCTAAATTGAATCCTCCTCTCGAGAATTTGCTAAGTCTAAACTGCATCCTCCTTCCCCCAGAGAATTTGCTAAGCCTTAATTGAATCTTGCCCCAGAGAATCTGCTAAGCCTTAATTGAATCTTGCCCCAGAGAATCTGCTAAGCCTTAATTGAATCTTCCCTCCCCCGGGAGAATTTGCTAAGCCTTAATTGAATCTTCCCAGATGTCGGAAATTGACTTTTAATTTCAAAGTGTCTCCCGTAGAAAAAAAGAAATATCCAAAATGGTCTTTCCCAATCGTCTGGGGCGCTTTAAAGAAGCGCCAGACTTTCGACACGTTTTGCTTTATCTTTTTGGTTACATTATAAAAGAAACTTTAAGAATAATCGCGAAAGAAAAAAAAAAAAAAGATAGAAGTCGGGTTTGTGTTTAACGCGCGCGGTAAAATTGTATTTCAATCGTCGATCGGCGAATGCGAAAAGAGAAAGTTTCAACTTTTTAACCCTAACTAGACTATCATCGCGAAACCCCGGGGCCAGCCTTTTTTCCCTACAAGAGTAACCGCGACAAAATTTAAATTTCCCCTCGCCATTTCTACAATAATATTTATTGATAGCCGGAATAAAGTGGAATAAACTCTATACGCGCGAATAAAAAAAAAATATCGAACTCGGTTCCATCAAGAAGCTATTTAAGAAACCCCAGAACGAACGACGACGAGTATCGTATCAAATTTACCAAATTAATAGACATTTCTCTAAAAGTTTCAGTCCTCTATTAGACTGGGAATTTTTCCAAAATAATGAACTTCCAATTACGCGTAGGAATCTTGGGCGCGCGTAATTGATTACTCTTCCGATAAGTAATTACCGAACGTAACTACGACCGAGTCTTATTTTCAACACTGTTCCATTTCGCGGAATGTACGTAGTTTAATTAAAAATACTTGAAAACTCGAACTTCTTCCGAGTTCATTTTTGAATTAAGCTCTTATAGATAGCGACTCGGATTTATTTTTTAAAAGGAAGCGATGGTCCGAAGGACTTATTCGTTCGTTCTAGGGTTTCTTAAACGCGTTCTTGGTTTTATACGTATAATATATTCTATTATTATTTTGGCGTAGATTAGGGGGGTTGTACTTTCGTCGTAGTCTTTTCGACAGGAGTTTATCGAATCTCACTCTCTCTCGCAACGGGTGTTTAATTATATTTAAACGAGCTACCAGATCAGCCCCTTTCGAGCAAACCGACCCCTCTTTAAAGGAAAACTCTCGCCAAACACTAACAGATACAAATTACGCTACAAAATAATCTTGGAAGCGGCAAAAAGAGGCGTTAATAAGCGCCCGTTTCTATCGAAAATGTTGTCTTTTTCAAGGTTGGATCGAAGTTTAGGATTATCTATACCCGCTCGCCTCGAAACCTCGAAAAAGAGCCTCGTTAAATAGTACTCGTTTCTACGGAAGATGTTGCTCTTTTTCGAGGTTGGGATGAAGTCGATTGAAATTTCGAATATAGGCGGGTAAGGGGAGGGTACGGGCCGTACGAGGCTATAATTTGGGGCCCCTCACGCCCGATTAGGGGGTTCCTTCAGGCCTTACGCGTTAAGAAATTGGGAATACCCACGAATCCAGCTAAGCCCAATTGATATAAAAGTTCGCGACGTTAGAAATTGTTGGTGGTGGGGAATGAAAAAAAAAATAAACGTTAGGTCGCGTTCTCCCTTTACCGAATAATCTCGAAAGGAAATTTCGCGAGACTGGTCCTTGAAAATAATATTTGCTAGGTGGAAAATGGAAAATTTGAATAGCGGCTAGAAAATGAAAATATTCCCGCATAAATTACGCTATACTAACGCTAGAGATACAGCCTTGAAGTTAAATATTATTATTATCTAACCGGTAGTAGCTACCTTTTGCAAAATTGATAATTTGAAATAAGATTTTTTCGGCAAAAAATATAAATGAAATATTTTTTTATTACAAGATTTATTTTCGCTAATATTTTGTCCCCATATATTAGGAGCTATCCGATAAGGAGGCAACGCGGGTTTTACGCCCCACCGTAGTCTAGGATATGTCGTAATTCAGACTATCTCGGAGTTAAATTAACCTCGATTAAACATTTAACTCGTTTCTAGAATATATTTACAAATATAAAAATAAAACCGCTCGGAAAATGAAACATTCAGACATTCAAATTTATCCAACACGCTTCATTTTTTTTTTTCAAATAATATAAGATTGAATGTATAATATAACGTACTCCTACAGAACCAAATGACTAATTTCACAAACTAATAAAAATCAAAAATATAATATTTTACGCTATATTATTTGACAGCACACGCGAAGTTAATTTAGCCCTTTACGGCTATTAATAAAGCTACTAATAAAGCTGCTAATAAAGCTAGTAATGAAACTAATAATGAAGCTACTAATAAAGCTACTAATGAAGCTACTAATAAAGCTAATATTAAAGTTCAAATAAAGTCAAAAGTATAAATTCGATATTAGGCCTAATTAAAGTTAATTTACTCCTTTACAAGTTAGCGGTAAAGGGAGAATGAAAGCTAACGAGTGATTTTTTTATCGATTAATAAATTATAGTTTAAATAGCGGACCAATCGAACAGTTAATTTAAATGAATTAAATTGGACGTCATTTTATAAATTGTTCCCCGATTATCTCGATTGAAATATTTTTATATCCCGTTAATCGTTTTAAAAATTCGTTCTAAGAATGAAATATCTATTTGATGAACCGATTCCGGTTCCTCCTCGATTTAAATCGATTTGCTATTAATTGGGAAAAGCTAATTAAAAATGGTAATTCTATCGGCGACCCGTCCGGATCAGGGTGAAAAGCGTACGAAGGAGATAAGACGGATTTAGAGCGATTTTCGAATGGGGTCAAAAATAAGGGGCGAAATTCGAGCGTTATCCTTTCCAGAAGCGGGTGCTTAGATTATTCCATTGATAGATTAATTATTGAACGCGAAGGTCGGACTTAACTAAAGCTACGTTCGCGCTTGACGTTTTGGAACCGTTTCGAATCCGTTCAAATCTACTTTTTAAGATATTAATTTTGTTTCTCGATCAAAGGTCTAAACGGATGACCCCAAAATTTTATAATTTGACCTTTCCAAAACGGTTTTAAACGGTTTTAAAGTCTGTAGCGTGAACGCGCCCATAATCGATTAAACTAGCGACCCGAATCGCGATTAATGGAAAGCTCGTCAATTTTAATCGCGAGGAAGCGAGTTTCTTCGTTATTCTTCGGGATCTCTAATCGAAAATAAATTTAATAATTTATTAACGCCGTATGGACTTTAAAAATCTCTCTTAGTCAATCGTTAGTTTTTAATTTTAAATGGGCAACCTAATTTTTGAATCGGAATTTGTTTTAGGCTATTGGAGACTCGGAAAAAAGAAAATTGCCAAAACGGAGAAAGGCAGGGTTCGAATTAAAAACGCTAAATCAAAGATACGGAGAAGAAAAAAAAAAAAAAAAAAAGGAATTGTCCTAAATAGCGAATTTTGCGCTTTTTATCGAGAATAAAAAGGGGGTCGAACGGAGCGTATAGAGCGGAAGATTTTTGAAATCCAATAAAGCGGGCCTCTTTACCATTTAATAGCGCATTACGTACGCCTGATTTGTGTTTATAACGAGAGAAATAAGTCTGACACGCGTGCTTCGTAATTAGTAGCCTCGATATTCAATAGCAAACATAAAGAGGGCGTTTTTATTTAGTATACCCCCCCCCCCCCCCAATCAGGGACCGTGAAATGTCTCGAAACGATACTTTAAAGTACCCCCCCCCCCCCCAAATCAATAAAATAGTACAAATTGAAGTGGAGATTTGAAACGGACGCGATTAAAACGAGTGGTGATTTAAATGAAGTACAAATGATGCTTAGATATAAGACTACAAAAGTCAAAGTAAAAAATATCCCCAACAGTAATTACGCTGAAAAAAAAAAAAAAAAAACCAGGGCTTCGTATATACAAAAGCTTTGAATAATATCCCTAAAATTTACGGAATAAACGTCATTTGTATACGATTGAAATCTAAGAATCACAACCCAGTCCCAAAAATGACAGCGCGTAACGCGAATAAGTCACTTCCGGTACAAAGATAGAGCTACGTTCGCGCTACACTGGCTTCCTACGCGCGGCCCGAGTCCGCCGCTTAAAGGGGCCCCGAGAAATTGGCATAGACCCCCGAAACAATGGACCAACCCTATACGAGCTAATCCGCGGATTAAGGCCTCACCCATATCGTAATGCCAAATGTCTGAAAGTCTACGTGGCCTTAAACCCGGTCCACGTCTCCCTAGACAAATATATGGCCCGAAAAATGATTGGTATCTCCCAAAAAAGGCCGCGGGCCCAAGTACAGTGACGTAACAAACCCCCCAGTACAGCCTGGTTTCAATTTGACTCGTCTCCGAATGAATTGGCAAAGTTAAAACGAAAATAGCTCGTTAAATTCTAATTAATATTCTCAATTGCTAACGAATACGATACGAAACGAGAGTAAGTAATTAGGATTGTCGTCTTCAATGGAGACCGCTTTCAAAATGGAAAATCTACCCGAATTCCAAATGGAATTCGGATATTAAGCCCCCCCCCCCTTGATAGGAAAGACCTCTTTTAGCCTCTATAGTTCCTTTTCGAACAATTTGGCGCTTTTCTTAAATAAATATTTTTACTGGAAATTGTCTCTCTCTCTCTCTAACGTATAGTTACGGAGCAATTAGGAAAGTCACTCGCGGGCATTTACCGCCTTAATTCCGCAAAGATTAAATATAATCATTGGGAAATATTGAGGATAGAAGTATACGTATAATAAGGCCGATATCGCCTTTGGCTGAGCTAACTAAAAAGAGGAGTTTGATGGAGGACGATATGGTATAGTTTACCCTCCCGTAGTGTAGTACTGGTAATTGCAATTATAACGGAATCGGGAAGAACTTGACGCGGTGGTCAAGACGGTACGCTTATCAAACCAAAGTAAACTAATAATAAGAAAAATGTTTCGACTTACAGGAGAAGAGTTGAAGTCGAGGTCGATGGATCCGCGAGCGGACCGGTTCCTGTTTTTCCAGTTGGCGGAGAACTTCTTCGCCGAACGCGATCATCGCAATCGTAGTTTGAGTTCCGCGAAGTTGCACTTGTTCAGGCCTTGCGGGGACACGAAGCCCGCCACCAGAAAGGGTCCGGATGGGCGCCGGGAGATCCGTAGTCCGGTTCGGTTGGCCATCTATCAGTTGACCGAGCCCTGGCTCGACGCTTCCGACCCTAGTCAATGGGGCCGCGACGAACTAGCGCTGGCCGGAAGGATACTGGTCGAGGAGAAACTCTTGTCGGGCATTCGCGAGTTCGTTCCCGAAAAACGCGACGACGATTGGCTGGTCGTCGACGTCTCCAAACCGGCCGCCGTGTGGCTCGAGACGCCTTCGCTCAACTACGGACTTCTGGTCAAGTGTTTCGGCGGCGAGACTCGTTTTCGCTCCTCCGATTCCTCTATAAACTCCTATTCTTCGTCTAATACTTCTTCCGCGTCTCGAGCTCTAAACGACTCTAGTAGTAATAGTTATAATAACGAGGCGACATCGCGGGCCGAGGCTTCCGCCGCTCATAGTAGTCAACAGTGGCGCGAGTCCAAGAGCGTCTTGGATATACTGGTGCGCGAATCCAACTTACCGTTCACAGATTCGCGTTCGAAACGATCGGCTTCCGGTTCCGCGTCGACGACGAAGCAACGTCGCCGCCGTCGAGGTGAGCGCGGGTCGCCACAATCTCCCCTTTGGAACTCGAACGTTCTCGGGGACGGCGGACAAAGACTCGAGTGTTCGGCCACTAAGAAGTCCAAGTTGTGTTGCCGCTACTCGTTGAACGTTTCTTTCCAAGACATCGGATGGGATTGGATTAAGAAACCGCTACAGTTCGAAGCGAATTTTTGTCGGGGTCGCTGCCCTTCGAAAGCCAAAAACTACGCTAGCACGCACGCTCTCATTCAGAGCATCATCAACAGCAAACAAGGCAAACGGGCGGTCAACGTGCCAAGGCCGTGTTGCGCCCCCAGGAAGTTAAAATCGCTAAACATTCTCCATCTCGATCAAAGCGATCCTCCCAAATTGGTCATGACTAGAAAAAAAGGCATGATCGTTAAAGAATGCGCCTGCTCCTAATTCGACACCTAATCTTATTATTTCCTAAAACAATCGAACCCCTCCTCCCCCTTTAAAAGACAAATTGGTCAATTTTAGGCTTAACTACCCTCCTCGAAAATAAAAAAAAACTATTTCTCACCTCGTATCGTTTTAACCTTTAGCTCTAGAAAAACGAGAAATACCCCTCGCAGACTCGAAAGATATTTTAACAGTGATATATTTAAAAAAAAGATAGTTAACGTTACTAGAACGAATCGGGGCAACATTCCACAAGTCGTATTAGAAAAAATGCCCTAAGAATGAACTACGCGGCTTTTTCCACGCGTTAGGCTTAGGCTTAGGGTCACGCGGTGATTAACCCTACGAATTCCCCCCTTCTCCCCATCTCGAAAAATATTTAAATTAGCGGCCCGACCGATTTTGTTCGTTCGTTGTAATTATTTGTAATTTATTTAACTTGTAAATATATTCATAGTGAATTTAAAGATCGTTTAAAGCGACTAAAATGTCTCGAAAAATTATTTGTACGTACCAAAACGTGACACGTTACACCTGACCACTTCGGCACGGCAGACACCTTGGAACTAGGAGACTAGATACGTAATAGGAGTAGCGATTCACACTTTTATCGTTACCCTTTAATTAAGCTTATTTCTGTATACGCGCAACCCGAGGAACTTCCGGTTCCGATAGGAAAGTGGATCTTTCGTAGCTACATCGTTAGCTTCTACTCCTTTTCCGTATTCTCTATGGTAGAATCAGCTAGCAGCCGAGTTCTTTTACTAGGGTTACGACACGAGGAAGAGCTTCCAAAATATGGAAATATGTAGGGAACAGATTAGGGGGCTGTACAAGATTAATTAATTTCCCTGATATTTCCAGACTACTTTTGTTAAATTTCCTCGTAGTTATTTTGACAATAAAGCCTGGGTCTTTAAAGGCCAAAATCCCATTAGAAATATAGGATAAAAAGAGCCGTAAATAAACAACACTTTTGAAATTAAAATATAAGTTTCCCCGATATTTCCAGGTTTTCCACATTTGTTCGAGTCCAGCGTTCCGTGGAGTTGTTAGAGGAAATTTAGGAATATACGGGACACAAAATTTGGTTTTGTAGGATAATATAGGAATAAAATTATCCAAAAAGAAGCATTTTCGATATTGGGGTTTGGTTTGTACTTGTAATCTAGCGATAAATTCGCTATTTTGGCGCAGAAGTAGAGGGGGGGGGGGGGGGGTTATTTTCTCCCGACCAAACCGGAGTAAATGCACTCTGATAGAATGGTGTACTAGCACCAAGTGCTGACTTAAATAGGGGTCAATCAGTGCGAATTCGACTTGAGGAAAATGGGCATAATTTTAAATTCCAAGCATTATTTTCCTACGGATATATAAGCGGAAGAAACTCATATTTACCAAGTTTCAGATTCCAAAAAAAAATTATCTCTCAAGTTTTCATTTTTTAATGTTTTTGCATAAATTTGATTTATTTTATTATTTCATTTTTTTTTTTTTTTTGAATTTCTTAAAAAATATTTCACGTCATTCAAAGATTTTTTTTGAACTGGTACTTCTTTTCCCATTTGATGTTTTTGGGCTAACTACTCGAAATTAGTAATTAAGGCGTAGAAAAGGAATTAATCCTATTTGGAAGCCTAAACCCCTGGCTAAGAAATACTAAGTAAGATAAATTTGTGAAAGGGGGGGGGGGGGGGGTCTCATAGGGGCCAAATTTGAGACTCAAGCACCACTTTGGAAAATTCTGAGAATTGAATATTTTTGGCCCAACAATGAAACTGGATTTTCCAAAAATTAGTTTTTCATATATGCATTACTACGAATATGTACCTCACCCTCCTTCCCAAACTTATTTATCTGTTTTAATATTTCTTAATCAGTGTTTTAGGCTTCAAATTATTATTTAGCCTTTTTTTTTACGCCTTAATTGCGAATCAAATGGAAAGGGGTACCAGTTTAAATCAAAAATCCTTGAATGACGTGAAATTTTTTTTAACAAATTCAAAATAAATAAAATCCTATAATTTTGAAGAATAAAAAAAACAAAAAAAAATCACTTTAAAATGGTTTCTCATTGATCCGGTTTATAATGCAAAGTAGATAGTCTGTTGGGCCAAAAATAAGAAATTTTCAGAATTTTTGAAGGTGGCGCTCGAGTCTGAAATTTGGCTCCAATGAAACCCCCAAAAATTGAAATTATCTCTTTCCGTAATTTTTTCCCAGTGTTTTAGTCTTCAAATTCGAATTCAGCGCCTCTTTTTCGTCAATAATACGAATTTTTATTAATTTAAGTCAATTAATTCTAAAGATATTAGAGAAAACCCAACTTGAAAATTTAAAATCCAAATTTATGCGAAAAAAATTAAAAAAACTAAAACTTGAGAAATAATTTTGTTTTGGAATCTGAAACTTGGTAAATACGAGTTTCTTCGTGGAATTTAAAATTAGGCCCCTTTTTTTCCTCAAATCGAATGCTAACGGATTGATCCAAAGGCCTTTCTTTAAAAGCGCAAATTGAAATGTTGTTGCATTTTTAATGAGGGAGAGAGATGTACAGCCGCATTTTTTTGGTTTTTTCCGACTGGTATAATTATAGTTTTTTAAACTGGTGTTCCAGTTGGTAAACTCCGACGCTTTGACGTCCTTTTTCGTCATAATCCACCCATTCCTTTATCATAGAGCAAGAGTGTCAACGGCGCCAGCCGAGTAAATAACGATAATTTTGATTTTATAATTACCTCGAATTAATTATCTCAAATTGAACGTTTAAAAACCAACCTTTTCTTCCAAGTTAATGTCTTTGAAAACGGTTCCGGAACCTTCCGCTTCGGCTACGAAACCCACCTAATTAGAAAAAAAAAAAGATGTTGAAAGATAAATATAAATGTCACTAAGCCTCAATTTTAACGAGTTAATTTTGGATGTAAATAGGATTGATAAGACCTAATGAGGAAATTTGCCCGTGAAATTAATCACCAGCGGTTTGTTAGGCCTTAATGTTTTAATAAATTAAAATAATTACTACGCTAACCCTGGGAGAAAAGTCCACTGGTTCTAATCCTCGACATTCAAAAGCCACAACGCTTGAAAACTTGGAATTATCCTCGGAGGTATATTTGGCTAATTTGTCCTTTAAAATGTCTTTACGGGAAGAAAAACGTAAAGAAAACTAATTATTATTGACGTATGTTAAAATTATTACGAAACTTTTAAGTTAAAACCTTGTTTTAACAAAATTCTAAGGGGATAATGAGGTTTTAAAGCATTGAATCTTATTGGCTAACAACCAACCACGATCAAATCTTAAAATTGGTTCATTTTTAAGCATTATGTCAATGAAAAGTAAAAACAAAAGCTACCCGAAATAGCTTTACTTTCTAAAACTAATTTCATGAAAAGAACGCGTGTCTAGTTTATAATCTCGTATATCTTTACCAGATTTAAAATGAGCTAGATTAGCCCGATTGAGGGCCTCCACTATATCCTTTCTTAGCAGTTTCTCGTATAGATTCCAAATATCCGCGATTGAATTAACGCTACCTACATTACGCCCATCATTTTACATTACGTAAAAATAGAGTATCAAATAGGGTCTAATTACCGATGGAATTTTCTCGAGAACATAATTTGCATTTGATGACGAGAGCCGCTTCCCCTCTTCCTCCTTTTAAGGCCGCTCGTTCCTAGTAATTAGAAATAACATCTATACCATTATTTCTGCATCAATCGTTATACCAACCGAAGGATTGAGGGCTTACGTTTAAACAGGCATAGGTCCATTTGTCAGATATTTCGCCGCAGTTCAAGCATTTCAGTTTCAAGTACCAACGAAAATCATCACCGTCAGTGGCCAGAAACGATAAGTTTTCCAGGTTCGCTTTTAGTTGAAGAACAATTTTCTAAAAAAGTGTACAAATATCTTATTGTAAACCACGCTGTAACAAAGATGGGCCAACTTTGATGGGGGCGTATGGACGAAGCCAAGGCCGCGAATGATAAGTGAATTAAATAAGCGTTAGAAAAGGTAAATTAAGCCTACCATGACGCTAGCTTTTCAGAATAGTACAACGAAAGTTCGTTATACACTCGGGTTTATATTAAACTCGATAAAAACGCTGATACGCGTTTTAAAATCTAAATTTCTTCGATAAAACGACAAAATCTACTACTCCGTAAATCGTGTACAACATCCTATTAAATCTAGCAGACAAATCAAATCTTAAAGCGGACGATAATAGAATTCAGTTCAGTTCATTTTCTGCCCTTTTAGAGCGTGCTGCCACCTATGGCTAGTTTTAATTAGGGGGCACGTGATAAGTGTCAAAGGTTAAGCCTAGGCTAAAATCGATACATCGTGTCAACTTGTTGGAAGTTGTTTCTCAGTCTTTAGTATAAAAAGTAATTAATATTATGGCTCCTGTTGATAAGGAATACATTGAAAGAATAGGAAATGTTTTAAATGATCCAAAAGTAAGCCTGAAAGAACGATTTAGAGCTCTTTTCACGTTAAAAAATTTGGGAGGAAAGCGATCCATCGAATGCATAGCCCGTGGTTTTACGGACCCTTCTGCCCTCTTAAAACACGAACTAGCCTACTGTTTGGGTCAAATGAAAGATCCCGCCGCTATAGAAATTTTAAGCAATGTCCTGGGCGATCGGACGCAGGAACCGATGGTCAGGCACGAAGCCGGTAAGTCTTTACAAATGACAAAAACCTTATAAATGACTTACGTGACAATCTTAATTTTAGGCGAAGCGTTAGGAGCAATCGGAAAGGAAGAAGTTGTAGATATTCTGCGCAAATACATTAATGATTCTGATATAGAAGTGGCCGAAACGTGTCAACTAGCGATAGCGAGGATAAATTGGCTGAAAGAAAAGAAGGGAGAATCTTTGAACAACCAGTACGGATCGGTAGATCCTGCCCCGCCTTTGAAATCTCCATCAGTCGACGTAGAATCACTAGGAAAAATACTTCTAGACGCCAACAAACCTCTATTCGAAAGATACGGGGCAATGTTTGCCTTGAGAAACAACGGTAGTAAAGAAGCCGTATTAACTATAGCTAAAGGTTAGTACATTCTTAGTTTTAGCCAAATTCCTTCGCAATTATCTAACTTTACTAAAATTTCTTTATAGGCCTGAATTGTCCAAGCAGCGCGCTTTTTCGCCACGAAATTGCCTTTGTTTTAGGACAAATGCAAAGTTCCCACAGTATTCCTCAACTAATCAAATCCCTAGAAGATGTTAAAGAAAACGCGATGGTTCGACACGAGAGTGCCGAAGCTTTGGGAGCTATCGCTACCCCAGAATGCATGTCAGCTTTGGAAAAATACGCGAAAGACAATATCAGAGTTATCAGAGAAAGTTGCGAAGTGGCTCTAGACGTGGCCGAATACGCTACGGGAGAGGAATTTGAATACGCGCACACTTTTGCCAAACTTAAAAGAGACGTCGCGGCCTAATTTATAAAATGTAAAAAACCTCACTGATGTTTAAATGATTCCTGGATTTTTTTATTGAATAAAAGTGAATTTATCACAACCGTTAAAACGAGCGTTTAACAGAAAAAGATTTCTTTAAAAAAATTAATTTCACGATTAAAAATAAACATTTTCTCGTAATAAAGGTTTTAAAATATTATAACTCTATACTGGCAGTCAATTTTACGTCGCCAAGAACCCATTGAAGACTCGAGAAGTCGCGAAGGGTTTTATCAATGAATTTCCAGTTTCAAAAATCCTAATAAAAGCTCTGAATTTAGCTGACTAATCCCTATTCAGACATTTTAAACCGAACCCGAGTTTAGTCAAATGGTTAAATGATCCGAATATAAGATCAGTGGCTATTTTTAATGACTGTATAATTGAGAGTCTAAAAAGCGCGTCGTCCTAAAGTCTTTCCCCTTAATTGCGAGTTCTCTGATTTTAAAGGGGTTCTTGGTCCCGTATACCTGCCTGATTAAAACGCTTCTTTTAAAAAGGATTAAGATTTTTTAAATACTGTCAATCTTCTAAGATTTTGGCTTTTAGTTCGAGAAGTTAATTTTCTTTTAAAACATCGCAAAATGTCATATTGACAATTGAAAGTGGTCCCTCGGCAAAAATACTACAGTTTAAATTTATAATTGACATTAAATGCGTAAAAATAGTGATTAAGTGACGAGGCCCTAATTAGACGCTTAACTGGATTAAACTTAAATGACTCGGAGTTGAGCGACATTTAGATAAATATTCAGCAATACGGTAAAATTTCAAACTCCACGATTAAGTAGCGTTGTATTTGTGTAAATCCCAGTCAAAAAACTTTGATAAAAGCCAACAATGGCGTAATCGCAAATACTTTTAGTCTCTTACGCGTATAGAATAATTAAGTATATATTTAGACTTTGTCTCTTCGCATTTACGAGAAGCTAAATTTGTTCCGCATTTTTTAAAGATTTATATAGAAAACCGAGCTTAGTCGTTGTTAAATATTGAAGGCAATTGGCGTAGTTTAAATATTAATAAAAGAACACTAGCTAAAACTATTACGCAAAATGGAATTACTCGTCATCATCATCGGCTTTACCTTTACCTTTGGTTTCCCTTTTTCCCAGCTCCTCTTCATTCCGCTCATTGTCGTCCGGTTCCAAGTTTGTTCGTAAGTCCAGTTTTACGGCAATAACTTGGTCATCATCGGGAGGCGGCGCTGACTTGACCTCTACCGCCCGAATACTTCGTAAAGGAGTGCTTTCTGGTCCAGAGGCGTCTTTGGCATCTTCAGACATGAATTTCTGGCGTAATAGGAGAAAAGAATTTAGGGCTGGGCGACCTATTTGGGAGATTAACAATTCCTTACCATTAAACTAACGGGCGCGTAAAACTCTTTCCCGGGACTGCCGTCGTTTTTGTTAAAATCTTCGCAAAAACAGAGAAAGAGAGTATCGATGACCATCTCGTAAACGGAAAGTACGCAGTGCGCTATGAAAAAAGCAAAAACGCAGCCAACAAAGACGGGAATAGCGTAAAAATGAAGTTCTTCGTTGCGCTGAAAGAAATTAAACGGAATTAAATTAATATTTTATATATAACAATAAATAATCCCAAATTTTACCTTCATAAGCAAAATCCCTAAAAAGGCAGTTAACGCCGTAACACCGCACTTGCCCAAAAATAGAATAAAATCTCCCACACTGTTAATAGTAGCGACTCTGAGGGCATTAGAGACGAGAGTCACGAAAGCGATCTTCGCCGCCGGGCAAAAAGAAACCGATTCGATAGCTGGAAAAGGGATTAAATAAACTCTTAATCTAAAAGTGTATAGTTGCGGGTAATTTGGATACCTATAACGGTGTAGGCGTTATGATTGAGATACTTGATAAACTTCTCGAGACAATAGAGGCAACAATGACAACATTTTAGGCAGCAATTGGCGATAGGATTTTCTTTATATTTCTGAAATTTGGATTCCAAGTAGAGCAGAATGATGCGAGGAACTTTGAAGAGAGTGATCAAAAACGAGCCCAACGCCACGGAGCCCAAATGATATAGAATCAACCTCCACGTAGATTTCAAAATGGGACAACTCAGTTTGCTACGGTCTCTGCAAAAATACCAACTGGCTACGGCTCCGGCGATGACCATTTGTTGGCAACCCAATATAAATTCGCTAACCCAAACCAAGGCCACTAAATGGAAAAACCTGTTGAACAAAACAAAAATAATCTTAATTTTCAATAGTGGTTTTAGTTTTTCCCCGACAATTTTCATAATTAAATATAAACTCGGGAATCTTTCGCAATTTCTCATCAATTATTTCGATAAAGTCATTTTTGAAACGCGCTTAGGCTTAAGTGGGATGAAAATACGATGGCTATGAACTAGTTAGGATCTGGGGAGTTCAGAACAACGTACGAAAAATCTATAAGTGTGAGAAAAACAGATTTGAAACTTTCAAATCTCTGCGTTAAAATCTCATAGAATAGAATAGGAGAGGTTAGATTAGAATAGGAGAGGTTAGATTAGAATAGGAGAGGTTAGATTAGAATAGGAGAGGTTAGATTAGAATAGGAGAGGTTAGATTAGAATAGGAGAGGTTAGATTAGAATAAGACAGGTTAGATTAGAATAGGACAGGTTAGATTAGAATAGGACAGGTTAGATTAGAATAGGACAGGTTAGATTAGAATAGGACAGGTTAGATTAGAATAGGACAGGTTAGATTACAATAGGACAGGTTAGATTAGAATAGGACAGGTTAGATTAGAATAGGACAGGTTAGATTAGAATAGGACAAGTTAATAGCTGGGCTACGAATGCGTTGGATTACAATTAACTAAAACTACACTTAAACTTAAATTCCGGGCAATATTATAATATATAACATTAAAAGCCGGGGTTCGAACTCGAGACCATTTGTTCCGTAACCCGACACCCTAACCACTGGGCTACAAATGCGTTGGATTTCAATTAACTAAAACTATACTTAAACTTAAATTCCGGGCAATATTATAATATATAACATTAAAAGCCTGGGTTCGAACTCGAGACCATTTGTTCCGTAACCCGACACCCTAACCACTGGGCTACGAATGGGCTGAAATGTAAATAACTAAAACTATACTTAAATTTCGGGCAATATTATTATATTAAAATCCGAGGTTCGAACTCGACACCATTTGTTCCGTAACACGACGCCCTAACCACTGGCCTACGAATACGCTAAATTATAATTAACTATAACTATACTTAAATTTAAATTTCGGGCAATATTATACTATTAAAAGCCAAGGTTCGAGCTCGAGACCATTTGTTCCGTAACCTGATGCCCTAAACACTGCGCTACGAATGCGCTAAAACACAATTAACTAAAACTATTATTTAAATAGACATCTAAATTAAAATGAACATCTAAATTAAAATGGACATCTAAATTAAAATGAACATCTAAATTAAAATGGACATCTAAATTAAAATGGACATCTAAATTAAAATGGACATCTAAATTAAAATGGACATCTAAATTAAAATGGACATCTAAATTAAAATGGACATCTAAATTAAAATGGACATCTAAATTAAAATGGACATCTAAATTAAAATGAACATCTAAATTAAAATGTTCATCTAAATTAAAATGAACATCTAAATTAAAATGAACATCTAAATTAAAATGGACATCTAAATTAAAATGGACATCTAAATTAAAATGGACATCTAAATTAAAATGTTCATCTAAATTAAAATGTTCATCTAAATTAAAATGTTCATCTAATTTAAAATGAACATCTAAATTAAAATGGACATCTAAAATAAAATGGACATCTAAAATAAAATGGACATCTAAAATAAAATGGACATCTAAATTAATATGATTATAGTTTGAGTGGGATTAGCCGAAAGAAGCGTAATTCATCGCCTATCTACATGGCAACTTTTTTAGCGCATATCAGACAACTTCCGGAAACAAAACACATGTATTACTTTTTTCGCTAATTTTTAGGTCAGGTCAGGTCAGGTTAGGTTAGGTCAGGTCAGGTTAGGTTAGGTTAGGTCAGGTCAGGTCAGGTCAGGTCAGGTCAGGTTAGGTCAGGTTAGGTTAGATCTAACCTGACCTGACCTAACCTGACCTAACCTGACCTGACCTAACCTGACCTAACCTGACCTAACCTAACCTGACCTGACCAGACCTGTCCAGACCTGACCGGCAAAAGTTTGCAGGGGCAAGAAAAATTTAGATTAGAATAGGACAGGTTAGATTCGAATAGGACAGGTTAGATTCGAATAGGACAGGTTAGATTCGAATAGGACAGGTTAGATTAGAATAGGAGAGGTTAGATTAGAATAGGAGAGGTTAGAATAGAATAGGACAGGTTAGAATAGAATAGGAGAGGTTCGAATAGAATAGGACAGGTTAGAATAGAATAGGACAGGTTAGAATAGTGAGAAAAGAACTCTAAATTTGAACTTACCACATATTATTAACCCAGGCGGTTTCGTTGTAAGAAACAAAGTTAAAAACTCTGGATTCCGCTACTTTGAGTCCGGTTGGTTTGGCGTCCGAAGTAAGAGCGGATGTTTGGTTACTTTGAGGCAATGGTAAGATTTGGGGATTCTTCGTCGGATATTCTGCGAGTATTTTTATCAATTAGATCTCATCAACAACAAACAAAAGAAGCGATTAGTTTCTTACGAGCCGTAGCTAAGGCCAAAAGCATCGCCAACCAAAAGATGAAAAACAAAACGAGCCAAATAAAAGTCCATACTGGCTGAAATAGAAGGCAAGGCATTTTTCCGATACATTTTCCCGCTTCTTTAAAGAGCGCTACAACTAAGTGGACTCTCTTTCTCAAAACAAGTACGACGCAGAAGACGATAAACTTAAAAGAGAGAAAAAGGATTTAATAAAATTTAACATTCTTTGTTGAAATGATTAAGGATTTAAAACGATTATTACGGTAATGGTGGTGGAAATGACGGCGTAAACCAAGATAGCTCTCTCGTTCTTCGCCACTCCTTCTAATCTTCTCTCGAAGGGAATAGTGTTTAAACCCCAGTGAATATCGGCGTAAGTCCACCAAAGAACGACGGTAACTGCCAACGAAGCTAACGTCACCAAAGCCATGATAATCCAAGAAACCAAAGCCGCCACGAAGTGAATTAAAAACACCATAATGACGGAAATAATAACGGCGGCTCCTATCATAATCGCAATCTCTTTCTTTGTCAAGTAGATATCGCTAACGGATTGCTGGATGATATCGAAGCTGTTCAAAAAGCCATAGATATTGCTCGCAACGTCTTTGGCCATTCCTTTATCCGGAATACAGCGATTGAGTAAAGGTCGCCTGAAATTCCCGCAAACACTTCATAAACTTATAACATTCTATCATTTTTATTTATTCTCATAAAAGGGACTGGGAAATCTATATATAGTTTTCACTAAAGGGGGTAAGTGCCGCGTTGCCAACCACTCGCGAGTGCAGAGGGAAAGGCTAGCAGTTCAGTTTTGAAACTGATCTGTTCCGAACTGCACTCGCAAGCTCCTGGCAACGAAAGCAAAGCTGGGTATGAGGGATGGAATTTTCTTTTGCCCCTTTACTGAAAACTACGTATAAGTTACTAACCACTAAAACGGGAAAGGTTTCCTGGTCCCCTTTAAGTTAATAAGGCTTACGATCCGTAAACAGGAAGCCTCGGGCACGGTCCAAACCCGGTGCTTTCATCTTGTTTGTCAAAAAGTTTGGCTAAAGTTTCGTCCGTATATTTGGGATAAAGGGCGCTTCCTTCGTTAGTTTTGAAGTCGTATCGACATAAAGAAAGCCCGGTCTTTTTGTGATATTCCATCAACTTCTCCGTGGTGTCGATATACTCATTGGGGCATTTTTCTACGCAAATCTTCAAGGAGGCAATCACGTCTTTTGTATTGAGATAGAAAACAAACGGTTTCTTTGTCATGTCCATCCCAGTGAAGCTGAGATTTCCCAGTGCCTCGTTTTCCATCCCACATATATTTCCGAAGCTTAGAAAATCGTAATTAGGTTTGATTACTTTTAACTCTTTGGCTGCTAGGCGCTTTATAAGCGAAGAGTACCTGTCATATCCGTATACCAGACGTTTGGCGTTACCAATCACGAACGCGAAAGCGCCCAGTAAGATTAAAACGGCGAAGAAAATGAAAAATATCAGCAAACAGAAGAGATCCGTGCATCCGCGAGGTTTGATCGGATGAAACGTCTTGTCATCCTGCGAATTGAACATTACAGGCTAGTTCTTTCTCGTTTCTTTTTTAAATAAACAAAGCTAAGGGATCCGCCCACACTGATAAAACCCTAACTGGCGTAGAACTGAAAGAAAACGAGTCATCATACCTGTTTTTCTCCGCAACAACCCATTGTTTATAACTTCAACTTGGCTTTCTTTAAAAGTGTCAAGTTAAGCCTTGGCGATATTACAATAACTGTTTTAACTTCTATTCGCAGTCATTACACGATTCTAACTTATTAATTCTAACAGGTTACAAAAACGTAAGGCAACGCCTCAATTACGACTAATTACGAACTTCGGGGTCTCTTCATTAAAGCTAATTAACTAATTACACGAAGAGCCAAACACGCCCGTTCGCGCGGAATAGAAGAAATGCTCCTTCGCATCGACTGCTTAGGCGACAGGCAACTTGATTGGTTGATCAAATAGGATCTGAAATAAAGCGCGAAAGTTCAAACGGCGAAATTTATTCATTCGGAAACCTTTACATTTATCTCCTTTAACTTTTTGAGTAATAATTCCGCCCCCTTATATTTAAATTGAGACAGTTTCTTATGGAGTCCCAGCATTTCGTTAGTTACGAACGCAACCACCTTTGGAAGTTCACTTTCTAAAAGACTAATAAAACAAAAATGGAAATAGTTAGGCTTGGGTTCAAGCTTTTTTTTTTTTAGTAAATCGCGAAGATTACGAAAACTAAAGCGAGAATGGGGTGTTAACCGAATATAAACTTACAGTAATAAAAGAAAACATCCTCGATTACACTCGATCCAAGATTTTAAACTGCCAGGGGAAGCTTCGGACACCAAAACTTCGCTGAAAAACACTATGGGGAAAACAAGTTGATGTAGTTTTTTTTTTCCCCTATATGGTATCATGGATGAGTGTATATATTACGTAGTTTTTTTATACTCATTCAAGATGGAATAGACGAGCTACGACTTAAAGCCATTCGTAGAAAATTTTAATAGGATTACATAGGAGAGTTAATCATATTTCGCTGGTTTTTGGGAAACAAAACTATCTCGCGATTAAATTGGCGAGCTTGGAGTCCTAACAGAGTCGAAACGAATTGCGTTTTAATTATTACGCCCATTACGCAGGGTTGCCACAGTTTTTCAGATTCAAATTCCCTGACTTTTGCGGGTTTTTCCCTGACTTTTTCACCTAATACTACCCAATGTTTAACCTTTTATTTTTTATATTATTTTGCAATCGCATTGGCCAAACTTTGTTGCGCGCGTAACTTTGATCTAATCTGATCAACTGACACGCTGTCAGCTCCAAATCTTTTCCTCGGATAATGATTGTAATTTCCTGGCTTCTTCAAAAATCTTAAAATTCCCAGAATTTGCTGGTTAATTTTCAAATTCCCTGACTTTTCCCTGACCCGTGGCAACCCTGGATTACGTAGGAGAGTTAATCGCATTTCGCTAGTTTGATATTGCAATAAAAGGAAAAATAGAAGATAAAATACTGAGAAAATATTAATAGCTTTCGCATCTAGTTATTTTTTAATTTAACTAAAATTATCCTTAAGTTGACTACTAAAGTTTACTAAAAGTTACTATTTACGAAAAAGATAACCAAAAGTTACTAGTTTAGTAATTTGGTTTGGTTTTAGACCAAAAATAGGTCAAATTTAAGGGGAATGTTAAAGGTTTAACGGACGACGAAATCTTATACTATAATAATTAATCAAAATTAAGTCGATTTAAAAGTGATTAAAAATTGATAAAAATATTAGAATTAAGAAAGAAGTGGTTAAATGAAAATGGCCTAAATAGTAGAGCTCTCGCAGCCCCGCAATTAAATTTGAAGAAAACATTATTTGTACCTTTGTCAGTTGAATCCCTGGATAGGGCGTCGTCTCTTATTAATTTCTTCAAGACCATGTGACTTCCAGCTTCCTCGATCGGGTGAAGATTGTTCCCTTTCCCGCCCTGATAAGGTTGAGCGAGTAAGAACTTGGAGAGGGCTCGGCAAGCTTCCGTTCTATCGACTAACAAATTTCCTTACAATAAGTTAATTCGATTTAATTACTTAATAAACTCACCGGAAGCTTTTTGAAGAGTTGTTAAAACAAAGAGGACCGTGTGGCTATCTTTAACCAGCGCCTCTACGTTCTCCGCGATGTATTTCAAATACAACTGGCTAACGGCGCAATTCAATTCCTTTCGTCTTAAGGAGGTTTCCTTCTTGCTGCGCTTGTTTTCGTCTCCTTGACTTAAAATAGCCACGACGTCGGGGTGAAAATGGTGCGGATCTCTGGGACAAAGCAAATAAAGCAGAACTTTACGGCCGTGGATATTGTTCACGATATTCTTCATATCTCCGAGTAATTCCTAGGAAAAAAGTTTAAAAAGTTAAATCCCGTTGAAAGGCGAGAGAAAAGGCGCATTTATTTACGTTAACTATAACTTTTTCGACAAATTTGGTGTCATCGACGCAATCAAAGACAGCCATTAAAACCAAAGATCCTTGTTCTTCCGTGGCAATTTTGGAGACGAGAGTCTTGAAACTTTTTAAGATAAGTTTCCTATCTTTGGCTGTTCCGTGCCATAAGCACATCATAGCGGCCCGAGATCCGTCTCTCGTGTGAACAATGTGGCATAAGGACTCTCTCCACGCTTCAATTACTTCGGCTCGACCTTTCTCGTCCGCGAATGTTAAATAATCCTTCAGTATATTATGAACGATACTGTACTTTGCCACTTGTCTGTTTCAAAGAATAAAATTATTTTAAACTCAAAGATTTAAATTAGTTTAACGTACTTTTCGGGTAATTTTATTAAAATCTCTTTTAAATGGGCCAAAATGGAATCTTTTTGGGCCGGAAACTTTTCCAAAACACTTTGGAGTCCGGTAACGCCTTCTTCTTTAAATACGGCGAATGTTGGGCCGTAAAACTCTTGAACTAAGTTGGATCTTTGAGAAGCGTTCGCGTAATCGTTATAAGCTTCTTCTAAAACCTCGGCCGCTTCCTAGAAATTAAAAATTTAACTTAACCCTAACTGAAAAGGAGCTTAAAATTCTTACGCTATGATTGATCAACTTGGAGACTTTCCCCACAAACGCTTTAATAATTTCATTCCTCTCCGATTTAGAGCCGTGTTTCAAGACTTTTAACACGAAGAATTTAGCGTATTTTGATTTAGAAAGTAAGACGATGGAATCTAATAAAAAGAAAGTTCAGGCGATTAGAACTTAAAAAGCGCTCTTTAAATTACCTTTTAATTCTTGAAACAAGGCGCTTTTTTGATCTTTGTTGGCGTGGGCAAAAAGACATTCAATAACCCTGACCGTATCATGGGCAAATATGAGTTCTTTCGCGTGACCAGTCACGAGACCCATTAAGGTTTTACACAGATGTTGTCGTTTCTCGTCAGTACAATCCTCTCTAAGATTTACATCAAAATGAAATGGATTAGAAATTTATTAAATCAATTTACGGGAGCTTTCGAAAGTAGTAGTTCCTTTTAAAATTAAATATAGGAACTAGTACTTTCGAAACCGCTCCAAAATAGCAGTCTCATCATTTTTGTTTTAAATTAAACGGATCTTTACCTTCTCATAATCTCCCAAATCTTTTTAGTTTTTAAAGAGAGATCGTAAACTTTGCTTTTCTCTTGTTGCCTTCGTAATAATTTACGATCTTTCTTTTTCATTTCGCAAAGTTTAGGACTTTTCGCAGCGGACTCTTCTTCAGATTTGTTGGCAAGATCACCGTCTAATTTCCTTTTCTCGCCTTTAACCGATTTACCGGGACTGGCTGATGAAAATGACGCTTCTTTTTCCCCTTTATTACTTCGCTCGGATGTCTTTAGGATTGATTTTAAGGGGTCAGCTTCATCGGCGTTACTTTCAGCATCCATCGAATCTTCTCCATCCGAGGGCGTGTTTGAGGTTTTATCAACTTCCTTAGCCTTTTTCTGGAATTTGGCCGTCTTTTCTTTCTTTTTAGCGTCTTTACCTTGTTTAGTTTTGTAAGGACTCTTCATTTTCTTAGCTTTAGGAGACTTGTTAAACTTTGGTCCATTTTTGCGCGTTTTGTTTTTCGTTCCCTTCCTTTTTGCAACGTTAAATCCTTTCGATACAGCTCCGGGGCTCGCGACCTCGTTTTTAGGTTTCTGTTTAATAATAATAATTAATAAAATAACGCGATTAAAAAACTTAATTTACATTCTTACCATTTTTGTTTTAATCTGTCAGGCCTTGGCTAATGAAGGAGAAAAATATGACCCACGTGTTCGTCGACGACTAGACGACTTTTAACTTTACGACCATAGACATATAATATCATAGATATCGTATATATAACTGGCTAGATACCATATTAAATCGAGGGAAAATACGGGAGGTATAGATAGCAGACTACGGCTATGGAGACCTACAATGCTGGGGAAAAATCAGATCAGCGCCATCTATACCCGAAAATGGAAAGCTCAAAATGCGAGAAGTTTAATTTTCCCGCTTCGGCCAGAAAATGTTTTTTCTTTTTAATATTATTCGACAGAAGAGAATGAAATCGGCTCAAAACGTGTTAAAAAAGTTGTTTTTTACATGATCCATCAATTTTTAAAAGGTAAATATAACATATATATTATTTAAATCAATAAATATTATTTGGTTCGCTAACCCTTGGCCTTCTCTATAATGGAATTTCAGTTTAACTCTGCTTACAATTACGATACAAGTTCAGGTACTTTAAATATCCACAAATTACTATGCTTGAAGCCAGTAAATAAATGAATAAGTACCCCAAATTTTGAGTGCAGGGTACAAAAGTTAAATTACCTACACGCAAAGTTTCATGATCAAAATTTAGAGGTAAAACATCAGAATACGTCGGTTTTTGCAGATTCTTCGTATAAATAAAAAATTGTTGATTAAACACTAGCAAAAAGTGTAATTGCTTAAGTATAAACCTTGGAAGGTATTGCTTGCTTTGAAAGAAATCGTTTGCCATTTCGGTGGACAATATCACTTTCCAAAAAATGTTCGCTGCAAATGAAGGAATTGGAATTAGGCCTAAAATCATCTAAATCAACAGCCTCAATCCATTTGGCATGTAATTCCGGGTTGGATATGGGAAATCTATAAATTTGCATGATATTAGTTATTAATTTACTTAATTCTTGAGTAGTTTTGTTCATACATGTGAAAAGATATTTCTTTTCTAGTGGTTGACTTATTACGGCAATGTGAAAACGAACAGGTTTTAACCATTTTGTATTAAAAAAAACACTTGCTTCAAAAATAGCCGAGCTTTATTTCTTATAGTTTCTTTACAAAAGAAACAAAAATTCCCGCGGGTTTTTGAAAAAGCACTTAATTAGAGGTTCCAGGTATCTAATATAGATGGCGCTGTTCAGATTTTTCCCCAGATAATAGCCGTCGTCTGCTATTTGTCCGCGTTTTACTCCTCGGGCCTAACCCAGGGAAATGTATCTAGCCAGTTATATATACGATATCTATGTATAATATATGTCTATGTTTACGACCAGGAACGGAATTTTTTTTTTTTTTTTTTTAACTGGATTTTATCTTTGGAAATAAGTCATAAAAGTGAAGAGCAGAGAATTTTATGTGAAAGTTCGTTTTTTAAGTTTTTTTTTTTTTTTTTTTTTTTTTTTTTTTTTTTTCGGCGTGTAACGTAACGTCTTTACGCCCGGACAGCGGTCGCGATTGCGAACCAGGTGTGGCGCCAAGGCGTAAGGCCTTGAGCAACTCAGTTATGGTAAGTAACTACGCAGGGATTAGGACTGGGAATTGCCCACGCGACGGAAGGAGATGGGAATGGGGAAGAGGAAGGACCATTCCGTCGCGGACCATTCGCAACACTCCCTATGGGCAAGGGACCTGCGATTCGAGCAAGACAACACCCAAACCTTGCCACTGAGACGCCAGTTTACAGGAGTACGCCACCACTCCCGGCCGTTTTTTAAGTTAAACGAACTAAATTTTTGAATTATTTAACTGGTTATAACGCCAAGCATTTAATTTTTAAGCTGGTTAGTGAAACCGCGTTTTCCGAGCCAGGAACCACTGCCCTGAATCGTGACGTCAGTCCATGTTAGACTCTTATGAACAGCCCCCCTAGACACGAAAATGTTCATCCGCTACTTTCGCCATCTAGACTCTAGTCTAGGCATTCTACTAATATATATATTTTTATTTATAGGAGCATCATTTACCGCGATTTGTGTCACTTTGAATCTAATTTATGTCAATTTAACATTAGAATAAATCACCCGAAAATGCCCAAGTAAGTTTAAATATATAATCAACTAATCTAAATATCTAAATCCAACTTATTTCAGGTATTACTGCGACTATTGCGATACGTATTTGACTCATGACTCCGTAAGCCATTCTATAATCAAGATGATAGAAAATCAGGCTTTAATACTATCTAAATCAAATTAACCCTTATTTATTTCAGCCATCCGTAAGAAAAACCCACTGTAACGGTCGTAAACACAAAGAAAACGTCAAATTCTACTATCAGAAATGGATGGAAGAGCAAGCTCAATCTCTCATCGACGCTACAAGTTTGTAGTCTTTCAATCTAGGGGGGGGGGGGGGTTCGTACAGCCTTACGGCACCAATAATAGTATTTAATAAATTTTAAATAGTAAGACAGGAACCGAAGGCTATCGTAAAGCATTCCGCTAATGAGATTTTTCTCTTTCCAGCCGCCGCCTTCAAAGCGGGTAAAATTCCAACTGGTCAGTTTGTTCAAACTATGGGTAAACCTCCCGGAGGCGCTATGATTCCGCCTCCTCCGAATCTGCAACCCGGACAGCGCATGATGGTTGGTCCTCCTCAAATGGGAATGCCTCCCGGAATGCATATGCCTGGAGGAATGCCTATGATGGGTCCACCCGGTCCTATGCCACCCAACATGATGATGGGAATGAGACCTCCGCCCAATTTCCCCATGATGCAGATGCAAATGAGGCCTCCCCAATTCGCGGGAATGGTCCCTCCCAATCAGCTCGGTCAAAAATAAACCTCTTTCCAACGGGATGTATATATTTTTATAATTCAACGAATGAACGAATAAATGATCTAAAAGAAAATTCTCACGTTTGGTTTTTTAAATCAGGGTGACCAGACAAATCCCTCTTAAACTTAGAAAAATTTAGGACTGAAATCTTTCAAATTATAGGAGAGTATAGGATAAATAATAGAGCGATTTTGTAACTTAGAAGATAAGTTATTAACTTACGATAATAAGCGTATTATGGGAAAAATGTCGAGTCAGGGGTGATTGGGAAAATGCTTTCAATATTATATCGGAAGATTTGGAAATTCAGACCCGAATTATAGGAAAATATAGAAGAAATAACTCTAAAAAATTATACCGTGGAATCCCCGCATAATTAGGCAAATCCTCGGATGTTGGAGGCTACAAAAGAACATTTTAAGTATTCCCACCTTTTATTAAATCAGCCTCCTATTTCCCCCGCCTATACTATAGCGTCCTATTATAGGAAATTTTAATTTCAGACGTAACTGCCTCCTTACAAAATGGTGGATTTTCTATACTACAAATTATAGTTAAAGGAGAAAAAGCAAATTATAGGAGAAATAAAGTTGAAATAATAGAATTGTTATTAACTATCATCATTAAATAGAAGTATTAAATGAAAAAGATAAAATTACGCGGTTGGTTAATGGAAATCGAGTTAATTAAAAATAAAGCGATTAATATCATTAAAAAATAAATAGTGTCAACGCAACCGAGTGAATTTATAGGAAAATAGTTTAAATTGTAATAGTTTACGGGGAGGCTGGCTGGTCACCCTGTTCAATTTATTTCGTTATTTTTCCATTTTATTTACCAACGTAAAATTACACAAAGTTATAATTTATTTCTCTCGCCTTTGAGTTTCGTGATCTACTTATTTTTTTTCACGTGAAATATAGGTTATTTTTTAGGTGTATTATCGACTGTAATTTTATACATTTAGCTAATAAAAACGAGAGCCTTAATACGAGCGGTTAATTGTCGTAATTATTCGTTTTAAAGAGTATTACGCGTACGGGATTGACGCTTTATTAATATTCAAAAATCACGCGGGGGAAATATCTTCCCGAAGAACGTTTCTATTAAAGATTGGATAATAAACTAATTATCGTTTTAAGCCTAGAATATTTTGGGGGTGTTTGATATTCCGAAGCAATTTCCAGTCCGTTTAAGGCTCTCTTAATTTTGGTTTTAAATTAATGGAAAAATTCTACACTGAATTATATTAAATTACGTAACGGGGTAGAAAGGGGGATATAAATAAATAAGTTCGCTCCGTATTTAGCAACGGTCATTGAAGCTTTCAACGATCGCCGCTAAGCCTAAAAGCTAAGCGGGGATGTAAGGTAAGATTTTTCCCACTAGAAGCGCAACTGCGATTGAGTTATTCAAAACCAGGGGGGATCCGAGAGGAATAGCTTCCATTTCTAAAATACGTAACAAGCGGCTCCGAGACCATTAGTTAAAGAGAGAGTATACGAAGCTCTGGTCCAAAGTGGATGGTATAATTATCACTCCCGCCATTACCTCTCGCAATTCCTCACTGATTAAGTTTGGAAATCAGTCAAATCCGAGTACACTCTCTAAATAACTCAATCGCTGATGAAAATCTTAGTTTAAATCTCCATTCAATATAAAAACTTTAAAACAATAGGGGGGATTCTTTTTCTTTTAAAATATATCAAACTTATATACAAACAAAAACACAACCGAGTTTTTTAAAAAAACAAAAAATTAACAATTACGCGCGCGCGGCGCAATAATATACGCTTTTTTAGATTTTATCCACTTTTTTAAGTACTTTGTTTCAAAAACAAAATAACGCGGGAGGCTCGCGAGCAAACTGCGTTACAATCAGACCCGTAATAGACGTCTCTACCCTTAGGTAGAACCAACTTTTAAGGGTCTGATCGTAACGCAATCTGAATTTTTAAACCGGGTTTGCCGCTCTAGCTCTGATTTTGTCTTAACAATTACAAATTAAACGTGATTAAGTTAACTGGAAAGAAAGTGGCGAAATTAGCCACTAATAGCTTGGTTTTATATTTATATATTTAAAGGGGGGGAAATCTTTCGATTATAACTGCCGAACACCGTGTCCCATCATGCTAAACGCGATTTATTTTTCTTCGTTTTTATTGTCATATTTATTTACCTCTCTCCTCCCGGCCATTTTTTAATTCTAAAAACTATCAGAAAGTTCTATAAGAGAAAACCAATAAGGGTTTTTTAAATAGAACTTTTTTTTTTGAAAAATATAAATTTAAGAAGTTAAGCCTAAGAAGTTAATAAACCTTTTTTTTCCTCTCAGAAATAACGTATAAGGAATGTATCGTTTTCGTAATTTAGCGTTTTTCCGATCAAGGTTTTAACTCTTTTAAGCGTAAAACGATTAAATATTAATTGAATTTTGGATTAATAAGGTGATCTGCCTTCCCACAGAGAGCTTAAGTGAAGGAAAAGGGCGCAAATAGATCGGACTAGAGAGAGAACTTTGACGCCGTACATCAAAAGTAAAACCCCGCCCAGAACTAGAACGCGAAAGGAACGAATCATTTTATCAGACGATCGATTTAAAGACAATAAATCGCCCGCTTGATAAAGACTAAAATTAGGGAGACGATTTTGACTAGAGGAGGGAGAACGACGACTTCGAGGCGTCGGTGAGTCTCTAGCGGTAGAAAGTCGAAGATACTCTTCCATTTCATGGGGAAGGCCGTCGCTGAATCTCAGTAAAGCGGCCCGAAGGAGGAACAAATCTTCCTCCCAATCGGGAATATCCAAACACCCGAGAGGATCGAGAACCGACGTTAAATTATCGATAACCCGAGAAGCGCTGGGATAGGAAATACTGAGGGGAAAACAGTCGGTAGAAGCGCTTCGATAGGAAGGAGTAATTTGAGGAGAAACGTCTAAAGAGGAAGGGCTAAACGAAGAACTACTCTGGGAAACGGAAGGGGAAGAAGACGACCGTGGAGCCGAATCTTCTTCCGCCTCGGAAGATTCCTCGTCGCTACTACTCGTCAAAGTAAAGCCGGTGTGACATTCATTGTCGCTGGAAATCTTGTCAAAACAAAAACGATGATTAGAATTGTCATTGTCAAGGAGGCTTTCAACGGAGGAGGAGTCGAAACCCGAGGTGTTTAACCGAGAAGTAATACGACTGGCAATCTTTAATAAGCGGTCAGTTTCTTCTTCTTCCTCGGGATGGTTTATTTGGGCACGAGCCCTCGCGATTGAGGAAAATGGCTCACGGCGTCCGGCGTATCTGATTGGGGGGAACGTTGGTTAAAGGCTGAATTACTATGCGGGTGAACTTGGTGCTGAGTGCGGTGGGGGCGAGCGCTCCCGGCTGAGGAAGAAGACGTTTTGGGACGGCAACCATTTTTCAAGACACCGATACGGGATTCTTTTCTAGTTGCTCGGATTTTGGCTTCGGACTGGAAAATGCCGCGACTAGCGTCGATATCCACGTCTTCCTCTCCTTTTAGAGCGTCATCCAAAGCCGCCCTGACGTGGGGGGCCAAAGTAGGAGCGTCGTAGTCTCTGGTGGTGCGACCGGGCATGTCTAGTTCCACTTGTAATATATTTTCACCCTAAACCCATTTTTTCGTCAAAGTTTCGAACGAAATACTACTATTTCCTATAGGAACTTACTCTGTATCGCGGATTACCACCCAGAACGGACGCCATTCTGGCGTATTCAGAAACTGGTCTTCTACAACCGGCTGAAGAAACTGGCCTTTTAGTTAAAGTAGTAGCTGCCGAGCCAACAGACTGGAGGATGCTATAAGGTAAAGATGCAAAACCTATAATAGCAAAACTTCTAAAGGGCAGAAACTCTAAAATGCAGAAACTCTAAACCTCAGAACAACATAGGCAAAACTTCTAAGAGCAAAGCCTATAAGAACAGAGCTACTAAAAAAAAGAAGAATAGAAGTTCCGCTCTTAAGTAGTTTTGCTTATAAATTAATAGGGTTGTTTTCTGTACAATTCCCTTTTATTTTGGGCATAACCTCTAAAAACCAAACTTCTAAAGAGAAAAATCTCTGAAACATTTAGAAGTTCTGCTCTTAAAAGTTCAGCTCTTAGAGGTTTTGCCTTTAGAGAGTTTGCCCTTACATTTACATGGAATGTTTTGCCCCCCAAATCTAAATAACATGGTTTCCTACGTGAATAAAACTAATTTTTGGAAATTCATAACTCAGTGTACGATTATTTCTAGATCGAATGAAGGATATGACGTCATTCCCCATATAATGAACTATGATTGGTCAAATATTGATAGGTATATAGCAAGCTGTAACATAGTTATCAAGAAAAATGTGAAGACAAGCGCTAAATCTAAATAACATACTTTCCTATGTGAATAAACCTAATTTTTGAAAATTCATAACTCAGTGTAGGATCATTTATAGATCGAATGAAGGATATGACGTCATTCCCCATATAATGAACTATGATTGGTCAAATATTGATAGAAATATGGCAAGCTGTAACAGAGTTATCAAGAAAAATGTAAAGACAAACACCAAATCTAAATAACATGGTTTCCTATGTGAATAAAACTAATTTTTGAAAATTCATAACTCAGTGTAGGATCATTTCTAGATCGAATGAAGGATATGACGTCATTCCCCATATAATGAACTATGATTGGTCAAATATTGATAGGTATATAGCAAGCTGTAACATAGTTATCAAGAAAAATGTGAAGACAAGCGCTAAATCTAAATAACATACTTTCCTATGTGAATAAACCTAATTTTTGAAAATTCATAACTCAGTGTAGGATCATTTATAGATCGAATGAAGGATATGACGTCATTCCCCATATAATGAACTATGATTGGTCAAATATTGATAGAAATATGGCAAGCTGTAACAGAGTTATCAAGAAAAATGTAAAGACAAACACCAAATCTAAATAACATGGTTTCCTATGTGAATAAAACTAATTTTTGAAAATTCATAACTCAGTGTAGGATCATTTCTAGATCGAATGAAGGATATGACGTCATTCCCCATATAATGAACTATGATTGGTCAAATATTGATAGGTATATAGCAAGCTGTAACATAGTTATCAAGAAAAATGTGAAGACAAGCGCTAAATCTAAATAACATACTTTCCTATGTGAATAAACCTAATTTTTGAAAATTCATAACTCAGTGTAGGATCATTTATAGATCGAATGAAGGATATGACGTCATTCCCCATATAATGAACTATGATTGGTCAAATATTGATAGAAATATGGCAAGCTGTAACAGAGTTATCAAGAAAAATGTAAAGACAAACACCAAATCTAAATAACATGGTTTCCTATGTGAATAAAACTAATTTTTGAAAATTCATAACTCAGTGTAGGATCATTTCTAGATCGAATGAAGGATATGACGTCATTCCCCATATAATGAACTATGATTGGTCAAATATTGATAGAAATATGGCAAGCTGTAACAGAGTTATCAAGAAAAATGTAAAGACAAACACCAAATCTAAATAACATGGTTTCCTATGAGAATAAACCTAATTTTTGAAAATTCATAACTCAGTGTAGGATCCTTTCTAGATCGAATGAAGGATATGACGTCATTCCCCATATAATGAACTATGATTGGTCAAATATTGATAGAAATATGGCAAGCTGTAACAGAGTTATCAAGAAAAATGTAAAGACAAACACCAAATCTAAATAACATGGTTTCCTATGAGAATAAACCTAATTTTTGAAAATTCATAACTCAGTGTAGGATCCTTTCTAGATCGAATGAAGGATATGACGTCATTCCCCATATAATGAACTATGATTGGTCAAATATTGATAGAAATATGGCAAGCTGTAACAGAGTTATCAAGAAAAATGTAAAGACAAACACCAAATCTAAATAACATGGTTTCCTATGAGAATAAACCTAATTTTTGAAAATTCATAACTCAGTGTAGGGTCATTTCTAGATCGAATGAAGGATATGACGTCATTCCCCATATAATGAACTATGATTGGTCAAATATTGATAGAAATTTGGCAAGCTGTAACATAGTTATCAAGAAAAATGCAAAGACAAACACCAAATCTAATGTTTCAGAGGTTTTGCTTTTAGAAGTTCCGCGTACGAACCTAATAGTAGTATTGAATAGTTGGGCCAAGGTTCATTTCCAAGAGAGCAAGTGCTCGTAAGTACAATAATTAAAATAATAATAATTTTGTCAAAATGAGAATCTAGCCGGGATCAAAAAATGCTGTTTAAAGTCTGAGTTTTTCCAAAATATATTCTAGTTCTCACCCCGCACAATCCCTATTTAAAATCGGCAGACTTACTTTCCACCGGTACGAGTGGGAGTGGAAGATCCGCAATTGGTCAACGGTAGCATTTTCCATTGATCATCTTCTTCGTCGAAATAAACCCGGTTTAGTACTTTAGCTTTGACTTCGGGAGGAACAAAATTCTCTATTATTAAGTACCTAAGGAAGAAATACGAGATTAATTTATCGATCTATAAAAGAGCGTTCTCGCGACGAGGCTTACTTTAATTTCAATTCTTTGGTGAGTTCATTTTGAGTTTGTTCAAGTTCTTGCCTCTCCTTCGAGTGCTCTTCTTGCAAGTCTTGAATTTCGCCTTTCACTCCTTGCAGTTTCGCAAAAAGCTGACAAAAATCAGAAAGAAGACGAGCTTAATAAAAGTTGGCCCAATATTTAAACCAATATCAATATTAGTAAATTTACGGAAGCATTCTTTAACTAACATTATTATAATTTAACCTTAAAATAAAAAAGTTTTATCAGAAAATAGAAATTCTTAATTAATTCGGGTATCTTAACTATAATTCCGACTAAAGCCGCTGAAAAAGTTCCAATAATTGTTTACTTTTTTGAGTTTTTTCGTTTTAATCTCGACTTCTTGTTGAAGAGAAGTGTAAGTTTCTCTAATTTCGGTCGACTCTTCTTCTCTCTCTTCTAGCTTCTGTTTGATTTCCCTTTCCCTTCTCTTTTGCTCGGCGATCTCTTGTCGTCTCTGCTCCAAAGCTCTTTGTTGCTCGTTGGTGTGATCCACGATATTCTTTCCTCCGGACAAAAGCTTACTTTCCATAGAACGAATCTTAGCGGCTAATTTATCCCTATTTTCTTGTTCCTTCTGAATAGCCGCCTGTCGTTTCTGGACTTCCGCTAATAATTCGTCCTTTTCCTGCCACACCCAAAAAAACTGATATAACGCTAGCTAAGACTAATATCAAGAACAGAGGAGACGTTTATTGTACGGTAAAACCTCGCTATAATGAAATTCTTAGGGGGGGGGGGGGACACGCGATACTTGTAGACACTTGGACTTGGAATTCAAAATTTTAGTTATGACGGGGGTTTTACCATACTGGAGAAACGGAATTCTTCATTCGATTAATATTGTTACGTGTTCTAAGAGATTCTGTTGGCTCAAGTAAGCCTTTTTTTCCTCCTCTAATCTATCGGCTTCTTCTTTCAGGTCCTCTATGTGTTCTCCTTTGACGGGCGAACCTTCTAAACTCTTATCACCGCCCTCATTATCGTCGTCATCCCCTTCTTCGGCGTCACCATCCTTCAATCTCTTACGTTTACGGTGTTTGCCTTCTTTGGAAGCCAATTGCGCCTTCAATCGAGCTATTTCCTGTTGGAACTCTCTCAGAAGAGCGTCTTTAGGGTCTTCGTTGACCCTCGGTTTATTCTTAATGTTTTTAGCTCGATTGGCGTACCTAAACCGTAAAGAAATTAAAGGAAGAAATAGGCCTGTGCGAGTCCAATTTTTAGGGTCTCGAGTCGAGTCTCGAGTCCAAACCAAATGACATCTCGAGTCTCGAGTCTAATTTTGACTCTAGTGTCGAGTCTTCGAGTCCTTCAACCGGCTTAAAAACCATGTTTCGAGTCCCATTCCGAGTCCTCCCTATGATTTCGAGTCCTAATCGAGTCCTCTTAATTTTAAAATAAACTCTGAATTAAACAAAATATTATTTTGTTTAATGTTTACTAAAAAAAAGGCGTTTCTTTTGTTGAAGAGCGAATAGGGTCATCCAAATAAACGAAGGTATATAGTATATACCCCCTTCATTTGTCAGCACGTACAAAGCTGGCATACACCTTATTTTTAGTGAAATATTGGGAATACCAAAACGCGTATAGAATGAATTTCTCACGTAGCCCTGGGTGGTCGATCTTTGAAGGGTTCGGTGTGAGGCATTCAAAATAGGACTCGACTAACTGGTAAGCTTAGGTTCGAGTCCATCTCGAGTCCTAATATCTAGTTTTTTAGGACTCGAAAGTTTTCTCGAGTCCCAAAATTTTGCTTTTCGAGTCTCGAGTCGAGTACTCGATCGAGACTCGACCGAGTACTCGACTCTCGTCGAGTACTCGCACAGGCCTAGGAAGAAACCTCGAAATTAGGAAAAAAACTGGATAATCTAACCTTAAAGTCGTTAGCGTTTCGTCGTAATTATAACTGGCGGGCCCGATATTGGCGACCATGATGGTTTTAGCGTTGCCGCCTAAAGAATCTTGAAGCAAGCGAGTGAGTTTCGAATCTCTATACGGCACGTGCGAGCTTTTGCCATCGACTAAGGCCGAAATAACATTTCCGAGGGCGGATAAAGAAAGATTGATTTTTATGGCTTCCCTTTGTCGTTCCCCCTAAAACGTTACATTCGCATTTATAATAAATTATATTAAATTATAAGGTTAATTTTGAAATATCTTACAATGGCACCCGTTTTGGCTTGGCGTTCGCTACCGGCTAAATCGACTAGATTTAATTTCCCAACTCGGATGTGACACTCCCCATCGGCTCCCAACTTTTTTCGGAACAAAAAATAAGAAAAACTTTTATTAAAGTAGACAATGAGCTTGATTTGGGCCAAAGGTCGCTAAACTGATCTCTAGCCAAAGCTCACCAATATATTCTTTAGAAATTGAAACAAATTCCCTAGGCTCCCTTAGAATAACCAGCAAAAATCTTATAATTTGGTCAAAATAGGTTTGAATTTTTAATTTTTAACCAAATTAGTAGATTTTTCTCGATTGGGAAAGTCCATTTCTTTCGGTTCTTCCTTTGAAAAAAACAGTCTGCGCATTTTTGTTTTAACTTTTAAATTGGCGAGGTTGTTGGGGGGAGATCAATTCGGGCAATCCGCGCGAAAGTGTCTCCAGTTTAAACTTACTTCACTGTGCTCTATGGTAATAATGAAAATGGCATGTGATCTAGAGCTACGAAGATTCATATTAGTGGCTCCGACGGATCTATTTTGATTTCCTACGGACATGACGTGCTCAATTTCTTTAACACTTTTACACACGAAAGAAGATAAATCCTGGAAGAAGAATTACAATCAACATCGTCAAATAAAATAAATTTAAACCGGAAAAAACCTCGTTAAAACGAAATTTGGGCTTGGAAAGAAAGCGTTTAAAAAGGATTCTTAATTTCCTTATAATTAAATACGAGGCAAGAGCTCCGTTTTCCGTCCTTTTTCAATTTGCAACAGTTTTAAATTTCCCCGATTTTCCACGTTTGTACAAAACCTGTTATAACAATTGTACATCCGCTAAAACAAGGCCTACCAATATCGAACTTGATATAAAAAAATAGTTAAGCTATATCAGGGTTGGCGCAGTTTTTTGAGATTTACAACAATTTTCCCTGATCGCTAACACTAAGCAATTTTTAACCTTTTATATTATATATAAATATTTTCAATAGAGCGTGCTAATCCTGGCTTCTCGAAAGATCTTTAAATTCCCAGATTTTTTAAAATATCTTAAAATTCCCAGACTTTTTTGGCTCATTTTCAAATTGCCCGACTTTTCCCCATTTTCCCTGACCCGTGGCAACCCTGTATATTGTTTAATAACCAAATTTCGTAAGATTTTTTTTAACAAGGTTTTACTGTAAAAAAAAAAAAAGAAAAAAAAAGATTACTTTAACAAAAACACCGGTGTCGGGTCTTTCTTTTAATTCCAAGTGTTTGGTTTGATCTTTAGCTAAAAGATCGCGGATTTCTTCTTGATAAATTTCTAGATACGACGTTCTGACTAGATATTGCTGATTAGTGGATCGAGCTATGCAACTAAAAATGTGATCGAAAGAATTTGGGATTACGCCTCTCCTTTCCGTATCATTGTGAGCGCCTGAAACAATGTCGCTTTTAATAGAGTTTGACCTCTCACCCACCGAATTATCTACAACCCTATTCGCTTAATACCTTCCATCGTATAAGTTTTCCCCGTTCCAGTTTGACCGTAAGCGAATATGGTCCCGTTAAAACCCTTTAAAACAGAGTCGACTAAGGGTCTGAAGGTTTCGTCATAAAGATCAGTTTGTTTCGAGCTGAAAAGCGACGGTGGTTTTAGATTTAGGAGGTAAGATAAAGCGTACGTTTACGTACTTCCAATCATAAACGGCGTCAAACGTAAATTGTTTTGGAGGTTCTTCGGTCATGTGTCTAGGATTCGTAAGCTCAACCACACCCCTATCGGATGATACGGAGACCACCCTAAAAATGGCTGAGAAAGTTAATAAAGATTCTTAACGTATTAATCGCGGGTATAATTGCCTTTCGTATCCGTCGGATATTTCCTTTTCGTTCATGGGTCTGCATCTTACAATCACTTTGACACACTCCAAATTACTGGATTTAAGCTTAATAATAAAATTGATAAAGCGAATTTCCCTTCGTTAGATTAATTTCCAAGATTAAATAAATGGATAATTACCATTTTGGTGTATATTTACACTCAGTCGAGGGAGAACTGAACTTGACCTAAAAGAGTCAGGATACAAGGACTTTGAGGATTTTCCGATTACATAGTTCAATTTTCTAAGAGAATAAAAATGACGCTTTTATAAGCTCGACTTGTATCTAGAATATCGCTCATCCCCTTAATTTTAATTGATTTTACGAAGCGTATAATGGATTCGAGTAGAATTTGATGCGTCATAACAGTAGCACGACCTCCCCTCCTACGCGTTAGCTTCTCGGCAAAACCACCACCCAACTGTGGAGATCATTAGGCCTAGGTCGTATCGATCGGTTGTCGGATTAATTCGAAATTCTTACCTTTAGCTTTCGAAGGGAAACTGAATGATTTTCTACTTCACTTTTCCAGTACATTAAAAGGTACCGACATATTAACGTTCACGAATAAATAACTATTATACCCTAGAAAAGATTAAAACGGCGTAAGGGCCGCTGTCAAATACTAATTTACAGGATTATGATTTTCGCCATTTTTAAAAGTCCTAAAAAGATTGCACCAGAGCGTTCCGAGGTCAAACTACTTCTACACGGTATCAAGGACTTTCTTCGTACATCGTAACACTCGCTTAATTTGGTTAGCTAAGCCGTGATATTTTGTTCTTGTACAATAGCCCAGTTTTTCTTTTAAATTTTCAGTTCGCGAACCATTTCTTACAAAAAATGGTCTTTTGTTCCGTGTTTATTTCCGTCCTCGCACTGGAGAATTCACCTTTGCACTGAATGACTGAACTGTGTAGGGGGCGGGCCGGGGAAGAAAAAAATCTGATTCATTGGCGACGAGGCTTCAGATTGAAGTCGCAAAATCCATTCATTATTAATTCATTTCATTATATTAATCATCTAAAACATGGTAATTCAATGATTATTTAAAGATAAACTATCCTAGATATACTAAAGCTGATTTTAATCCTTATAGTTGCCTTTATCTCTGCTCAGAACCGCTCAAAACCATCCCATGGTATAATATTCCAATGACAATTAATTCGCTCATAATGCCCCTCTCCCGTCAATTTAATTTATATTTAATATAATTATAGCTAGTGGAGCTTAAAAATGGTGAGACTTACAATGGACATTTAGTCAGCTGCGATAACTGGATGAACATAAATCTGCGCGAGGTTATTTGCACGTCTAGGGTAAATTTCCGAAGGTTTTTTTACGGAATTCCATAAATCGCGAGTTTAATTAAATTTAACCCGTTCTTTCAAATATTAATTAAGGATGGTGATAAATTTTGGAGGATACCGGAATGCTACATCCGAGGTAGTACGATCAAATACCTCAGAATTCCAGACGAGGTGATCGATATGGTTAAAGAAGACATTCTCAGCAAAGGCAGAGGCAGGGGGGATTCGCGTAGAGGAGGATTGGGAGGACCTCAACGCGGCGGCAGAGGAATGGGACGAGGTATTTTAATCAGAGTTTAACCCTAAATTGATAAGTTTCGCTAAGAGCTATTTAATTCTAGGTGGATTTGGTGGTCGAGGAGGCCGAGGTGGCGGAAGCCAAAGAGGGGGTACGGCGAGCGGAGGAGGAGGAGGAGGTGCCAATCAAGGAGGAGGAAATAAACCCAAACCAAATAAAAAATAAGCGTTTAACCGCGAAAAGAAATTGATATATTTTTAAGTTTGACTGAAAATCATCAGTCGTGTAAAAATAGCATTCTCCTCATTTCTCGAATAAATCATTTGTCATTTTCACTCTGGTGTATTGTTATTATTAATACGAAATTTTTCATTACATTGATTAAATAGTAAAACCTTTGATATTCGTTAAAAGTCGATCCCTTTTTATCGAATAATCTTTCATTCATTAGTAATATTTCTTTTTAAAGTATAATATTAAACGGATATACTTCCCTCCCGGAATGTAGTCTTACCGATTAAGGCGTTGATTAAGACGCTTTTACCATTGCCAAGTTCTTGGATGGCTTCTTTAAAGATTTCTGGTAATTTGTCCAGATCTTTGGCCCCTACCAAATATCCTTTGGCTCCCAAAGCTTCGGCGACCTTATGATAATTGGAATACTCGAGTTCGCAAGCCACCGAACTTTGGAATGTGGGGAATTGTTCTCGATTTATTTGGGTCCAACAGGCGTCATTTCCAATCACGGACATTATTGGTAACTACCAAATTATCGTATTAAAGGAAATTAAATTTTTTTTAACTATAATCTCTAACAAAGAGAATTCAGTCCAACAAAGATGGATTTCCTGTCAATTCCTTTTTGCAAGTTTAAAGGAAAACTCTATTCAATGACAATTTTAATTTAGTTTTTAAATTTTCACCCTTTTTTAAATAATTAAATATAAACAAAATTTTTTTTCGCAATTTTTGATCAATTACTTCAATTAGAAAATAATTTTTTGAAACTTTATGGGCTTATATTTTTCTCCTCGAACGAGTACTCGTTTCTCCTCGAACGAGTACTCGTTTCTCCTCGAACGAGTACTCGTTTCTCCTCGAACGAGTACTCGTTTCTCCTCGAACGAGTACTCGTTTCTCCTCGAACGAGTACTCGTTTCTCCTCGAACGAGTACTCGTTTCTCCTCGAACGAGTACTCGTTTCTCCTCGAACGAGTACTCGTTTCTCCTCGAACGAGTACTCGTTTCTCCTCGAACGAGTACTCGTTTCTCCTCGAACGAGTACTCGTTTCTCCTCGAACGAGTACTCGTTTCTCCTCGAACGAGTACTCGTTTCTCCTCGAACGAGTACTCGTTTCTAAATCGGATCCTTGACTACTTTCCAATGGAAGTTTTAAAAATGATTTTCCTTTTTAATTATTTTTTTGAAGCGCTCTTTGTCGGGTTGTTCTCTCCCTTTTAGCTCAAATTGAACTTACCTTAAATCTTCTATAAGTATCGTATTCGATAATACTGTAGCCGGCTGAGCCGTCCCCGTAAATAATTATCACGTCAAATTGGGGTCTGCAAAGCTTGGCTCCGATGGCGAAACCGGCTCCCACGCCTAAAGTACCGAAGGCTCCCGGATCTAACCAACAAAGGGGTCCTCTGGGTCGTAAAATGTAAGCGGCGCTTCCGACAAAATCGCCTCCATCAGCCACCAAAATCGTGTTTTCCCTCAAACAATCTTCTAAAGTAGTTAAAACTTTGATGGGATTTAAATGTTGGTCAACTTCGTCTTCCGCCATTTTTCTAAACAATTTAAATTCAAAAAACTTAAATAAAACTAAATTTAGCAAACTTTATCAATCAACTTACGAGTTTTTAAGTTCTATAGTTTCGTCTCTCGAACTTAATTTAACTATCCATTGTTTATCACAGACGTATTCGTTTCGCAATAAATCCGTTAATTCCACTAAAAATGAGCCAAAATCGGCTTGAACCGCTAAAGTCGGTTTCCAAAACATGTCAGAGTTCTAAATTTTTTAATAAAAACAAAACTAGACGAGTTCCGGTTATTTTTCTAAAGATACTTGCGACTCTTTTATGGCAGTCAGGCGTCATTGGCTTACGACCGAGGCTTAGTTAAGTTAGTTACTTAGGGTATTGGATGAAGTCAATGACTCGCCCCCCCCTAAGCCTTGGCAAATAATCGGACGACGGATGGCTGCCATTAGAGGCGGGGATGAAGCGAATACCTTCCATAATTGGAGCTTATTTCTATTAATAGCGACGATTTTGCTTCTTCGGTTCAAAATGCGACCGTATCCGAGCCTAAAATCGCACACTGTGCCGGCTAAAATGACCAAATCAGCTTCTTTCAAAGCGTCTTTTCTATCCTGGCGCATTTGGATGGGACAATTCCTTCCCAAGAGTCCCCTGGAAGCTCCCCCTAAATAACAAGGTATTCCTAGATTCTTCAGTCTTTCTCCTACAACGTCGGCGGGAATAGGTGCCAAGGTAGCTTGACTACCAACTACAATTAAAGGTCTTTTCGAGTTTCGAATTAATTCCGCGCAAAAACTGACTGGAAAAAAAGAAATTTAAATGAAAATTCTTAATCAAAACCAAATGAAATCAACGTCTAAACGAGAGGTCGGACACTGGCTATATCAGAGGAGTCATTCAAAATTTTGGAAGTTAGTTCCCTGACCATTTTTTAATGTTTTATCACAAATTTATTATTATAAGCTCGAGCTCTCGCAATTCCCACTTTTTATTTGACATTTTCACATTTTAGGAGTTCAATGACAATTTCTAAATAAATTTTTGGTTTTTAAGCGATTTCAAAATAGTCGAAGCAATTTTCAAAATCATAAAGTGATCTTTAAAATGAATTTGAGAGGTTTCAAAATGATCTTGAGGGAATGTGTAACAAATTTTTGGCAAGTTCGTGACCTCTCGCCTCTAAAAGTAATAAATGAATAAATACCTTGATTTTTGGAAGGTTTGGGGACCCTTACGGGCAAAGGAGTGGGATCTAGCTTTGGCTGGAAAGCGTCCCCGAAAAGATTTCGAAGATGTTGATCCAGATAGAATTTAACGATTTTCTGGACGATGGTTTTACTTTCCTGTTTAGCGCCTAATTCTCTTTTGACTAATTTATAGGGATAGAGGACATCGATGGGAAACTCGATAAAAACTGGTCCGGGAGTGTCAGATTGGGCTACGCTAAGAGCTTTCTTTAGAGTCGGTACAATGTCCCTGACTTTCGTGACAGTTGCCACGTATTTGCATAGTGGTTTAAATAAAGAGATTTGATCTATGTCTTGTAAAGCTCCGCGACCCTAACGAAAGAGTTTAAATTTCAAATATATCTTTTAATAGAATAAAGGGAAGTAATTCAAATATACCTTGAGTAAAGTAGCGGCCGCGCCTCCGATAAGAAGTAAAGGAGATTCAGCCATCTGACAGTTTTTGACAGCCGTAATTGTATTGGTAAGTCCTGGTCCGGCAGTTACAGCCGCCACTCCTACCCTTCCAGTTAATCTGGCTACGGCGTCAGCGGCGAATACAGCCGTAGCTTCGTGTCTGGTATCGATGACTTTGATTCCCTTCTTTTCAGCTCCAACCAATATGGGAGAAATGTGACCTCCAACCAGAGTGAAGAGGTATTCGACGTTGTGAGCCTGATTAAAGTTTGATTTAATTAGCTATTCGCGAGCCTCGTTTAGTCCGAATCTCACTTTAAGGACATCAGCTACCAGCTGCCCTCCGTGTTCGGAGCTATTTTCATCAACCTACGATAGAAGGAGAACCAAACTGGTTATTATAAACGTTAAAAATCATCGAAAGTTATTATAACGTACTTCTATGCCCGTAAAATAATACCTTAAACCGAATTTATAATCTAAGAAAACTACGAGGGCTAAGACTAGAGCAACGCCTACTACTAAAGGAAGCCAACAAACGAAACCAAAAGCTATTCCGATCGCGAGAGGCACTAAAAGATTCACTTTGTACATAATTAAGGATCACTAACCAATACGCAATTAATAAAAATAACTCTTTTTACTCTTAAATTTAATTAGAAGAGACTAACGTTAGGCGAAACATCTACTTAAATTCCATCGAAGGCAAACTTATAAGCAGACGACAAGACGAATTACGAAACGAGGAGTCGTCATGATTAGCCACTTGTTTACAAGGCGCCAAATTCAAAAAACAATTTCGTTCAGCCGAGTGTTTCATTATCGTTAGACAGGTGCTTACGTTCAAAAATTAGGTGCCTCGAAATTGTATTTATTTCCACACCCCCTCTCTCACGTGGCAGGGCTCGAAGGATTTTTGATCTTATTTTATGGCTTCCACCTGAATACTACTTCCTCATTGCCAAATATTCCTAAATACACCTTGGTCGCGATATTTTTAACATAGCATTTTATTTCCCGCGCCTGAAGACGGAGACCGTCTCTAAAACGCTACTAACCTTTTCAAAAAAAGGCGCGATAGGTTAGGCTTCACCCTGAACACCGGAGCGCGATGGCTGGCATTCTTTAAAGGCCCTATTTTATTTGCTCCGAAACTTCCCCCTTTAAAACGCTCTTCCCTTACGCACGCAGCCAAGCTTTGACTGTACAACTTGTTTTGTACAACGTCGTCCGCTAAGTTAGAAAAGAAGGCGACATTAAAGGGGATTAGAAAATAGCAGACAGTCCCTTTAATGGGATTATTCGCGTTTTCTAAAGCCCCTTTAAAGTCGCCTTCTTTTCTCGTTTAGCGAACGACGATGGTCATCATAAATCTCGCGGTCAAAGCTAGGCCGCGCGCGTAAGGGAAGAGGATTTTCAAGGGGCAAATTCTAGAGCAGATAGGGCCTTTAACCAATTTATATTATAGACCGTATCATCAACGTAATCTCCCGTGAATTTTCACGGGTTTTTGCGAGTTATATCTTTTAAAACTGTACGCGAACTGTAGCCGAAGTTCTTTCGAACGCGATTCATAAGTCGGGCCTCGTCTCGTCTCTCAATTAGGCTTACCTAAAACCGTTCCTTCGGAACTTGGGTAAAAAATAAACGAGGGACGTAAAAATAATGGCAGGATTGTGTTTAGCTCTAAATGGCATTCGCATCGTTCGCGAAACGTTAGGCGGATCCGAAAAGGGGTGAAAAATGATGTCGGGGCGTCGCGTAAAAATCGATGGTGACACGGTGATAAAAAAGAAGGCTCGAAAATTTTTGCAAATTCGAAGAGGCTCGCGGCCTGTCGAATGGACCGAAGCCGAGACGAGGGAGGGCAAAAAAGGAGGACACCAAAAATGAATGACAATTTTCGCGAGTCGGAGCGACTTCCTGTCCATTATGACGCGAATGGGGTAACGCGTCGGGAAAGGGAGTGAAGAATAACGAGCAAAATTCGGCGGAGGAGCCAGAGCTTTAAGAGTAATTCACCACCCACATCGTTCGAGAGAGAGAGAGAGAGTGACGAGGAACATCTACAAGAGGAACGACCACGATGATCTATACCATAGGGACAAAAAATCTGCTTTACGTATTCTATTTTTCGGCATTAGTAATACACGCACCGCCCGTGATAGTGACATATCGAGAGGCAGCCGCGTGATCGAAACATATATATACTCGCGTCTTGAGGTCACCTTTAACCTTAAAGGCGCGCTCGAACATCGATGCCCAATTTTTGGTTTTTGGCCGGGCGATAGGTTTGATAACGTTCGGGCAGCACCCTCTCTTCCCGTTATAGATGATCCTTGGAGATGGATCTCTCCCCATCATTCTCACTCTCCCATTCTCCGTTCTCCCTAAAAATAGGGACGCCAATCAATCCCCCATCATTTTTGGAAGAATCGCTCCCGAACGGGCCGAGCCGAGGGATTCTGCTCGGGAAATTATTGGGGATCCGCCCTCCCCTATAGTTCTCCGTCTTTTACATTTTAGGGAAAAACTAAGGGCGCCCAGCTACGCCCTGGGCGCTGGAATGTTCCGAAAGAGGAGAGAGAGGAGAGCCAGGTTTTTCGTGATAAATGGACTAAGAGATAAGAGAAACGCGTAGTAAGGGAGTCCGGGGGAGATTCAGACACCGTTCGCGTCTCCACGGTGGAGTTTTATTCGAATAAAGAACTTTGATTCCGGGGTAAGGGTTGATGGGCGCCTATATACCTCCCCTTCAGTAGCGTATTGAATCATTTTTGGCGGTTAACTCGATCGATATTGATTTCCCTCGATTTTCAATATAAACCCATCTTCCTACGATAAATTCTATCTCCAGTTGACAGTACGCGGAAAAGCTAGCCTTCTCGACGTGTCTGCCAATTGCGGACGTAATCATAGATATCGTATATATAACTGGCTAGATACATTTCCCTGGGTTAGGCCCGAGGAGTAAAACGCGGAGGGGACAAATAGCAGACGACGGCTATTATCTGGGGAAAAATCTGAACAGCGCCATCTATATTAGATACCTGGAACCTCTAATTAAGTGCTTTTTCAAAAACCCGCGGGAATTTTTGTTTCTTTTGTAAAGAAACTATAAGAAATAAAGCTCGGCTATTTTTGAAGCAAGTGTTTTTTTTAATACAAAATGGTTAAAACCTGTTCGTTTTCACATTGCCGTAATAAGTCAACCACTAGAAAAGAAATATCTTTTCACATGTATGAACAAAACTACTCAAGAATTAAGTAAATTAATAACTAATATCATGCAAATTTATAGATTTCCCATATCCAACCCGGAATTACATGCCAAATGGATTGAGGCTGTTGATTTAGATGATTTTAGGCCTAATTCCAATTCCTTCATTTGCAGCGAACATTTTTTGGAAAGTGATATTGTCCACCGAAATGGCAAACGATTTCTTTCAAAGCAAGCAATACCTTCCAAGGTTTATACTTAAGCAATTACACTTTTTGCTAGTGTTTAATCAACAATTTTTTATTTATACGAAGAATCTGCAAAAACCGACGTATTCTGATGTTTTACCTCTAAATTTTGATCATGAAACTTTGCGTGTAGGTAATTTAACTTTTGTACCCTGCACTCAAAATTTGGGGTACTTATTCATTTATTTACTGGCTTCAAGCATAGTAATTTGTGGATATTTAAAGTACCTGAACTTGTATCGTAATTGTAAGCAGAGTTAAACTGAAATTCCATTATAGAGAAGGCCAAGGGTTAGCGAACCAAATAATATTTATTGATTTAAATAATATATATGTTATATTTACCTTTTAAAAATTGATGGATCATGTAAAAAACAACTTTTTTAACACGTTTTGAGCCGATTTCATTCTCTTCTGTCGAATAATATTAAAAAGAAAAAACATTTTCTGGCCGAAGCGGGAAAATTAAACTTCTCGCATTTTGAGCTTTCCATTTTCGGGTATAGATGGCGCTGATCTGATTTTTCCCCAGCATTGTAGGTCTCCATAGCCGTAGTCTGCTATCTATACCTCCCGTATTTTCCCTCGATTTAATATGGTATCTAGCCAGTTATATATACGATATCTATGGACGTAATTGAATAGAGCCTACCTATCGTCCGACGAGAGTCTAGAGTTATATATAGAGGGAGGAGCGCCTATACGAAAGAAATTGTACACTCGGCCTCCGTCTAACGAAACGCTATCCTATAGTAGGCCCACCATCTATTCTTCCTTTACGCGCGCTTTTCATCCTCGGATAAACAAACTGGAAGATTTATTCTTTTCAAAGTACGCCTAGCGTACGTACAACCACCCCTCCCGTCCCCCCGTCCCCCCGTGAGGAGCAAAAACCTGGCTGAGAAAGAAGGAAAGAAAGAAGGTCAGAATCCTCCGAAGGTTTTTTTTTTTTTTTTTTTTTTTTTTTTTTTTATTTGATTAATCAGATCGAGTGTTTAAAGGGTGACATCCAAAGGGAGAAATAAAACAAGCGATCAAAAGATATTTTTGTACGCTTGTTTTATTACATTTACGACAACAACGATAGAAATTAGAAAGGAAGGGTATATTCGAAATAGAGCCAATTACCACGAGAGGCGCGGAAGGAAAAAATATCACGAGCTTTTTCGCGCGCTTTCGTAAAAACGAATGTTATAGAGATTGGCGCGAACGAAATTGGCCACTGCACCGTTCTGGAAATTCAAATTTCTCAGCTTGTCTCGAGGCGAATTTCAAATCGTCTTTCCGAGAAAACGGTCGAATATTTGTCGAGTGAATTTTACTTTAGTCATCCGCTCGTTATCCTTTAAAATGGAAGATGCTGGGGATAAGGGAGGCTTTTTTCTTTCACCCGCCGACCTTTTCCCTCGCCTTCTACTCTGCCCGGAAATTCTCCCGAGCAGTTTACCAGAAAATAAGAGAACGTTGTTCGCCGCTAAAAAGAGTTTTCCTTAAAACGACGACTCGTTTCGTTTTAAAAAAATACAAAAAAGCGGAATAAATTATTCGAGGCTCGAATACTTGGGAGAATGGTGGCTTTTTCCGATATATTTTTACGAGCGAAGAGAATCGGTTAAGGGACGCTGTATACTCTTTACAAACCCCGAGGGATAAACTCGCTTAGGAAACTATTTCTATACTATAACTAGTCGGCTATTAAACCGCTTCGCCAACGAAAGAATAATATAGTTCAGTTAGTCGCTTCTTCTTTCGTTGAATTTAAACCGCTCGAACGAACTGTTCCGTTTTTATTTGGATCGGAGGGACGGAAGACGTTGAAAAGATATATTTCGCCTCCATTCCTCTTCTATACGAAACATCATTCTTAAAGAGATAGTAACGCGCGCGCGTTTATAACGAGGTTTGATTACGTTTATCGAAACTGTTTCGGGAACCGGTTTCGACAACCGATAGACGAAGCTACGCTAAATCGATTTACGAATATAACGGGCGTGACGCTTAAAACGATTCCTGGCGATTCGAATTGATCGTTTTGATTTAACCGTTTCAAATCGATTACGATTCGCGAGTTGGATTTATTTCGGTGTTACTATCCGTTTTGAAGTCTCTCCATCTCCGGAGATCGGCCTTCGTGTCAAATTCAGCCGACAGTACTATCAAGCGGGGGTGTATATCGTCTTTCGCTATTGGTCTAGATTTTATACGACGAAGTTTCGAGGGTCCTTCGGATCGTTCACCGTTCCTACACGCGTATAAGAGATTTCGTTTCGTCCTACGTACTATTTAGGGACGAGAACGGGGAAGCTCGGGATGAGAAATCGGGATAACGACGGAGAGGATGGAGAGCTATTCCGCGACTTTGGAAAGAATCTTAATAACTCGGGGTTATTAAGGTTTTCGGGCGAAATAACGAACCCTTTTAAGAACGAAATGACGAAGACTTCGTCACCCTCTTTCAATCGTTCGTTTCCGAAAATAAAACGATGCCATTATAAGAGAGATTTACCTACGATCGTCTACGAAGCCGAAAAGAGAATAAAATCCGACGCTTTCTAATATCGAAAGATAGTTAAGGAAACCTTCGATTTCCGATACGCGCCTAGATAATAAACATATTTCCAACACCGCGCTCTGGAATGACGAATACAGTCGGCCATTCATAAAGCTAGCCAACATTATGATATAACAAATCGCTCCGCGGCGCTAATGACGCGTTTTAAAGTCATTCCCGACATACGTTGCAATATTAAGCGAGTGTTTAAGAATTGAATTTTATTTTTAAAATATCTAAAACAATCCGAATCGAGTGAAATTGGACGATCAGAGCGTTAGTTCCGAGATCGATTCTAAAGAGTACCTTCCGGAGAAATTCAGAAACGACTCGTAGACTTTACGTCAGTTACTTTCGACAAACTATAGGATAGTAGAAAAGTATCCGTTACGGTTTCAGCGAGATTGTCCGCGCTTACGTTACAACTCGTATCCGACCTAAATCGAGTTCATTTTGTTTTTACGTCCGATGCCCGTTAAGAAATAGGGTACTAGGTAAGGCTAGACTCTTCGGAGTACCCGCGCTATGATAGGGGCGGAGGCAAAGCCAAATGAAAATTCCGACACTAACGAAAGCGAAGCCTATACGCGATAAGAGCGTAACCCGTAAGTCCAGCGCGGAGGAACGAAGACGAAAGAAAACTCCTTCGGATAGCTATAGAGGAATGGAGTCGGGGTACGAGTGCCGCTCTAGACTCGAGAGAAAGAGAAGAGAGAGAGAGAGAGAGAGAAAGAGAAAGAGAGAGGGAGGAGAAAAGGGAAAAAGGAAAGGCGACGAAACAATAGGGAACAAACAAAGTCGGAGCTGGAAGAATTTAAACAAGCTCTTGGGTTCAGCCTGCCTTTTCCGTTTTCCGTGCCGAGAGCGCCAGCCAGAGAGTATCAGAGGGAAAGAGAGAGTGCCTGAACCGCGCTAGCCAAAATCCCTAAAAAAGAAAAGAGCTCTCTCTTTTGAAGGAGGCGGCGGCGGCGGTGGCATTCGATAAAACGAACTCGATAGTAACGGGGGTCTAGAGCTCTCTCGCTAAAAGCGGACAAACTGCGTGAGTGTGTGCGTGCCTTCGCGTTTGAAACGCGTTTAGTCGGAAAGATTATGAAGTAATAATTTAACCAGCCACGAATTAAACGTTATATTAAAATAATTAAATCATAAATTATGTTCGTTAAAGCGTGGATTAATATCGATAGGTGACAATGCACGTGAGTAACGTATTTAAAGCCTTCTCTCGCTTGACGAATAAATGCCCCTTTTGGAAATTGCCTTTTGGCAGGCTCGCTTATTTACGCGCAAAATCTTAATTGGCTATTTTGTAGAAAAGGCCGGGCCCCGAGGCCCGCTATTCTTTCGCGTAATCCTTACGTTGAAATATTTTGCGCGCGCGATCTTGGCGTAGATTAGGAATCGATCGTGGCGCTACGTAGAGTTACATTAGGAGCTAATTGCGAAATTTCAAATTTCATTCGCGCCGAAAATTAGGTTAGTTTTTTAAACTCCCCGAAGAAAACGCTTCATATTCGGTGTTTTCGAATAATTTTATCGCGATTTCTACAATGATAATATCTGTAGCGTAAAGAGCGAAGAAGACCTTCCGAGGTCGAAACCTTTTAAAATGTTTATTTTAAACAAAAACGATTATCTACGTTTTCTCTACGGGTTTTTTCTTTTAAACATTGATATTACATCGTGGAACTCTCGCTTCTCCGTAAGGCACGATACGACAATTAAAACCGAATTCAATTTCAATATAAAACCACGCGGGCCGCGTAAGCTAGGGCTACAAACTTTCCGACTAAGTTTCGGTGGAGGGACAATAATCCGTACGCGCTATCAGAGGCTAATCCGCCATTCCCAAGTTCTTACGTACTTAGGGGTCAAACTCTTCTCGCTAAATTACAATATACGGGCTAACGCTATACGATACGCTGGAAAGTTTCCCGCGAAAACGCCTTTATCGAAAGATATAAAAAAACATTTTGACAAAACTTTCGCTTCTTATATAGCTAAGTATATAGTTCTAGGTATTACGAGCAACCGCGAAACTTAGGGGGGAAATAAACCTTTCTTCGCGCGTACCTAGGAAAGTTTGCTTTCGCGGGGGCGGTGAAAAAAAAAAAAAGCGCAAAAACTATATCGGAAAAGATGAGCAAAAAAAAATAAATATATAGCGAAGATATATAGGAGTTGTTTCTTTGGCGAAGGCTTCTCTCGTTAGTCGATACGTCCAAAGTTTCTTATAAGAATCTTTTCGCGGGTATCGTAAAAGATATAGGCGCATATCCGGAGAGAAGAAGAGGATAGGTTGGGAAACGCTCGCCAATAATTGTATATTATTGATAAGGAAATATTAAGGCGGAAGGAGATGAAATATTAAAGGCGCGATCTACCTACAATTACCAGTTAAAACTCTTTTGAAAATAGCGGAAACGAATATTAAGGATGAATTGTTGTTGATGAATGGGCCTACTCGCGCGCTCGGAATATATAGCGAATGGACAATAAGATAAAAATCGGGGTTTCTTACCGCGTTGACTCGAAGACCTCGGTAATGGGGGCGCAATTTCTAACGTTATTTTTTCATTCTCATTTTTCCTGGGGTTTTTGGACTGGATTTTGGCGAGAACAGAAATCGCGTTCTCCGGAGGAACCGGCGACGGCCCGGGTTACGGATTACGGTCGTTTAGCCATGATTAGCGGCGACGAAGACGCCGACGTCATTTTGGGAGGAGGACGTCGTTCCGGAAGTAGAAAGAACCGGGACAAAAGCCGCGTTGGCGTCGCTTCCTGTCGGGAAAGTCTACAAATTCGCGTCTCGTCGTCTTCGTGGTGGAAGAGAAGACGACGCAATCCGGAAACGGGACTTTTCTCGTTCCTCATTCTTCTCTCCGGCTTCATCCTCCTCTCGGTCCTCGTCCTGGCACTCGTCATCTACCTAAATTGTAAGTAAAAATAATTAAATACGGAGTCTCATTTTGAATTTTCTTATCGCGCCGAAGATGATTAAGTTAAAAATTGTATTCGAGGTAGGCTAGTTTTTCCTTTCTTAGACCGGAAGGCCTTTCCTAGAAAGACGCTCTTTCGCCTTAATTACCAGATAAGGTTCAAGGTGGTGGCAAATCCCGGACGAATAGTACTTACTTATAATCGGCTAATTTATTAATTCGCTATTCTCTTTAAGTAAAGTAGAAAGTACGGGCGAGCGCTTTCAATTGAAAATTGAAGCCAAGCTTAAATCGGTTAACGATCGAGTAGATTACGGAGAATTCGGATTTTTAATTTTATAATTTATATCGCGACGTATTCTACCTCGAACCCGAATGGGAATCTTGGAAAATTAAATTACGCTTACGATTGGTAGTATTCTATTCTATAAGTTCGGCTTGGCGTAAAGTTTAAGGCGAGGACTCGAAAGTCGCTCGATTTGTTCTTAATTATAGTCTTTGGAGTTATTTATTTCGGTTGGAGTTAGCGTCAATTTAACGAGATTATTAACGATCTATACGATTAGGCTTAGGAAGGAAGGGGTGGGGCGGATATTTAGAACTAAACCCGAGACTATTCGTCAAACTATACGGGAATAAACTCGATCTTAATTAATCGGAGCGTCAAACGGATATTCGACTACTTTAAATTAAAAGGGAGGATTAAGAGAAAAATGGAGACATTTTTACGACGTATTTTCTTCTCGTAGCTCGTTGAAGTCGAATCGATTAGAGAAAAACGGATTCTCTTTCCCTCGGCCGAAGAAAAGACTATATATAAGATTATATAATAATTCGATGGACTTTCTGGAGAAACGGAAGAATAAACAGCGTACTCGGGATTTATTTAATCGCGATAAATTCGAAGAATAATTTCCCCTCCACGCAATCAGTTCACCCCTTTATTACGATACCCCATACACACCCACACGCAAAAAAACATTAATAAATCTAGATGCAATTTGTATAACGCGCGTCCAATAGAGGATACGCGTTTTCTCTTAGCGAGCCATAAATTATCGAAAAACAGGCGACAGAAAAAATATCAGAAACGCGCGATTACCGTTATTGGGGGGGGGGGGCGGGGATTAAGGAACTTATTTCAGTCAAATCGTAGCGAAATTAAAGCGGGTGGATTTGTCATTAAAGACGGTGTTCCCCTAACGTCCAGGGCTTCGTTTGCCGAAACAAATCGAACAAACGCGGCTTGGGCTTTCGAGAACGAGTTCTAGCGATAATCGTTTCTGGGGAAAAAGACAAATTATAGCGAGATCTCGAATCGCCTAGCCGACAAATGAGAAGGAAATCCTAACAGAGACTAAAGCCGCGTTTTCAGATCTCCCTGGAATTAGCTTCTTTCGAGCTTATTGTTCGAACAATCGAGCCATTATAGGGACACTATACATTCTAGAAACGAAAAAAGCCGACCTAAAATATAATAATCAAAGTCGCGAAATGACTATGGTTCGAAAAAAACAAATATATTTGGGGAAAATTTTGATTTTATCCTATCTAGATATCAAAAGATAGTAAAATGTATTTTCAGGGAAGCTACAAAAATGACGAAACTTGGCTCAAGGCCAGGAATAAAGCTTGGCTTATTAATAAATGATGAGTTTTAACTAATATTATTTATTCCTCTAACTTATCGCGTCTTATTCCGGAGTGATGGTACACCCGCAGCCAGGATGAAAAATGAGAAGGTGTCCGTCCGCTAAGTAAGAATCTAAGGCCACTTTAAAACGCGCTCGACATATAGCGGATAAGAACTTTAAAGCCTAATGGCCGCGTCAATAATTTGGCGCGCAAAAAGCTAGGGTATAGAACTAATTTATATACAAGAATATCTTTTCTTCGCCCGCACGGTACGAGACATTCCGTAAAGTCTGACAATTATCAAAGCTCCTCTTAGCTGTAGTACGTTTTCTTCGAAAATAATTAAGGGCAATTACTTCTATCGGTGGAGAGTTGTACGAGGAGTTAAGAGTTAGCGGGGAAACAAAGGCAAATTTCACCGAGTACTTGTACTATAGAGAGGCTCCGAAATCGACCTTGGAACCCAATTATCATCATATTTTTGAATCGCTCGTAAACGTTCGTAGAAATTAATTTAGTCGAGCCGATGATGAAATTTTCATTCTAATAAAGCTTATATTTCTTACCAACGCTCGGCTTCTTCTCGTTAAAAATGTTATATTTATTCAAAGCGAGGGGCTGTCGCGCATTTTCCACGAACTCCGAATGGAAATTGAGTATAGCATTTTCGGGTTGATCGTTAAAAAAAGATATATATACATATATCTTCAAAATTACAGGGACAGGAAACAATACGTTTTTAATATTCGCCATTTTAGAAATTTGGAAAGCGAAGTAAAAGTGACGTCACAGCCTCGGTTACTTTTTTCGAAGCTAAGTCTACTTTACGAATTGCCAGCGTATAGAGCTTCTACGATACTTTTTTTTTTTTTTTTTGGTCCGAACGTTATTTTTGGTTTTAATGGAACGGGACGCGAAGACGGGCCTTAACGCGACGAGTTAAGCCTGAATGGGCAATGGACCCCCGTCTGCCCCCCGCGCTTTTCTTATTAACTGTAGATCACGTACTTTGTAGAAAAAGAGAAAAGACGGCGGAATAAAAGAACGTAGTTACGCGGTCTACGCGCTTATTCGCTATGGAAACGCCGTATTATTCAATTAGCGTCAAACGAGCTAGCTAGAGAACCGCGCGCCATATCTACGTTAGATTTGACTAAGCCGCCATTAAGGAGCGCGCCACACCCCCGGAGAAGAGACGGAAAAGAAAACAGCTACTACAGGCTTTATTCGAGCCTTTTTTTTACCAAGTTCTCCAATGGACGCTCCCAAATTTGGACGACAAAAAAAAAAAAAAAAAAAAAAAGGTGGGGTGTGGGGGCTTTAATGGCGACGTGGCTCGAGAAACGCTTCGCTGGCCAAATTAGTTCCACCGCGAATTATAAGCCGGAGGGACAAGAACGCCCCCCCCCCCTCCCCAAGCATAGAAAAAGAAGATAGGATCATTATAGGCCCATACACCAGATAAGGGAACGGAGAAAAATGATGTCCTTTACACTCGCGAGAGATAATAAGCGCTTTAAACGCTTAAAATTATAAAAATGGACTCTAAAGCCGATTTTTCGGAAAAGTCGAAAATTGATTTGCTAGTTTAGTATTTGTTTCTAAAAAATAAAATAAAAAAAAAATTAATTTTTCTCTTCACTCTCCCTTTGAAAATATTTTGTCGTTCGCTCCTTCTTGGTATTCTTGGCCTTCCGGGGGCGCCTCCACTTCGCTCTAATACCTCGTTGTTTATTGGCCAGAGCCACCAGGATTAAAATAGAGAGCGCGTCAATCGCCGGGAGGAAATTTTCCGCTTCCGCGAAATTTTCGTGCTCGTTTTCGCGCGTCTTATATGGGGCTAGAAAATCCTCTTTGCATAATATTAGCCGCGTCCTTATACGAAAATCCCCCCCCCGGGGGTGGAAGACGTACATTCCACGCTCCTATACATTGTAACTAATAAATATTAATGTTAAAAAGAGAAGGTGGATTTTGTAGCTTCGTATCCGCTTAGGCTATTTACTCGGGAATGACGTATTCTAGTTAGATTGGTTATATTAATAAATAAACCAATGGAAACGGGGGAGGAGCCTTTAAAGCCTGGCGTCAATAAAATAAAAAAGCCAATAGCTTCGACCATTCTTGTCCCAGTTACATTTTATTCCAAAATATTCGAGTTACTTTTATTTGATTCGAAGATGGTCAAGCCCGTAGGAATAGCTATCCACCAAACCATTGACACTTTCATTTGTCACACTTTTCATTTCACAAACACTTTGCCAGTCGAAATTAAGGGGTATAAGAAAGCGAGAAATAATAGAGATGGTAAAGAAATATATTTTTCCTTTCAAAGTTAATATGATTAGGAAAACAAGGTACGTATTCATTTTAAAGGGATAGCAAACATTTTTTATCGACGCGTAAATACGCTATTCAAAAGTTGTTAATGTTTTTGCGCGCGTATTTTGGCGGCCCGGCTCGACTGAAAAGAGCTCGTTCGAAACGCCGCTATCCCTTTAAGCCAGTTTTGTCAGAAAGAGATCATTCTTTTTTTTTTGCGAAATGAAAATAGAAATTAAAAAAACCCTCGGGATTTTTTTCCCAATTTTTTTCTTTCTTCATATTTTTAGAAATTCGCGACCGAATGCTTTGGATTTTTTTTTTTAATTACGAAGAAAAATATTAAATTTTACAAAATAAAAAATCCAAAATTTGTAAATGAACCCGAGCGTGAATAATAAAGCGAGCGAAAAGCTAATAAGAATTTGAAAATTCTAGCTGGAAGGCGGATGGCAACTTTAGAAAATTACAAACTAAAATAATTAAATAATTTTTTTGTTATTTATTATTCTATCGTCGAATATGAAAATAAATAATAATGATAATCATTTTCAGAATAAAATAAACGCGGAATAAGTTTCCAAAATGAAAACTCGCGTTATTTCTCGGAAGAACTTATTCGCGGGGAAAACGCATTTACAGGCGCTCGTAGGATATAGCCGGGGAAACTTTTGCCTAGATGTCGGCTTTCCCCAACTCGTCGAAGCTCGCTCGTTGAAACGCTTACAGGGGCTACGCAAAAAAAAAAAAAAAAAAAAAAAAATAACGCGCTTAATTAACGCGCGGGTCAAATGGAACGTCGAAATATTCCTCGCGGTAATTTTCGCCATTTCCGAAAAGAGTTCGTCTCTTTGAAAGGTTGATATATTTCGCTTACAAGTTACAATGTTTCGCCAGCCTCGAGTTGAAAACATTGATCGGCTAAAAAAGGTTGTTTCTTCGTAGATGATGATTACCTCGCGTTCCTACTCAAAGCTTATATTAACGGGGGCAATATTCTCTTACAATCCCCGTCCGCCTCCTATCCCAGGCACTTCTCGGCACCCATTTGATTATCTGGCCCTCCGAGCGAGGCTCAATTTCAAAGCTTGTTAGAAAAAAAGGGTGCCAAAATATTATTCGCTATTCTTAAGTTCCACTTATACAAGGGGTAAGAGATAAAGAGAGAGGGGCTTTTTTTTGTTTCGTTAGAACATATACTCCCCTCTCATATACTCTATATATTAAGAGGCACTGCGGGCTACAACCAATTAAACGGAAGAGTTTCTAAAAAAAGCCCGAAAGAGGGTTATTTCGTTTTGGAACTTCTCGTCACCCGCGGTAGACGGCGCTTCCATCCCGGGAGGACGCCTAGCTTCTTATAGACCAATCCATCTTAGGCTTTTTTACTTGATTTCCGTTCAAGAAGAGTTTCGTCAACGTTTTTCCGTAGGAGTTTTAGAAGTTAAAGCCCCGCGCGTCCCGAGTCTCGAGTTCCAGTTTAATGATTAGGCCTAAAAACAATCCGTCAACGCTAAGCCATTCTAATTCGCGCTTTTTCAGCCTATTATAACTCGTTAGCGGAGTTTTTAAGCCTAATTCCTATAGCTCCGCCTATAACCGCCGTAAGGATAACCAAGTTTAGCGTAAAAATGGTTAATACTAACGAAATATTCCGTATTTAAGCGGCGTAAACCGTATTCGTAATTATATCTCGGAGATTATTTCGGGGTGACTCGTCATTAGCGCGTCAAAATGAGATCGGATCTAGATATAACTGGCTCGCGATTTAACCAAAAACATATTTTCTCTTTTACAAGTAGCAGACCTCCGTTTCCGATAAAGAAAAACGCGATTGGCGAGGAGGCGCGTTTCGATTACGGGGAATCGAGTAACGGAGCGAGAGAGAAAGAGAGAGAGAGGGAGAGGGAGAGAAAGGGAGGAGGAGAAATTCCATTATATTAATTCGAGAGCGAGTAGCTCGATCGTGCCGCTAATAAAAAAATGAAGATAATTAAAAGAGAGTAATAGGAAAAAAACGGGACCGTAGAAAGAGGTCAGCCCGACTTTAATAGCTTTCTAATAAAACCTATACCTCTTTTCGTTGGTATTTAAGGATTCGAAAATGAATTAAAATATATTTCAAGGTTAATATTTAATTATTATTCGAATTTGATTTAATAGAAATAATAATAATAACTAGGTATTACCACTTGACTTCGTTCTCTACGGTTAAAATGATCTAGATTCGTTCGGGAAGCCTACAAATGAAAATGAAAATGAAATCTGGGAACTATAGTCGCTGAAGTTATAGTCGAAGTTCTAAAGGACTTATATTTCTACAGTAAGGCGATACGGGGTGTTAAGGAATCGAACGCCGTCAGTTGGTGAAATAAAGTGACGTTAACGAATGGAGTCCCCAAAATAAGCCCCGAATTTCCGTATAGGAGGAGGCAAAAGTTAAAATTCATTTATCAGAAAGCTCCGGCTATAAAGCGAACTTCCATTTTTCAGTTCTACATGTATATAGTTCGGGGCAAAAATATTACTTATCGGGATTATAAGGTGACGAAAAGGAGCGAATTTTGAAATGGCGATGAATCGTTAGCGTTTATCGAAAACGATAGTCGCAAACGCTATTATTTTCTATCGAATTTTCAAGTTCCTTTCAAATATCGAGTTATTTATTGACTTTTTTTTTTTTTCTTTCTTTCCATTTCAATCGGATTTTTCAACATTTTTCGATCCTCCGACGTTTCGCCGTTCGCTCCATTCGTAGATTTGGGATTGGGAAGACATCGTACTCCGCCGGGTAAGTTTCCATATTATCTTTATCAGCCCGTTAGAGTTATTAAAAAGATATTTGTTTAATTACTAAATTAATTACTAAATTAAGAGGCGAAATTAAAAGATTTTGATTCATTTTTTTAAAAATTCGGGTCGGCGCGGTAAAATGGCGATTCCAATAAAAATGATCGTTTTTATAGATTTTTGTTTAAAGCGCGCGTGATTCGAACTACGTATTATTATTGGGAGTTTTCTACATAAAGATGGACTTATTTTTGGTTTTTACGCGCGCGAATAAATCAGGAAACCCGGGCCTTTAAAGAAAATAAATTTCTACGAAAAAACGTATGGCCATCGTAATAAGTTCGCAAATTTTCGTCGATATTTTTCTCATCAGTTTTTAGCTCGCGGTTCGTAAATGTATACCTCCCCATCGCCCACTCGCTACAATTCGCAAGTTTAAAAAAAAAAGAAAAAAACCGAGGATAAGTTTAAAAAAAGAATGGTGGGAGGAGCGAATCGCTCGCGAAAGGGGATCGGGCTATTATTACGACGAAACTAATTTTCTCAGCCTGCTTAAAGAAAACGAGAGCGAATATGGGGGATAAACGAATGCATTTCCCCCAAGACGAGTTGACACGAACTACTTTTATTCCTACGAGTAGTAACGTTACGTATCATTCCGCCTCAGTATCGTCTATTTTGCCAATTTAGTCTTTGCCGTATATAGAAGAGGGAATCTATACGAGCGGGGGACGACTCAACGACTCAATTTGCCTCGAGACGAGAATCCATTTTTGGAATATTCTCCTCGTTTTAGAGTTATCAAAAGTTCCGAACTTTTTCCGCCAAAGTAATTAAGCGTCTTAAACCGAGCGAAAGGCCAGAAACGAGCTCTTTCTTTATTTCTTCTATACTCGATCCGATCATCCTCCAACCCAACCATCCGTGGCGCGCCTATTTCTATACAAGAACATTCCGAGAAATGTCAAAATAATGTTAAAAGAAAGAGTCGAATCTGAGGAGAAATTCTCGTTAAAGGAAGGCTCGAAAGGTTAATAGATCATTTTTGGATAGGCGTACGGGGTAATTATCAAGAACTATATTAGCCACCCGAGTCAAAATGAAACGAATCGCGTGAGGGGGGGGGGGGGGGTCGAGGGGTCGAGGGGGGCCGGTCACTTCGATCATTGCTCGATTAAAATCCGAAACAAATAGATTTTGTTTTTAAACTTTTATTTTATTCCAAGTTCGTACTTAAAAACGCGTCTCGGCCCAAAACCGTAATAATGAAGTTTTTAAGAGTAAAATGAAACTATTTATTAAATCGCCATCTCGCGATCAATTCGCGCGATTAAATAATTCCGTTCTTCCTTAAAGCCTTTGAAAGTCTAAACGCGGATAAATAAAAATATTATATTTTAAGGTAGAGATGTCAAAATTTGGAAATAGATTCGACTTTACTCTCCCTTTAAAAGAAAGCGAATGGGACGCGTCCGAGAAACGGAAAAAACGAGGAAAAGTTGGACGAAGTAACGGGGATGATCGAAAAACGAAAGTCCAAAAAATTTAACAACGAAACAGCGACGACGCTAAGCCTAGTTGGACCGAGAGAAAGAAAAAAAAAAAAAAAAGGGCGCGCTTAAGGGTCCAGACACCGTTACTCGAGTAGCGAACGACGAAACGACCGTCCGCTATTCGCCATCGGATCTCCAAAGAAACCAAAGGCTTCGAGCGAAAGAAAGACGAAAATATCACGAAGCCCAAATCGGGTGACGAGGAGCTTTGAACTCTATTACGTATCTAACGACGAACGAACGAAAAGGACACCGCGAGTAAAAGGGATCAAAGAATCTAAAGAACTCGACGAACGAGAAAGAAAGAAAAACCTTAAGAAAGTTTGTAACTAGGCGCGGCGCGAGTGGAGCGGCTCATGATGACTGGATACGCCGCGTATTAACGCGAAAAACACCAACTACAACTATAAGAAAAAATGAAAGAGAAAAGTCGGAAAACGACTCCCTAGTCTCCACTTTTATCCGGCAGACTTCAACTATACCCCTACACTGGCAATTTGGGAAGGCACCATGGCTGTCAAAAATAGAGAGTCGAGACGAGAAACAATTAGCGCCAACAAACAAAAAACTATCAATTTCAGAATTAAAATGTTCATTTCGCTCTCCTATACGTATTTAGTCGTAATAAACATTTTACTATCAACGGTTTGTTCCTTTTCGAAGTAGAACCATTCTCTTCCGGCATTCAGATTTTAAAAGTTCGAAGAGCGAAGCCTGGATTAGGAGTCTTTTCACTTCCTTGGGGGAGCGATTGTAACGGCGAATAGGGGAACTCCCTCACTAAGAGGGAGGTATCAATGTCTCCCCCGCCGACTCCCTATTCAAGAATTTTACTCGAAGGTACCTTTATTCGGGGCTACGAAATTGAACATTACGTAACGATCCGGAATAAAGACGAAGGTAATGGCGTTTATGGAGCGCGAAGAATCGCAGCCGCGCGTCCAAAAATCAAAGAAAAGAGACCTCGTCAATTTGGACCGCGCGGCTAAAATGACTCCCCGGAAATTTTTAGCGCTGGATAAGTCCAGGCGGAATTTAGAAATACTATAAAGCCAATCGCGCTTCAAGTTTTCACTACCCAAGAAGCTGTTCTCGCTACGTCTCTCTCTCTCTCTATATATATAATCATTATTTCGTTGAAGGGGAAATGACGTCCAGCCAACGAGTCACCAATCTCTCGCTTATATACAAACCAAATGCAATTTGGCGCGGCCTAAACGCGTCAATTTCTCCGGGCTTTTTTAAAGGTTTTTAGGAGAAGGGTGGCCATTTTTAATATTGGAGCCAGTATAATGAAAATATTCCCGCCACACATCCACCGTCTATCCATTGTCCCTTTAATAGTACAGACCCTACCGACGGCTAACTGAAAACTGGTTGGCTTTCTGACGAGAACTTTTGGCGAACATTATTCGTCGTAGATGGTGGCGAAAAACTATTTCGAGTTTGACCATTTCGCTTAAGTCGTTCGACTCCGAAACGAGCCGATATCGCGATAAAGGGCCATTCTAGGTATCTCGCTATTAAAGAGCTTGTACCTCGAAAGAGAATCGTTTTGGCCTTCGAGTTTGGTTCGGATCTCGAGTAGAAACGATACGACTATAGAAGTATAATAGCCCGCGTCAATATCGGCCGAGACGCCATTAAGGAAAGACCCGCGGAAGAGATCGAGACACGCGTTTTCCGGCGCACGACCAAGATCTCTTTTACGGAAATCTGCTTCGTGTCCGTTTTAACGTTAAGGCGTAATGTCGCCAAGGAGCCCCCTTTTTTTGACAGCAGTCATCTTGTTCGATTCCCACGCTCCCACCCCCCCGCCCACGCGACTTGATCTCAATGTTCTAAAAAATTCCCTACGTCCCAAGCTACGATTATTTATTTTACTTTTTTCATCACGCGAGAGTTTAACTCGGCGGATTCTGCCGTGGCGAAAATATTAACCCCAAAGACAAAACCTGAAACCTATAAGGGGTACACTACGTATAGCCTTAGCCGCGCCGCTACAATTACGTACTTGTATCGTCAACGATAAAAAAAAAATCAGTGTCTCGACTATAGATATAGGAATGAACGGAAGCCGAAGAAAAAGGGAAAAAAGTCATCAGGGCCCGCAGTCTCAGTTAATCAATTTGGACATTCCGAGGAAAGAACCCAACAAATAAAGAAATAAAAAACCAATAAAATCGTCGATGGGGAGTATAGGGAGGGGGGGGGGGGTCCTAAAGGGTCGATGAAGATCGGAACATCAACCGCGAAATTATTTAATCGTACGGAACTCATTCGTTTATTCCAGAACGGTATCAATCATTAGCAAACTTTAACTTACGCGTCACTCTGGAGAAATTAAGGATTACTAACGTCTATCCGACAAAATTGAGCCACTTTAAAATACGATACAACAAATTAATTCGCGTCTTCGGCGTAATAATTACTGAAATTTCTCTTACTTCGTTCGCATTCGTTAGAAAATTAAAAATTAATATCTTTGATAGCCAAGGCTATATTATACGTATTTTCTCATAATTGAAATCGCGATCATCACCAACTAATAAACAACGCGCGAATCTTTCCAGCGCCACTTTAAAAGCCAAGGATAAGGGGGGAGGAAGGGGGTAAAAGCGATTATTTGATTTTTTATTTGGAAGTGGGGTTCCTGCGGGAGTAGTTCCCCTATAGTTTCTTTCTTCGAACGATTAAGTTTTTCGTTAATTAAGGCGAAAACGAAGCTTTTCTAACGGGATTTCATTGCAGGGGCGAAACTGTATTTAAAAAGTTAAATGAAAACTTTTATTCTCTTTTCTCGGAATTTGAAAGATTCGATTAACTAGAAATTTAAAGTTTACTTTCGAGTTTTAAGTTCGGACCGGAAGAAAAAGGCGGCAATCGGAGAGAAAACGGATCGAAACATTTAGGTATATACTTGGCGGAATTTTTCCGTTTTCGAAAAGTAGAAGCGACGCGATTAAGGGATAATGTCGTACGTTTTAGCGAAGCGTTCGAAGCTACGCAAATAGAGCGCGAGAAAAATGGAATATTATTTCGATTCACTTTTGTCGAATTTGGATCATTGCATTCGATTAAAACTTTCGATTTGGAACATTTCTTTCGGTAATTCTTGGGGGAGAGTATTGAAACGAAAAGTAAAAGCGACGTCACTCGTACCAACAATTAGCAACCTTCTTCAACTTTTCGCGATTAAATTAGCTAGCTCGATGCGCGAATCGCATACTTTTTAAAAGCGCTCTTGGATGGATTCGACTGATAAAACTGGCAATTTTGAAATATAAAATTAACCTTAATTCCGTCTCGAATTGATGGCGTTGGAAAGAGGGCAATATCGATGACGCGGCCGGGCGTATACAGTGGGGAGGGGTCAAGGGGGGTTGGCCAAAAAACGCTTAAAGGGTGACGCGGGCGAAGAGATAAATTACGGAAAGGAGAGCTCGTAAGCTTAACCGATCGCGCCCGCTTCCTTCCTTAACTAATTTATCGGCTTTCAATTAATAAAGAAACCGAGTCGAGTTTGGGAAATTCGCTCCGTAGAAGCTATAGGGGGGCCAAAACACCGCGTTCCCCTCGTACAAAAAGGAGGGATCAAACGGATATCAAAATATAATTTTCTAGGTACGTCCGTCCGTCTGTCCGCGGAGAACGCTAAAATCTATCGAGTTTAAGAAAAATGACAATTAAGGAAGCGCCGACAGTTTTGAAATCAGCGACAAATTAGAAAAGGCGTATTTGACTATCGGGTTATTTCTGTTTTACGCGGAGCCGCGGTCAAGTGACGCGCCACGGTCAATTTTATCGTTGAACGCCTGATACGTACGGGTAGACGTATAGCTAAAAGGACGCGAATTTTCCTTCCACATACGGAACATAATAGAGAAAAAAAAGGACATACGAGAACGCGAATATCTAACAGAAATCGAAGTTTATCGGGACACTCGGCTCGCTCGCGAAGGCGCCTTTAACGATAGAACACGCTCCACCGAGTTCGTATACCTTCGGAGAAGCGTATTTCTAGAAGTTATATTTCTAGAAACTGACTATAGGAAAAAGCGATTCCGAGTGAAATGGCGAACTGGAAAATATTTGGCTCGCCTCGGGTAACGTCTCTTCGTTCGTTCTATTCGCCCGCTTTTACACTTTATAGCAAAATAGGAAAGGTGACTTTTCTTTCGTTTAAAGGGATAGTATAACAACATCGGAAAAAAATTAAAATAAATAATAAAAATAAAAGCCAACGCTAGTTTTATAAGGACCAATCGCGGTTTCGGGAAATCTACGCCTCAATTGGGAAGAGGACAACGATAAAAGGAAAGAATTAGACCAGATTTAAGCTTATTGACGTCATCTCGCGCGTTTTGGTACACTCTCTTTCGCTTTATATTTGTTAAGCGACTAGAAATTGAAATGAAAATATTTTTAAGATACGAGTTTCGACTTTACAAAACTAAAACCTTTACTTTTCCCCGAAGGGTCTAAACTGGGCGCTCATTTTGGCTGAAAGTATTCGATTAAATCCCCTCGGGGGAAAGGTTCAATTCGCGGCGCCCCCTTTAGGCTGGGGTTCATGCCCCCTTAAACTATCCCTTGAAAGGGGTGACGAAACGCGAAAACGCGGATAAGCAAACGAGACCAGAAATATAGGTACAAAGGCAAAAAAAGGCGGGAAAGTTTTTGAGGTATATGAGGATGGATGCGGAGAGGGTAGCGCGCCTTTTCCTCGCTTTTTAGTTACTTTTTTTTGGTGAAAATTTCCTTACATTTCCAATTTGCGTCAGAGAATAAAACAAGATTTATACGACTTTTATAGTATTCGCGGAAAATAGGAATATATGGATTTCAGGCGCCCGATCTACGCTTCGAGCCGCGCACCGCGACCGTATATATCCTTTATATATAGACTTTAAATATATATTTTCGGCTTTTTCTTTTTAAAGCATTACGCTTCGGGCAAGCTTCGTGAAATTGTTTTTTAAGGGAATCTAACGGAGACGAAGTACGAGGGAGTTTGGAAACAAAATATCGATCCAAAATCAACTTCTTTTACGAAGAGAAACAAAAAACAAATTCTCTTATCGCTCGGACTCTGTTTCTACAAATTTCGTTAATTGCAATTAATCAACTAAACTAGAAATCTAAAACTTACCCCGTCGAGAATAGGGCTTAGCTGGATTCGTGGAGATTTTTTTCGTATTTAAGGCTCAGCGAATAATCCAATGTTATCGAACGTTCCACGGAGATAACCTCCGCTCATTGGTCGATGACCCTTCAACGCGAAGAAATTCAGGCCATCTCCGCGAATCGAGCTAAGCCTATTTTCCGTGGGGTTTTGAAACTGATTTCTAGTTTAATATTTAATTGGAAATATTTTTATCGGGGTCCATTAGGACTATTTAAAACGATAAGGAATCGTTGAAAATCCGTTATTAGCTTTCATTCTCCCTTTAAAAAGTTCGTGGCTAAAATAACGCCACCACCGCAAAGTTTATTCTAATCTCCTTCCGAATGTTTATCCTTAGGATTTACACGCGATTTTTCGTGGAAGGTTGAAATTTTATATTTTTTTTCCCCTCACACGCGCGTATAGCCTAACCCTCTCTGAGAGGTTTTTTTCCCCCGTCTCACTCGTCGCTTTCTTTCCATTTTTGTCCCCTTCGCTTCGCCTAACGCGAAATGGACTTACTTTTAAGACTTATTTTCACGAAAAGAAGCTACGGATAAAAGCCCAGAAAAATCGTAAAACTCGCCTTCGGGTTACGGTGGCCAACGAGAAGCGAAGCCCGCGAGGATAAGAACGGGGGGTTCAAAGGGGTCCTCTCTCTCCCTATATAGAACTAAAAAAAAATCGCGTCCCCTCTCATCTATCTTAATCTAAGGGTTTTGCCCAAAAATCTCTAGACCCGCTGTTTTTCGGATAGACGGCGAAAAATAAAAATGAATGGAAAAATGGAGGTTTATGGCGGTTCGCCTTAAAAGTCTGTCCAAAAATAGACCATTACGAAATCAAAAATAATATACCCATATTACAACATTTTACGCGGGCTTAATAAGAAATTTAAGAAATTTAAAATATGAAAAATTTAATTTATAATTATATTCCAATAAATAGCGTCGGCGTACGTCATAAGAATAATTCTTATCTCATCTTAAGATCAAAATTTTCAAATAAAAAAAAATGTAAGGAAGCTCTCAAATAGGGGCAAACTCGCCCACGTATTTTCTACGAGCGCCTGTAAAAGTGTCGTTCCCTAGCAGCGTCCGCGTACGGGGCGAAGCTGACATTTAGGCGTAGATACAATTTCTCGGATTTCAGCCGAAAAAATTGCTCAAACCGGGGAAAATATTTATCCATTTCCTTCGACGCGATTTATTATTTAAAGTGACCCTGACACCTATTTACCCGTGAAAAAACCATTCAATATATAAATTCCTAAGTAGGCTGTCTGTCCGTAAGGAACGCTAAAATTTACGCGCGAAGTTAGATACGCTATGTTAAACGTCATTGCAAACTCCGTTTGAAAGAATCGCGTCGAGTATCTATACGCGACGCGCCATTCTTTCTTCCTATCTTTCAGCGAGTTTTTCGGTTCAACCTTCCGAATTTTTTTTTTTCCTTTCTTCCGTCGTCGGGCCTTTTAATATATCTTTCCCTTCTTCCCACGCAGCATCGAGTCTCATTGTGAGAAGAATATTTTCTATACGACCCCCCTCCCCCCCCCTTCTTTCCCTACCTCTCCTTTTCCTTAGCCCGACCGATAGAGAGAACGTTCTTAGAGTGAAGAGAAGAAAAAAAAGTGCTTAAGCCATCCATTCTAGTCTCGCTCGCTGCGGAGTCGCGCTAAGAGGAAAAGAAGGACGCGAAAGCGGTGCTGAAGAAGAAAACTTTAAGGAAATTTTTACGACCCACCCCCCCCCCCCTTTTTTTCAACCAGGAGGAAACGTAGAGGGAGTACTCGTCCAATAGAGACGCCAATATAGAGCGCGCTCGGGGTTAGCGGTTCGTGGGAACTCGCCGTTACAATTTGGACATGACGATTCGCGCGCGCGAAGATAAACCGCGTCGCAAACTCCGGTTCAATTTGAGTTTTTATTTCGAAACACGCGCCGTTTTCGATTCTTTTTCGCGCGCATTATCGCGAGTCACGCGCCACATTTCAAACGTCTGTTAAGCCTAACGCGAGGCTTAATTTAATTACCATACGCTATTTGGAAAGAATAACGCGTTTTTCGCAACGTTTCGCGTAAAAAAACTGGAATAAATTAAAGAAATTGCGGTATATGATTATACCACGTACCTAATATCTCATTAATGTTAATAAAGTGTCCTCGGCTGGGGCCCCCCTCTATAGTTCCTCCAAGATTTGAAGAAAGCGAGAGTCCGAGGCTTACGACGAAAATAGAAAGTATAAGGGATGAAAGCTCGGGGAAATAAAATAAAAAAATCTACATGCGGGGGCAGAGAAGGGGGGGGGGGGCGAAAGCCCCATAGCATCGTCACGCTAGCGTTTCCCCGCGAAAAGATGGTTCGAGTTATATTAGAGTTTGTTCGCCGTGAAAGATGGACTAAGCGCGTTTAAAGAGATTCAGCGTCCGAACGAGGGCAAACGGGGAAACTTTATAAAGTTCGCTTTCTTCAAGTGGATAACGGCGAAATACGCGCGAAAATTTCAATGGACGTTAATGTTATAAAGGGAGGGTGAAAACCAAAATTTAAACTTATTCTTGACCACGCTTTTAATTTATAATTAACTTTCTCGGACATTTACGATTATCAGGACCATTTAAAATATCACGGAAAAATTAGAATTTCACTAATCATTACGTAAAAAAAAATAAAAATAAAAATAATTCGAAGGTTGTTAGTTTGACCTCCCCGTTATAACCTAACGTATTCTGTCACCCTCCTTTTAAACCCGATTACAAATACGAGGGTCAAAGTATCAAAGGGGGTATATTGGGGTACCTTCCCCAATCATCGTGAAGTTGCCTTTTTTTACAAAAAGGTATCAGCAACTTTGGGGGGACTAGCGTGACGCGTAGAAAATCCCTTTTAGAAGCCGATCGCGCGACGCTTAAACGGAAGTTAGGCGAAAAGGGGATGGGCGAGACGAGACTTCGAAAGGGGACTAAATATGGAGGAAAGAAAAATATGTATTTCTATTCCCGTAGTTATCTATTGGAATGTCGTATAGTCCACAAATACGGGATTCTTTTACATTCTTATCGCGAGTTTAATTCTCAGCCGCCGTCGCTCGATGTAGCTATATATATAGCTGGAAGGTTAATAAATCAACGGAAGGCTTATCCGAGAAAGCGTTAACCTTCAAATTTACATAATTGAGGTACATTTCGAGGCTTTCATTTTAAACTTATCGCTTTCGTTTGATAAATGGCTTCGATTTTATCACGAGTCAACGAAAAGCTCCCTCAAAGTTTAGGATCGTCTAGAGGTTTAACGTAACGATCTCCTCTATTAAACGCTAATTCCCCGGGGGCTCTCTGATCACAAACAGATTAGAACTTTTCTTTAATTCAAATTCCTTATCAAAGAAGAGTTCTCATCGCGAGTGACGAGCGCGGAAATGGTTTTCAGCCAATAAGGGATTTGCCAGTTCGAGCGAAAGACTGGCGAAGATTTATTTTACCCACCTGGCAAGATACGGATCTTACGCGATCTAATTATAATTAGCCCGAATTATCGAGCTTCGTTCAAAGTTCGGCTTCCGAGCTCCGAAATATTCAACCACTGATAGCCGAAAAAGTCGCCTTTTTTTGTAATAAACCTTTAGCTCAAAATGTCACTCGCGCGGTAAAATTATTATTATTACTTTAAACGCGAAATATTTGGAAGACGAGGCGAAATTGAAATTACCGTTTAAAGAAGCCTTTCAAATTAAATATAAAAAACTTAATGAAATGGTACATACCCGTCATTCCGTATAAATAGAACGACGTTCCTTCCGCAGTTTCCGCGAAACCCGAGATGAAATTAGGACGGATAACATCGAGCTCTAAGAAAAAAAGAAAAGAAATCTCATTACAAAACTAGAATTTGCCCAAAAAAAATCCCTTAAAAAGAAAAATCTTTAATGGAAACTCCGTGGAAAATCCGTGTCCGGTTCTAAGCCCCGGCCTCCCTCATTTTCCCAAAAACCTAAGAGTTAGCCGCCGGCTTTTTAACCGAAAAACAGAGATATAGAATGATCTCGCTTTTCATTATGCAAATTTCTGAGAAGGGGCCGAGAGAAAAGAAATTCACTTTTTCTCTCCAAATGCTTATCTCACCCTAAAAGCTTAAACTGGCCTTTGTCCTTTCTATATTACGTCTATTTACGATAATAGACTATAGAAAGGGAAGAAATTTGACGATCACAATCTGATTTCAGGAAGCCAAGTTAATACAAAAAAACTTTCTCGATTTTCCACTTCACACTCCCTTTAAGAAGTCACGGCATATTTTACATTTCAAATCAAATACGTACGTAGATACGGATGTTAAGTAAACGTAAAAGCGCAAAAAAATACTCTTTATCTAGACTTTTTGGCTTCTTTTTAAGGTACGGGCGCCCGCGTGTAGAAACGAGACATCCAATCCCTTTGTGGCAATCTTTCAAATTGACATTTTTCCTTTTCAGCGTCATTTTATATAAATATTCGGGAGATGGGCGCGCGCACCTTTATACCGGCCCGATTCAAAAAAAAAAAAAAAAAAAAAAATGGACATACAGCCTTTGAAAGCGAACGAAATAAAAAATTAGCCTTAGGAAACTTGAGAAAAGAGTCTCTTAAAGGGAAGGTCTCGTTTGTAACGAAATTTATTCATTTAAAAGATATTAATGTTGCTCGTATTAATTAATATTAATGAATATTACTGAATAAAAATTAATATTAATTAATGTTAATGAATATTAATTAAAATTAAATTAATTAAAATTGCTTTAAAGTAAGTTGGCCAAAACAGCGCGATTTCCCGCTTAAATTCCGTAGACGATCCGACTCTAAAAATGCGATAAAATGAATTTCCATTTGATCGGGGTCCCTTTAAGCTAATGGTACGGAAAGTACCGCCTAACTTGACACCGAAACGGAAGGCTAAACGTATTCTCAACCGAAGCTGGGTTAAGAGACGAGTATTAAATAATAGTAGGTCGATGGGAAAGATTTTAAATCTCTTGGCGATCGCTCCCAAATTGTTCCGATAAGCGCGGTGCCCATTCCAACCCGCGAGGATTAACTCGATGACGTCAATAAAGGCTTCTTTGCTTTTTTATCCGCGACCCTAAAAAGTGATTTGGATCCGAGATCCGTTCGAAAAAGCATAAGCCGGCCTTTTTTTTAAATACTTTAAATACTTTCGGCCAATTCCGTTTTTACGTCTTTCAATTCGATCAAATAAAGCTCGATACTTTAAATAGGAGCTAAACTCAATCTTCGATGAATAACAATTCTTCTTCAAACTGCAATTTCAATGGAAAACTAGTCACGTCATCAACGAACGATAAGCTCAGAGTGGCCAACAACTATTTCCAGTAAAAGAGCTAAATTAATTCGGGGCATTTTCAACCCAATTCATTTTTTTCCCTTTGATTATTAATAATTAAATAAAAATAATTTCTTCATATTGAAAGAACTAATTTCGTAAAACTTCGTTAGGCTTAGCGACAAATTTCAATTTTAGCAAAAGGACCTCCGAGCCAATCGAGATCGATCGCCTCCTATATCGGGGAAGATGATTGGCCCGCGAGTCACTGTAACGAAATTAAAAATTTAAAACTCGCGTTTATATAGGATCTAAAAATCTTTTCTAATAGAATGTTTAGAAAGGTTTCGCGGTTTGTTTTCGAATCGAGGAGAAAAAAAAAATCACCCTTTAACCCCGTGTTACGATTGATATTAAGGGCCTACGTTATACGGAAGCGATTGAAGCGCGACTAATTTGCGCGTTTCGCGTTCGCCGATCATTCTTAGCGTTTCGAAAAGCCCTACAGGGTTCCAAGAAATGATCGGTTGCGAAAGGCGGGGGGGGGGGGGGGATTCGCTCGAGTTTTCCCGTTTGTAACTTTATATGAGGGCGAGAAGGGGGTTGATTAAACGCCGAGGGATTGAAGAGGAGAGAGCCTGAATATCAAGCGGGGGTTCAGGGGTTGGGGGAAGGGGGGGGGGCTAGAACGACGTTTAAAAGGAGTCGTTACGGGTCGTGTAGTTACTCGTTGACACCGCAGTCGCCACGCGTCGTTTCCCGCCCTATAAATACCCCCTCTCCCCCTGATCTCCTAATGAAACTGGGACGACGAAAGCCAAATTAGCAAAACTACCATTACGCTTTACTTAAAACGCCATTAAAGGGATACTATTACGTCAATTATTCTTGAATTTTAACGTAAGAAAACGCCTGTTTTTATATTCGTTTCAATAACTATCGCGAGTTCCCAAAGAAATCGGCTTAATTCAATGATAAAAATATCTCATTATAGAATCTATTTGCTCAAAAATGGTGTCGAAATTAAACAAATTCCGGAAGAATTGGACCAAAACTGACCGAATGAAAAGTTCGTGAAAAGCGAAAGGTAAAGGCTGAATTGGGATTATTTCAATAAGCTCTACTAATTCTGTTATAATTCTCCAATTTCGAAACCATTTGAACCAAATTTGATTTTTTCTCGATAAGAGAGGCGATTGTCATTGGTTATTCTACGGGATAGGGGGATGAAACGGAAGTAAAAGCGAAATCAAAGTCTCTTTCTTTCTTTCCCGAGTGTGATGCGGAGGTACAGGAAGAGTTATTATTAAATCGGGCGGGTTATTAACAATCAATCTCGTCATAGCGCGTCTATTTCGAGTAAAATGAGCTCCATTCCCCCCCATAGTGCCTGTTATACAATTCGCGTTCAATAATATGGTTGAGCCCTTTTAGGGAAACCACGAGCGAACTCCTCCGGGTGTAATAAGATTTAAACCAATTTTACGACTCCTAAAACTAAAAGGATTCGCGCCAATCGATTCCTTAAATTAATAACGAGATTTTCGAGCCCATCTCTAAAGGGACAACGAAACGCGCCTTCGATGGATTTCGAAGAAAATACAATTAAAACACCGAGTAATTCATTTATCCAAGTAGTAGGCGTGATCTCCTAAAATTTTTCGTGACGCCAGAGTTTGGATTTTATTCGGAAATGGGGTCACCGGCCGCGACCTCCGCCGGTCCGTTTTTGTATTCGCAAGAACCCTATATATTTAAATAAAGTAGAATTATTAAAAAGCGTGTTTCGGTGTCCCTTTAAAGTTGTCAGCGTCGCTCGGCCCGCGGATAAACCCGGCGGCCAAACCACACTCTCGACAATTTCGTCGTTAATCTCGCGAACGAACGCGCGCTTCATAACGGAATTTACGGCAACGACCGCGACTCCAACTCCGTATAGAAAAGCGAATATCCCTCGAATTTATCCAACGCTTCGAAACTAAAGAGCCTCGCGATTGTCCGAGGGCAACTCGGATTCCGCGCTAGTTACGCGATTCAAAGAGCGAATGAAGAGCGACGAGACGTTTTACTTCGATTCTCGATACATAATTCTAGGGTTTAAAAAAAGCTTAGGATTGAGCGCTATTCTTAAGCAATTTTACTAGAGTCGCTATTCGCTTTTAGTGTCGCTCAGTGTACAATCATTTTCCCTGAAATATATATATATATATTTTAAATTGACGAGCTTGGAGAGTTAGGCCCGAATCGAGTGGCGGGAATTACTTTATAATATCTTTTTGGATTAAGCGTAACACCGCGGGCAAAATGCGTGTTTCCCATTTTGAGCCATTATATTATCAGCGCAGTTACGAAACGGGTTCCCCGCGCGCGGCGCAACTTGATTCTCCCTTTAGTTTCGGGTAGCTCTTTGGACGTTTCGATCTATTTACGGCTGTACGTGTAGAGGGTAGTTTTCCCGAGAATATATAGGTAGGCGATAGTGAAAGGGGATAACTAGCTAGTAGTTAAGAGTAGCGGAACACCTAGAGGGGATTTTCCCCGACGCGTTTCAATTCATCCGTTTGACGCCCGCCGATACGAAGCTAGAACTAATAAAGTACGCCTTGAAGTTGTGGCGCCGCGAACGACTCCTCAACCCAGTTTGATAAACGCGGATGATGACGCTATTCGCGGGTGGCAAAGAGAGAGAGAGAGAGAGAGAGAGAGAGAGAGAGAGAGAGAGAGAGGGGGGGAATAATTTGTAGTTCATTTCGAGGTTGGACGAGAATTTTCGAGCCCGCTTAGGAATTAAAATTGACTTAAATCAATGTACGCGGCGCGTATACTTGGAATGCTTTGCTAGAGAAGCGAGATTCATTTCCGATTTAAAATCATCAAAATATAGAAATCTCGACGTAACAACGTCTCTCCGTCCGTCCGTCTGTCTGTCGGACACTAACGCTAAACTTTAAACGCTAGTACTAAAGCGAATGGATACGCGGAGTTAAACTCCATCGGGAAAAAGTACTAGAAGATTTCTTTAACGATTACCTTCGTGGTTTGAAAAAAATGTTTACGTTGCCTTCAACAGACGGACATTTAATATATAGGATTTTACAGGAACTATAGGATCTCGGGTGAAGGAATGCCTCTATTACGCGATCTACGGTCTTAACCCGCGGGGGGTTTATGGTCGTTGGAGATTCGGTTAGTTCGGATTGAAGGATGGTTAAAATAGAGATTATAAACGAAACAGATTCTTCCATTAAGGAATTTCCGAGGCGAATTACCGATACAAAAAGCCGTTTCGAACGAATGTCCGTCTGTCCGGAGAATAAACGACTTCATTCGGGTCTATCGCCCCAACCCCCATCCCTACGCCCACTGACCGCCACTGACCGGCTCCATCCGCGCGAGTGAAGTCGAGCGAAGAAAACTATCTATCTCGAACGCCTGGCTTCCGTAACGACACCGCGCCTTGAATAAAATATCAGGAAAGGAAAACCGGATCGACTGCCCTACTTTACCCACCCCCACAGACCCCATCCATTGCCCTTCAAGGATGTCCCTAGAATAAAATGAGAGCTCAACTCCCTTCGAACGCGACCCCGAACTAAAACCCTTGCCGGAATTTTAACGAACTATCTTCCCGGTAAATTAATGCCTCCTGATTAGACGAGAAATTTCGCAATATCAGCGCTATATTCAAACGCGAGTAGATATTAAATCTCGAAAAAATAAAGGAAAACGTAGGAAATTATAAGAAAACCTAGGGAAAATGGTAAAACATTGCAAACGCGTTATCAGCGCGTAATATTTGCCCCTGTAAAAGCGTTTCAGCTGGCGCGCTTCGTCTTTCGAGGAAAAGCCGGCATCCAGGCTGAAAATATCGCGCGTATTAAATGAAATAAAATGAAAAGCTCTTCCATTTCGCGTTTCCTTTCGATACGAGACTCGCCCTTGGCTTAGCACGGAACCGCGCTCATATAGGAGCTTAACGGCGCAAACTGCGAGTGATTTTCAGCCCCTTTTTACGAACTTCCCCCACCGACCAATAGATCAGACATCGTAGGCCCAAATTTATTCTGGCAGCATAATTCCCGAGGTGATTCCGCTTCCGCCTCCCTTACAGACACTCGCTTTACCGCGAAAGAATGGGGAAAGAATAGGAGAAGTGGAATATATATTCGAATCGAGACAAGGACGTGACGCGGGTGTCGCTGTCGGAGGGAAAGGACAGCGGTGCCAACCAAATCAACTCCGTTCCAAAACATCGGATCTTCGATACATTTTTCAAGCAAAGATACGCGTTTTTCATAGTTAAGAAAGTACCGCGAAATGGGTTATAGGGAGGCGGGGGTGGGTCTATTATACTTCAAAATAGGCGGTTCCGAGAGGAGTAGAATAATTTCCATTCTTCTTTTATATATCAACTCGGACAAATAATAGAGATAGCTATAGTATCCCGCTCGCTGAAAAGTTTGGGAAGAGGAATTGCCTAGAAATATACGCGTACCCGCGCTAACGAAGCTACTAGGACTTGACAGCGTGAACGAAGCTAATCTTCCTATATTTTCAAGCGTAAACGTATAGAGCGCGCTGCGAAACCGAAGGGAAATCCATCTAGGATACAATTGGAAAATGATAAGCAAGGACTAATTTACGAAACCCCGGAACAGACGGTTTATAAATAGACGCGGAACTCGAGAGAGTAAAAGGTCTTTTGAACTCTCCATTCAAAATTAAAAGCGAAAGAGTAGAAAATATTGTTGTACATTCTAGTCTCAAACTCGACGCGCGCGTTTTCAAATAAAAACTCAACCGGAACTGAACCGAAGTTTACGTAACTTCGCGCGTACTATTTAGCGTTCCCCACGGACAGACAGACGTACCTAGAGAATTATACATTTCAATTTTTGGGATTTTTTGTTTTTCCCTTCGTTAGCTTCCGTTCTTGACCCGAGACTGTAAATTAACATTCGAGAAGCATCTTTAAAGCGTACGAGAAGATGAAATGAATTGTCATTTTGGCATTGAACTAAAACTCGAAATCTTCGTCGCCCTCCCTTTAGATGGGCGCCCGTTTCCCCACAGATGTCATGGCGGGGCCCCGAATCGCGTCCAGGAGACGGAGAGAGATAAAAGGAGAAGGCTCTCTCTCTCTCCTCTTTTCTCCTCTCCGAGCTAGAGAAAATGGGGCCGAAAGAGAACCGAACTGAACGCCCGAGTCGACGGAGAACGGCGCAGGCGTCGACTTTTTCTCCGCATCCCCCTTTCCTTAGCCCCTTTCCTTCGACGTACGTCAGCTTCCCTTCCCACGCGTGGACGAAACGTAGAGGGCATTTTCCGGCTAGTTTCATTCTCGGTATCGAATACGGCGCCAGGAAACTTCCAACGCGAGCGCGATCTCCGCCAAGTCGCGACGCGAAAACCGCGCCCGCGAATACTCGCCAACGAACCCCGCTTATAAAACGGATATTCCTTCTAGTTCATCCGCGCCTTCTACCTAGAGATTATCTACATCTTCTTGACGGGAGTCGCGCGCTTACAATCCGGAACTAAGACGGAACAACCGAGTCCTTAACCGCTAGTAAGAGACGGAAAAGAGAGAGAGAGAGACCGAGACTGAAGAGGAGAGATTAGCGACACCAACGAAAACTCGAGACGACCCGAGTGACGGATTGGTGTTTTTAGAATTCAAACGGTTATAGTTGGGCTATCACGCGCGTGTCCCTAGAATCCACCGTTTCAAATCGAACGGCCTTGAACGTCAACTAAAGATTACGAGGATATTTAAACTCGGGTAAGAAGAAAAAGCAAACTATCATATTCGTTATTATTAATCGACGAAGTAAGATAAACGCGGCGCGGTTACCTAATATAAACAGTCCGCGAGAAGATAAGATGGTGGGATAAAAAGAAGAAAAAGAGAGAGAGGAACATTGAGAAAAGGAGAAGAAGAAGATGGTCGAACTCCCGCCGCCACCGCGGAACTAGCCTCTATTTCTGGACACCTAAGAGGAGCGTACAACTTGGGATTGTACTCGGGCGAGGAGGGATGTAAAGAACGCTTAACGCGGAGACTCGACGAAAATAACGAAACCAAATCGCTATAATATTAAAAAAAGGAGGCGATTGGATGTTTTTGGCACTCGGATGCCGAGGCTATCCGGCGATGCCCGATGTTCTTATAGAAGCGGTCGAGCCGTCCACCGCGGAGCGATTCGTTCGTAACGGACGCTACATTGGCGGAGGAAAATTTGCCCTTCTCCAGCAGCGAGCGCGATCGATGGCTAGGTGGAGAAGGGACTGAGCCCCCGCACCCCGCGCCTCCCTACCCTAAATATACACCCCGCGCGAATAAGGAAAAACTAGGGACCGGAGAGAGAGAGAAAGGGGAAGAGTTGGAAGAGGAGAAATAGAGAGATCCTCGCTGTTGGAATACGTATTAAGGAAGCGATCCGAGCCTCGGTCCGCGCTACGATAAATAACGTTCTCTTTCGGATAAAGAAGCCTCAGTTTTCTAGACTATAGAGTAGGTAGGGCGAGTATCGGGTGGGGGGCGTGGGAAGGGAAAGGAAACTACGAACGAAGAGCTCATCATCGCTCCAACGCGCGATTTTTATTTTCGGCGATGAGCTGGCGTAAATCGAGAAAGAACTAACCAACATCCGGAGGAATTAGGAGTTTTTATAGGCGCGCTCCAGTCAGTCCGAGAGCGGGGAAAAAAAAAAAAAGAAATAATAACAGTATCCGATAACGGGCTTTTTTTCCGGATGGTATTACGGAAGCGGAAATAAGAAAACGAAGAGAATATGCCGAAGCGAACCGTAAAGTTAATTCCTCGTAGAGTGCTCGTAAAGATAATAAGAAAAACAATTGTATCGTGAAGGGATTAGCGTAAAAAGCGGAAACGCCATGAGATTGGCGGGAAAAAGAAAAGTCGTCTCGGCGACGAACTATCGGTCGCGAATATTGGCGATTTCGGTGATGAGTTTGACGAGTTACTTGGCGAAGACTTTGAGCGTCGAGGCTTGTTACGCGTTTCCTCCCGGTCATTCGAACCCGTGTCGGGACAAAGCGTGTCATTTCGGGGCGGAATGTCGACCGTCGAAAGAAGGACGATTGGCCGATTGCGTTTGCCCGGAGAGATGCGCCACTTACGGCGACAGCAAAGGATCGCGACCGGTGTGCGGCTCGGACGGACAGGATTATCCCAACAAATGCGAACTCAGACGCGGCGCTTGCAAACAAATGAAGGACGTAAGGGTCAAGTTCGAGGGCAGATGCGGTGAGTTTACAAAACTACTATCAATGTACTACAACTTAAAACCGCGTAATCGCCTCGCCTATAGTTACGACATATTTGTATATTACCGTTGCAAAATGATAGAAGACCGCGGCCAGGGCCGGATTAAAAGCGGGATTCATTTTCGAAAGTTTAACGCTTATCGGGTTATTTTATTCGGCGTATTTGGTCGAATTTTGACCAAAATGAGTCGATTTTTCCGCGTCATTGGGGTGCGCCGATATCTTCGGTTATTAAATGGGAGCGTATTGAAATGAAAAGCGAAAGCGACGTCAAGCGCGATTTTAACAAACATCCTCGAGAATTTTCTGGAGATGAATTTGAGAGAAAGGTCCGAATCGAGTGGGCTACTTTAAAGAGAAAATTTCCATCTCCGTTCTTTATTAATGTAGGGAATATAGGGATTTCTTCCGGATCTTCGATAGAGATCTCGCTCGTCCTCGTATACCTACGAGAGATACAATATATAGGGATTGGTTCGCTAGAGAGAAATGCCTCGAGAATCGATCAGTACGCGCCAATTAGTCGCGCTTCGAAAGACGGAAGGGACTACCCTTCTATTCTCTCTTTTTAAGGCCGCGCCATCGTTCGCCGCCTCCGCTAATTCAACGAGATCTATAATATATAAGGAAGCGGGGACCCCGAAGCCCGAGAGCTAGCTAGAGCGACGCGCGGAGAGAAAGTTCCGAAACTTTGGGCCGATATATACGCGAGTAAATTATCTTCACCGAGTTCTACGTATACGTATACATTTTATAAGGCATATATTATAGCGAGGAAGGGGAGCCATCCTGGCCAGGAAGATTTATCGAGGGAAAGATAGCCCAGCTCAGCGTCTCGGGAAAAAATTCGATAGGCGAGTCCCGTTTCGAAAGAATGTTTTTCGAGCTTTTCGTAGATAAGTTAAAATGAAATTGACTTCGGTACTCGTTAAAGCGATCTTTGCTTTTGGAACGACGTTTTCCCTCCAATTCCCTTTATAGATCTTCCTCGAACCTCGTTATAGTTTGACGGTAAAAGGGCGAAGCTGCCATATAGTAATACCGATCCCCTCCCTATATAGGCGAATATAATACGCTCTTCGCGGTTCTATAGCTACGATCCTATAGAATCGCGATCACTTTCGAGGGGAATTGGCGCGGAGCCACGTTCTTCTATCCGAAATTTAACAACGAAGGGAACTTTTTCCCCCGTTTCAAACGGTAGAATAACTTTGAAATTAGTTTTTTAACTCGAATTAATCCGCGCCAAGAATATACCATATATAATAAAACAACGAGAAAATGTTTTTTATCGACTATTTAGCGTTATAACGGGGTTAAAAAAGCGACGTTGTCACGCTAGAATTTCTTAATCGATTTGAAACATTGAAATGAAACCGATCGCGATTCGAATCGCCAGGAATCGATTCGAGAAAAGACGGTTTTCCGTTGACGCGACTCGTAGCGAAACCGTTTAAATCGAATCCAAACTGCCTAGTGCGAACGCGGCTAATTGGAATTACCGTCGAGCCAACAAAATCTTTACGGGTATCATTATCCAAAGAAAATCTTTTTTCGTATTTCCGTCCTCTTGTTTTCGCGATAAAACGGAAAAGTGTAATTCGCGCCGAGCGGAAAGAGGGAAGAAGAAAGAGAGGTTAGAGCTAGAGTGAGTGAGTCGGTCACGGGGGAAACTTTACAGTTATACGCGAGCGAGTGGAGCGTGGAACGAGGGAATCGGGCTTCGAGGAAAGGTCACGGATGACGTCGAGACGAACGAAGGAGCTAAGGAGAGGAAAGACCCCAACGACCAAACTTAAATATTCCGACGCGCGGCGGATTTCCCTTCCCAGCATCCCACGCGTCCCAGATATAAAGCTCGGAAGATTCTAATAATCCCGTCAAATCGCGGCGGCGCTCGGCTTTAAACCCCCCCCCCCCCGGACTAGCGTTCAGTTCAGTTGCGTAATAAAGGAGAAATCTCCCGGATGAAATAATAAGCGGCTGATAAATGTTCTTTGACGACGTCGTGGGAATTAATCGGATCATTCGCGATTGATTCTAATTAACGAATACCCACGTGACTCTAGAGAAGAACTTTAAAATTGACAAAAGATATCGAGTGTCCCTATCTTAAAGATTTTATTGAAAAAATGTCAAGATAAAAATAAATCCGCGGGAAAACGCGGATTCATTTTGGAACCCAGTTTATTTTAATATAAAACAGTATATAGGTTGGGGTTTATGGCGCCAAAATCTGTCGAGCGAAAACTCGAATTTAAGTAACACTCGTACTTAAGGATTTCAAAGCGAAGATGAGAGGAATATTCGAGTGTTTTCAATTTTAAAACGAATCACATTTTCATTCGAAAACGGATTTAATCGCTAGTATTTTAGATACTTTTAAGCTTGAATTTTTCTCCCGGAAGTTTTTAGCGTGTCGAATTATCCCCCCCTTTGGGTGCTCGGGTGGTTGGGGGGAAGGGGGGTCTTAGAGCGAAGGTCTTTATTCAAATTAGCCCGCGGAGCCGCCTATTTATCTTACGCTCCTTTTACAAAAATTATTTATCGTTGGTGGAAAAAAGAAAACGAGTAACTGCATTTTACGAAGCGACTCTATTTATCTTACGACAAATTTTTCACGAAAAAGGAGAACAAAAATTGGAATTTTTTATTCCGTATTTTAAAAGAAATGGAATTGGAAGAAATAAAAATATGGCAGAAACTAAATAAAAAATACGAAAATGAAAAATCGAAGTAATCTACGTCATCTAAGTACGTCCGCCCGTTTGTCTGTCGGACGAGAACGCTAAAATAACGGACCTCAACCAAATGAGAAAAGCCGAAGCGAATTGATACGCGATTCAAAAATGAAGGAATTGAATTAGCGGGCCGTCGACAAAATTTAAAATCTTTAAGAGAAGGTTTCGGGCTATGAAATAAAATAGGAAATAATTCAATTTTGAATACGAAGGAGAGCTGAGCGCCAAAGGGACATCTTGTCCGCCCACATACGGAGCTAGCTAACAAGAAAAATATTATTTCGTACTTTTCATTATAACGATTCCCGCAAATTTATTTGACGGCCTAGGGGACAAAAATAGTTAATTATCTCGGAAAGAATTCCTACAGACAGTCTGGGTTTCGTACGAATAACGTGGAATAAACTCGTTCAAATGAATTTTCGAGTTTTTACGCGGAGTGATGACGTCATTATAGAAAGATAGCTCGAAATACGGATACAGTTGGGGGAAGGAACGTAGCTTTGAGCGCCTTTACTACCCCTCGTGCTCCTCCTAAAAAAGGGCAAATTTTTCGCGTTACACCCATGGTTTTCGTCGACAGTTGAGACACGGATTAATTATACGTGACCTATAATTAATCCATGCTCGAGAGTTTTCTCTCTCTCTCTCTGGCTGGAGTCCCTGGCGCCATCTGGCGCGAAGACTCCTTTCTCCATTTATTTATTGTTTGATTTATTCTTTTTCGCGGGTAAGAATCATTTACATTTTTTACGCGGTCACCGAATACTCGATTGACCATCACTCCACGTTTATCCAGACTGTCTGAATACCTCTTGTTAAGTTATTCAAAATCTCGATGTTGGATCGAAAGGGTGTTTCGGATCGAGGAAGGCGAGCGCTTCGAGACAAAATTTGGACGGCTTATTAATTGGCTCGTAATCGTATTTCCAACTTTAGAACCAAACCAGAATTCTCTAAGAATTTATTTATAATTTATTTTTAGACGCGCTAAGGGAGTCGCGCTTTTCAGCCTTCTCATTCAACTGGAACGGAGCTTTTGACCGCGCTATCGCTCGTTCAGTCTGTGACTGTTTATTGGAGATGGGCCTTAGGCGAAACGATACGCCGATTTACAATATAAATAGAAAAGTGTCGGTTCGCGAAAGAAGAGAGAGCTCGAGTCTCTATTTTCCGTTGGCCGAAGCCAAATTAGACAAAAGGGAGCCGCGGGACCTTCCCGTTTCGCTGGGGGGGGGGGGGGGCGCTGGGGCTGGGGGTAAGGGGTCGGGTAGCTTAAGACGGAGAGTATAGTTAAGTTTATAGGCAAAGGGAATTCTTCTAATATACGTAGATGGCCGAACGAAAAATCACATAGGGAGTCGCGAGCGTCTCTTTAACACCAATCTCAATTCGCTCCGCCATTAAAGGGCCCGTACCAACGTCTCTTCGCGATTTACATTGGCACACCAAAACGCTTTTAGTCTCGAAGAAGACTCCGAGAAGGAACGAAGACGTCTCCCTAAATAACCGTCTACTTTCCCCGGCTACAAATCGAGGATCTATAGGATCCGCGCGTTCCTACTATAGGGACCCCGCTTTAGAAAGGTCAAATTGGAAAAATTTCGGGGGTCATCCGCGCGGATCTTTGATCAAGATTCATTTCTCCCCTTCGCTATCCGTATCGAATTTAAAAGCCAAAATATCGAACTTTCCGTAAATTGTCGGAAAATTTCCGCTACGACGTTTTTCCTTCCCTACAAAGAAAGGAACTTAGCTTAGAGCTCGTTGAAAACTCGGACCGATTCGTAGTGAAAATGTTTGGGCGAATATCTAAGGCAATATATATTAGGTTTCTCTCGCCCAGATTCTAGCCTATCTTCATTCGACCTCGTTTTCCGAACGGCGAGGAAAGACGGCGAAAGGTCTATTGTCTCCGAAAAGGCGGACAATCACTTTTTTTTGTTTTTCAAAAAGCGAGGAGTGAAAGTCCGAAAGAAAGGAGGAGAAAATCCGTCGGGAATATTCGGCTTTTCCGGAAAACAACGCCTTTGATTATAAACCAATAAGAAGTGAGGGATGGAAGAGGGAGGTAGGGAGATTGGTCGCCGGGGTCACGCTACTCGCGTAAATGTCACGCTAATATATCGAGACTTAAAAATCACTTCTCTTTCGTGATGGAAGAACGCCTATATATATATATGTAATTAAAAATTTTAAATAACTTTTTTCATAATTAATTAACCCGCATTTTACGCCTACTTTTTTATTATCATTTTTAAATTGTTTTCGCGTCATATTGAAACATTTGAAATAATAGCCGCGTAAATAATAATTCAAATAGTCGTATTAACTATAAAAGCGTGTACAGCCAATATGGGTATAAGCTCGCCCAATTAAAACAGCTTCTTCGGGGAATCGAACTCGGGCCTCCGCGATCGCGGGACTAGCGCGTTGCCAACGTGGCAACTTTCTCATCGAGTAATTGAGCTTATTTATTATTTTAGTTTCATGACCAAAAAAAATGGTACGAAAAATCCCAGACCCAACTCCGAGCGTCCAAACTTTAAGCATCGATGCTGGACAAACCGTTGGAGCGAGGGAAAAGTGCCCGTGGACAATTTTGCTCCATTAACTAATCTTAAGAATATATCTCAATTTAAAGGAAATCCGTAGAAAGGCAAAACCCGTAGAAAGCGCGCCATCTCCTTCATTTTTCATTTCAATAGAAGCGTTAACAACTTTGAAACCGTTTCGAAGCCGACCAAACGAACTTGTCAAGTTCGTAATATCATTTTTGATAAAGAATCTATACCGTTGACCCCGAGATTTTACAATTTGACCTTTTGAAAGCGGCTTAAAACGGATTCAAAGAGTCAAGAGCGAACGCGGCCAACGCGTTCCGAAAGAATATCCGAAGAAATCGGTAACACCAGGCAATAGGGGGGAAAAAACAATTTGGTTAAATTAAAGCGAAAGCTTTTCCTTTAAACAAAGGTACATTTGACCTTTAATAAACTTTAACCTCGATTACGCGACCACGTAAGCTACGAGAGAGAGAAAGAGAAAGACTATGATAGAGAGGACCTTTGTTCGAAGAGAATGGCGTCCGTAAAACAAGTATAGTTCCCGTAGCGCCCGGAGGTTATTTAAGTAATTAAGGCCCATTAAAGAGCGAAGAGCGAAGGCAAATAAGCGATTAACCGAAGCGAACCGACGTTAACTAAAAGGTACGAGTACTCGCCGGATATTTTAAACACGAGGTCGCCGCTCGTTTTCGATTGGTCGATACGACCACGCGGACCGTTAATGAATATCCAATAAAATTTCAATCTGGAGAAGATATACGGGGGCCGCAAACTACAAAAAGCCAGGAAAACGGCGATTCCACGCGGAGCTATACGCGCTTTTCCAAAATAACTAATTTAAGGTTTAGTTTAATCGATTTCAACTCGGGAGAAAGCGACAGCCAACAACGAGCGCTTTTTTTAGCGATTCCTTCGAGTTTAAATAACAGCCCGATCCACTAACACTAATGAAAAAAATATAGCAATAATAGGTTAATGTCTTAAAATGAAGGGATTCACGCTCCTATAGTGAAGTATAGTTTTATCCGAAAATATTTGGCCAAATATCGCGCGGCGACGTCACGTACGGAGTCCCTTCTCTTTTCGTAGTTTTCATTCGTAAAACATTCGACCAATCAGAGAGAGAGCCAAAGAAGAATATTACGTCTAATTATTCATCCGGATAATATTTAAAACATTATCAGTTTTCAAAATCTTTGACCTTTCACTAAAATTAAAGGTCAATCATTTTCGAAATCCTCGCCCTCTAATGCAGTATTTTTTGTTCCCGAGATATCGATTTTTTTTTGGAAAAAAAAAAAAAAAATCTAATCTAATCTAATCTAATCTAAGCTAATCTAAGCTAATCTAAGCTAATCTAACCTAAGCTAAGCTAAGCTAATCTAATTATAAAATGCGGGCTAAATTTCAAAAATTGATATCTCGGGAACCAAAAATACTGCTTTGGGATTTTAAGTGATTCGTACGCATTAGAGGGGAGGATTTGGAAAATGACCAAATTTTTTACTTTAATTTTAGTGAAAGGTCAAAATCAAAGGTCAAAGATTTTGAAAACTGATAATGTTTTAAATATTATTCGGATGAGCAATTAGACGTAATATTCTTTTTTGGCTCTAAAAAGTCTTTAAAATAAGCTCTTACACGATCGTTTACAAATAGTAGCTGAGATAAATTTAAAAGCGCTTTAGGGGTGGTGGTCATTTTCTCTAAAATGACCAACGCTGTATCTCAAAAATGGCTCGCCCGATCGCTATAAAACTTTCGGAATCGTCTTCTACGGCCCAAAAAACCCTAGAAACAAAATATGATGGTTTTCGACAGGGGTGGGGTTCAAAATTTCCATTTTTTTGGTTGATCTGGGCGAGAATTACCCTATTAGCATTCGAGTAGGGTCTCGTATGTTAATTCGGCGCGTTACCTATTCGCGAGTTTAACCCGGGTAAATCGAGGCGACGAGTTCGGGGAACTACTAAGGGTAGGTAGGGTTTTAGCGGGGGTAAGCGATCAGCTTAATTGCACGATAAAAGGGGGGGGGGGCTTCTAATCTATACGCGCGTGTCGCCGCGCGGGGAGGGGGAGGCGTAAACGCGAAACTAAAGAAGACACATTTGAAAGCCCATTCGTGGCAGCGTGCTGCTCAAGAGAAGAGAGGAAAGGCGATGGGGAGAGCGATTTTTATAAGCTTTTATAAGCGGTAAGGGGTAAGGGGGGTGGGGGTGGGGGGTGTCACCATTTGGTCAGGGCAAGAAGCGACAAAATTCTATAAAGAAAGAGCTATAAAGGAGTACGCTATATCGAATTATTAGAGTTATCCGTTTTTATCGGGGGATTGTCGTCGCTCGCTTCTGATTTGACTAATACCAATAATTCTTAATCTCGGAAGAAAAACGGAATCAGCGAGATTAAAGATTATTTTCCAAAGGCCTACCCATATATACGTATATTATTTTTATTTATTGTCGTAGATTTTTTTAATAATTATTTTCCCACGAGGAGACAATTTATTTTGATTCTACGTCGGTCGCGGCGAAGCCACCAACTAGGGGCCAAGTTTTCTAGGTATTTCGTATTGGCGCCTGTAAAAGCGTTTTTTCCGCCGAGCTTCGGAGCGTTAATATAAAATAATAATAATTATAGAAATATTATTTGAGATAGTAATCGAAAATAGAACTTTATCGGCTACTTATCATAGGTTAATCTCTAGTACGAAGAACTAATAGATAATTGGTCGTACTCGCGTAGTCGGAATTATAAAAAAATTAAATTTAATGGGAAAATTAAGTCGTGGCCCTAGAAAACTTTCATTGGCGGTAAATCCGTATCAAATTACGACATTGAGCTAAAATATCCGGAGTAATTTAAGAAAGGGACGCTAAACTTGGAAAAACTCTTGTCGAATCGTGGCTCGTGGTATTTTGGCACCTGGCGTAAACGAATCTTGAGTCGAGTAAATTATACCTAAAGCGAAATAGCGCCATAAAATGGAGTACGTATATATAAGAAGGAGCGGATTTTGTAGGTTAGTTCGTAGCGCCGAGGTAAATGTTTGGCGAAAAAACTGGAATCTTCTTCTAAACGCGCGGTACTCGCGAGAAGAAACTTCATTTCCTGGCTGGAAGGAAGGGAAAATATTTTTATAGCTCGTCTACACTTTATCGCCGCCACTTATCCTCCACTAAAAGGCATTTTTCGAGCGTAAAATGAACTAGCGAGCCTATACTAAAGAAAGACCGCGAGATATTTAGGCTCACATATTACTCTATACATACGCCGACGTTTTTATACCAAAGACGTTAACGATATCGTCTAACCTTTTCACGCAAAATTCGCGCGCGTAAAAATTCTTTTTTTTTAATAAACGTATAAGAATGCTCTAAGGATATATAAGGGAAACGCATTTTTTCTTTAAATACAGCGGCACAGTGGTATTTAAAGGAAAAAAAAAAAACATTTCCTTTGTATCCGTAGAGCATTCTTCGCTAAAAGAGAGTTTCCCAAACGCGTCTACTTTAGAAAAGAACAGACGATGGGTACGTCAACCCCTCCGTCAATCGCCGACACTCAATTCGGCCACCTAATTGGCCAATTGACTCGGCGAATTTAAAAACGAGAAATTTAAAAACTTCCCGGGGCTGTTTTTAGACGCGCCACCCACCTTAGGTTCTTATTTCGTACCGCCAGTTGTCTAAAATCGCGAGTCGGCTCCTAATTTCTCATTTGGAAAAACCCGCGTTAAACTTCGAATCTATAATTTCTAATCCAACGAAACGTATTGCGTTATAAAATGGCGCCTTATATTATAGGACGCTAAACGGAGAACCTCCAGAGAAACGTCTATAATAACTTAATAGTCAGGATGGATAAGGAAGGAATAATAGCGACTGGAATTAGCGAGATGTTCAATTTGAAAGCCCAGCTCCCTAATACTCGTAAACATTCGATAATCGCGCGTTCCAATTACGAAGACGAATTAAAGGATAGAACGAGAAATGCAATCCCGAATAAATCTTATAAAGATTCGTATCCAATATCAGATTCAATTCGGAATCGATTCTGGCCCTGAGAATGAACGCGATCATTTTAATTACGAAAACCCGGAGGTTTCCCATTTTTCGTACAATTATTTTCTTATTTTTAGAAACTCGAATTTGTCGTTCGCCTCGCTCGGATCTCTTTAAACCCTAAAACGAATCGCTCGCTTTAAAAATAATAGCGTAGTTTCCGAGCGAGAATCTCATTTCCATATTATACTCTATATCCTAAATTCGTCTCGCGTCCCTATTCGTTCGAATAAAAAATGGAATTTTCGACGGCGGTCCTGCGGGTCGAAAATCATCCATTTAGGAAAACGTAAAACGAACTCTTATTATTATAATAGCGAGCCAATCAGAATCTCCTCGTCACTTTACCTCTTTACTTTACGCCAATTCTTTTACGCCAGAATACGAACGGATTTTATCCAGAATAATATAACGATAAAAAAATTGCGAAGAGAGAGAGAGCGAGAAGAAAAGTAAAAAGGAAATAAAAAATGAGAGATTTTGTAAACGTATAGCCATAAAATAAAAAAAGAAGCGACGAAGCGTATTGGCTCGCCCATTTTAGGCAATAACGTTCCGCAGCGTCCTTTGGTACATTCGGGACGGGAAAACAAAAGCCGAGTTACGCTTTAGGGCCGAGGAAGACGCGCTTAAAGTCGAGCTTTCAAAGTCAACGCGTTAAGATAAAGATTTTCGTTGCGAAAGAGTTTTACCACGAGTACGCGTCGGGAAAGCGGAATTCGAAATGAATTCGATTTACCGAAGCGTCTATCGGAAAAGCGGAAGCGCGAAAAACTTCGATCGAAAACGGGGCTTTAAGCGGAAATTTCGCTTAGAGAGAAAATTCTATAGGGTAAAAAAAAAGGCCGAAAGCTTCGATCAGATTGTTTAGTCTCGCTCTAATTCTTTTCACGACGCTCGATATTTCGCCTCGAATTCGAGCTCGTCTTTGAAAACCCGCCTTTAGAAACGGAAGAAGCGTAACGGCATTTTCGGAAAGAAGGCCGTATCGAAATACGAGCCAAGGAATAAATTACTGGGACAAGAAAAATAAATTTCGAAATAAAAACTTAATCGCTCTTCTAGACTTTCCTTTCGGCTCGTTTCGAGACGAACGTCGCTGTTAAAGATTAAGAGTGTCTGACAGACGGACTAAAGACGCTCCCGTACAAGAACCGGATATCGAGTCCGCTTACGAAAGAATTAAATTCTCCCCCCCCCCCCTCTATTTCGATCAGAGTGTCACGCAGCCTCCGCTTTAATAGCCGATGACCTCGTTTCTAAATCTTTCGACGTATTTGGCTTTTTTCGGTGGTAAGACTCGCCCTTGAAAATCGATATTTTTGTAAAAAGGTTAGCTACATCTAGAGAATTGTCGGGGTTGGGTTGGAAGGGTGTCTTTCTCTCTAGTTTCATTTTATAAGCGCGGGCTCCTTCCCCACCCCCCCCCCCCCATCCATCGTACGCAATTTTAAGAGCAAGTTTCCGTAGATAAGCGTCTTTTAAATATTCGCGTATACGTCTTTTATAATGGCTAGAATTTATACATTTTCCATCATATATAGTTTAATGGTTGGCTCATAAACTTCGAAAATAGCTATTGGCCCAGCAGGCTAGAGGAGATTTAAACAAGAACTTAAGACGATGTAAGAATTGGCTTTTTTTCTTCTTCTTTTCCTTTAGATCGGGAGATGATAGAGTGGGGGGGGGGTCATAAATGGAACTCGGAACTAATGGTTAAATAGGTATTTAGGCCGCTAAGCGGATTCGCGAGGGGATGAGGGGGGCTTTCCCCCCCAAACGTACGTTTCTGGACAAATTCCCCGATGCCATTAGATAAACGATTTCATCGCTTAATATTTCCGGATAGATATCGAATAAAAATGATTACGTAAACGTAAGGCATTTTGGCCGTCTTAGATTTTCTTGTACGCTTTTACGTAATTACCAGGGAAAAATAACAGGTTTTTTGTTAATATAAATTAGTTACTAATATTTCTCTTACTTTCTTCGATTTATTTCTTCGTTAAACATCGCGAATCTACAAATCGTATAGTAATTAAATTATACATTTTTTAGGCTTAATTGACGTTTGAATTAAAGATCCCAGATCCAAGTCACGCGTCTTCTACTTTAAGGACAAAAAGCGAACAAATACATAATGGCGGGGGGGGGGGATGGGCGTGATCCATCGACCTTTTCTCCAAAATAATATACGGGAGCGAAAGAAGGTGTAAGAAAATGTGCGCAATCATTGGTGGATAAAACGAGCTCAACCCCCATCTCGATCCCCCCCCCCTTTTTTGTTGCTTTGGTTTAATTCTAATTTACTCGAGGGTGCGGGGAATTACGATTAGTAGAACAAATTGGGCGAATTGGGAGCGATCTAGTTCGCGATTAGGAGAAATAAAGCAACGAGAGGAAGGAAGAGAGTGAAACGTTGGAGTCGGCATTTTCCTCTCGAACGGACTAACGCCTTCCCGGAACGTTTATTTTCATTTTCTAACTTTCCTTTCTCAAATGACTTATTTTTCGGCCGCTTTCCATTCTCTAACTATCTTATTACGAAGGACGTCGCTCGCTGCCTTAGCTTCGCTTATAAGCCGCTATACTAAACCTATTTCTCGACTAATTTCCCAGCCCCCTTGGACATCCGGAACTGTATACCAATTGGAATTTAGGAAATGCAAATACAATTTCATTTTAGTCTAAACGCGGGGAGACAAAATAGGCCAATGGGTTTATTTTAAAAAATGAAACGGAAGTAAACGTTCCGGTGAGCGACGCCCTTTGTTCGAAGCTCTCCCTTTTTTGTTTGGCCTAGCTCTTTCGTCTCTCGAGCAGTCTGTAGATGGAAAAGAGTTCTAGCTGGGAAACTCGCCTAATGGCTCCAACCAAAGATTACATTTTTTTCCTACCCTTCTCCGCGCTCCGTCTACACGCTATATATATACAAAACTATCGTAAACTCTGATCCTACGAAGGAGGAGGAGTCGAAAGGGGAAAAAAACGAGGCTGGGAAAATTAGCGGACAAAAATATTATTTACCTTCGAAGAGTTTAGTATTATTGATTAAAGGGAAACGAGTCCGCGGCTACAATTTAAAAAGAAATTCCTGAGTTTTCACAATTTTTGTTTAAAATAATTGCTAAAATTTGAAAGCGTACCTTTGAGCGTACTAAAGTAGTTTCGTAACTGATTAGGTATTTAGCATTGGCAAAGGCTGGAAGAAGTATTCCTCACCTCGCCTCAAAAATGACATCTTCGGGATAATTGGGGGAAAAAAACTTGTTAATCCTACGTAAATTTAGCCGCTGATTTTGAAAATATATCCAAAAGCCGTTTTATATTTAATTTATTCAGTTTCCCTTTAGTTAAAATACGTAAAAAGAGGCACCCCTCGTATCGCGTGACAATTTCGGATTTTGGTAAAGCAATTTTTGTTTCCAACAAAATTCTAAAAGTTTAATGAAAATTTAAATTCCGGGTTTGGAAAGTTTCCGGCGGGTAAACGTAGATACAAAGACATTTAGAGGAATCTAATCACGCGATCTCTTAATGGACGGCTTGGATTTCCAGTTTATATAGATCAGTAATTAAAAAACAAAAATAAGCTTAGATAGCTTGTTTGGCCAAACTAGACAACTAGCTATAGCCTCGGTCCTGGGGGATCGCTCTCGCAAAGGGCTATTCGGAAGAAGCCGAGTTTCGGTGGAGTTGAACCAAAGACTGCTAGGGGTTCAAGCACCGCGATAAATTGCGATTACTCCTTCTATTAATTCTTATTACGTAATCGTAATTGGGAAATAATTCTTATTAAAATGAATTTGGAAGGGCAATACCCTATATACCGAAAAAAGTAATTGAAATAAGATGAAAATACGGCCTGCGTATATTGGCCGCGAATAAATTATTAGCCGCAAATATTAAAAAAGATAAATTACGAAGAAACGGGAAAGACCTCGATTAAAAAGAAAAAGAAAATTAGATTTTTCGGGTCAGCCGTAAAAACTTCCATTCGCCCGCTTTTTTCGCCCCTTTATAGGTCACCAAACATTGCCTTAAATTTGCTAAAAAAAGGGTGGCTCGAAACGAAATTTCATTTTAGCGAAAAGCCGTAGTTTCGTCTCCACTATCGCGACAAATAAAACACGTTTTTGGGGAAAGGGATAACGCCTACAAAGACGTAGCGGCCAAGATACAGCCTCGGTCCTGGAAGGTCTACGTCATCGCGTCGAACGCTATAGCTTCCATTTTCCTCACTAAGACTTCGTTCTAACCGACTACGAGAGAAGAAGAGAAGACGAGGAGGAGGAGGAGGAGGGAGGAAAGAAGGCGATCGAAGAGATCCGGAGATGCTGGGAGGAGGAGGAGGAGGAGGAAGAGGAGATGGAGGCTGCGGATGAAGGGATGAAGAGAGAAAGAGAGAAATTGGCGAGTGGCCAGGATTTTTCACAATATTCCTAGTTTAAAGCCCGGGCCACCCAGAGTCCATTTTCACCCGCCCCTCCTCTTCTTCCATCCCTTCTTCCATCCCTCGGTCCGAGCCATTTTAAAGGGACGCTAAAATAAACTATTAAATCTAGGACGTCTATCGCCGACTCTTCGAAAGTGAAGAAAACCTAGACGTCGCCGGACACGAAATTGGTCCGTGATAAATAGACGAGCGGATAAGTTTCTTAACCGAGGTTGGCTTCCCCCTTTTTTTGGCATTCGCGCCTCTGGGTGGTAAAAGGATTACTAAACAGTCTAATCGATAGGAAGAGCGCTTCGTTATCCCTTTAAATAAAGCTAAACTAGTAGGAAAGTTTTTCCAGTCTCCCTTTATAACCCCTTTTTGGTATTTTTCGTTCTCTTTCTACGGAGGAGCGAAAGACCGGGAAAAGGAAGCGACGATGAGGAGGAAGAAGAAGATGGAGGAAGGAGGGAGGGGAAGAGGAGGAAGAAGATGGAGGAGAAAGAGAGAGAGAAGCTTCGGAAACTCCGTTTGATTTAATAAAAGAGAGAGAGAGAGAATTTTTAGCCCGTTTTCAATGAAGGAATAGAATCCTGGGATGAAAAGAGGAATTCTAAAGAAAAAGTAGAAGAAAAAAAACCCAACCAGTACCGATCGAAAAAAAAAAAAAAAAAAAAGTGGGGAATTCACGCTGACTTGACAGGGAAGTCACGAGCGACGATTGGAGGAAACGAAGAGTTTTTTTTTTTTTAAACAAAAGATTCGACTCTATTGGCTAAAGGCGGCAATCGCTAAAGGGAATCGCGATTTTGGCTGGCACTTAGTTTTGGACGGCGCTGGTCAAACCTTATCTGGAATTATAATGTCCCCCCGAGGATCACCGGCTATACCGGATAATCATTGATGGTCAGATACGACCCGCACTTACGACTCCCCCACACATTTTCTTTACGATCGGAATCGCGCTTAAAAAAAGGAGAAATAATACTAGCTCTTATCGGTCGGATTTCTCCATCTTTTACATTTTACAAATAAAATAAAAAAAAAAGGGAAAAAGCATAAAACATTCAATAAACAATTCTTTTAAAGAACAAATAGAAAAACAAAAACCCTTTCATTTAAACTTAAGCCTAAATCGGAATGTTTTAATCATCGTTAAGTCTAAATTGGAATGTTTAAAACATTGCTAAGCCTAGATTTTGAATAATTATTTCAATCGCGGTTCTAAGCCAAAATGAGAAGAATCGTTCCAATCGTCCAAAATAAAAGATTAAAATACGAAAGTGGACTAAGCCGAAATTAAAAGATTACTTTAAGCTACATTCGATTTTAAACCGGTTGATCCGACGAATTTGGATTATTTCAAACGTTACTAAGATATAGATTTAAAAATAAATGGGAGACAAAAGCGAGAATTTAGATTAAGAAGGATTTTTAGATTAGGGAAGTTAATTTCGAGCGCAACTTTTCGAGAAAATTACATTTGGAAAATATTTGGGAAAACGTCGTTAAAGTTCGCGTTCCTAAGACGTTTTCCGAGCGTTCTTTAAATCTAAGAGGTTTAACGCGACGTATCCATCCGCTAGGGCTTCCGCCATTCGGAAAACCGCTCATTTTCTCCGGGAGCGAGCGGGGCGGGAAACACCGCGGCGTTTATTATTTAATTCGTTTTAATTAAAGTTTTCCGAATCTATTAAATTCGTAATTAAGCCCGCGAAAGAGCCGCGTCTTCGTTTTAGGGCCAACTACGGCCGAGACCATCAAAATCGAGGAACGGAGAAAACGGACACGAAGTTTACGAGGAAAATAAATCCGAAATTCTAGGTCAAAGATTACGCGCCGCTTCATTAAAACTAGAGACCTAAAGCTCGGCCTTCGGGTCGCGTTCGCGTTAAACCTAAAAACCAATTTTTAAATCTCCCTTTAAAGAGACTAGTTTTTAAAAAATCTCTAGTTAAAAACGATGGACTTTATAATCTATCTCTAAATCGTATAATAATTAAATACGAACAAAAGGGAAGATCCGATTCCGAGCGCTAATTACGAAAGATAACGATTAAAAAACATCGCTCCAAATAAAGCTTAAAAGTTCGAACAAAACCCGAATTTTCGATCTCATCTTCGAAGTAAAGCGCGGATTACGAGAGACGGGAGAATGGGGAGATATAATCGGCAAAATTTAGAACTAACCTAGATATTAAAAAAAAAAAAAAACTGGATAGCCTCCCATTTTAGATGAATTGATAGCAACGCGTTACGAGATTAAAGCCGAAAAAAGGGCGGGCGCCTGAAAATACAATTGGGAACATTCTAAAAATAAAGCATTCGAAACTAGAATATAATAGATTGGGTTAAAGCGAAAGTCCATCATTTTATTTGGTAAAAGTAAAGAACGCCCCGTATAGCTTAATATTATCAACGAAGGCAATTTAGAAACAGCGCAAACAATTAATCGGAAAATAAAAATATCGGATAAAATAGGAATAACAGTTTTAGATATCGCGAAATTTGGCCCGGATTGACATTTCTAAGGAACGGATTCCCTTCCGTTAAACGAGAGACGCGCGCTAATTCGCGTTGGGAATATTTTCCAAAATGACTATTTGAAATATTGTTTACGGGCTCTCGAAATTTCGTAATCCACGTTTTGAATAGTTGATACGGTTCTTTGATTAGACGGAAAGCAATTAATTCCGCGCTTAATTACTTTACAATCTTATAACGTCGCCAAACCGCGCGTACACCGAATACAGCCAGCCCCGGGGAAACCCTAAATAATATACGCTCCTTAATTGCCACGCACGCGGCCTCTCGGTGCCAGTCTCCCTTTACCTCGCATTGAACGCGAGGAGACTCGGCGGACTGGGCTACTAATCAATCGCTTAAGACTATATACGAGTATTTATGAATTAATTAAGGAAGCCCCCCCCCTCCTCCGCGTACGCGTAAACATACTGCCTACTACGATCACGCCAGCGAAACTCGCCCCGTTTCGCGTTGAAACGTCAAATCCCCCTTCTAATCAAGCCCCCCCCCCGATCCCATTCCGCTAAATAAACCTGTACCTTAGATCCTTAGAAATGTCCGAGACTCCGAGTTAAACCGAACTCTTTAGAGAATAATCTCAAGATATTAAATTTTTTAAAGTATAGACAAGAAATGGTAAAATGCTATAGGGAAATTACAACTGGTTTGAACGAGGATAGCGTCGCTTTAATAAAGTGACGCGACAGGGGGGTGAGGGGGGTGATGGGGGTGAGGGGGGGTTGAGCCCGCGTATCGATTCTCCGTCTTTCACCCGAAATGTCTGTATTTATACTATAGGCCTTTAACTTTATCGCGTACGGTATTCGATGTTGGGGGCTATTCCAGGTCCTGCAGGGCCCCCTTCGCCACCCCACTATATACCCTTCCTTATAACGAAGTTTAGTATTCCTCCACGTATACGGGTGGGGGTACAGGGGAGGGGGGAGTGATTCAGATCCAAACGATAAAGGAGCGGCGTACGGAGTTCGTGCGCCCGAACAAAACGCCCGCGGGTTCGTGTTTGGCAACTCGGGGTCGCGGAAAAGAACGAATTAAGTAAAGGGAGAATGGACGAAGAGCGGCGAATGTTTCCACCAATTACTTTTCCATCAAACACCGAGCTAAAACCATCTCGAAGTCCCCCTCCTTAATGAAGGGGCCATTGATTCGATTCGCGATTAGTTCGACTTTTCCCATTCGACCGACATATTTCAAAATATTTTGGGACAAAATTCGTTCTTAAAATGGAGCTTTTCGATTAAATGGAAGCGATAGAAATTCGTTAAAATAGTCATAGAGAGTAGTTGTAAAATGAGCGTCATTTTACTATCGTAGATTGTAGGTAAAAACGCTCAGTTTTCCGGTTCGGGTTAAGATCAGGCCATTATTTCGAGCGAGGTTGGTTCTTCCATACGTTTCGGGATTTAATAAATTAGTTCTCGTTGTACCGGAGATCGCGATTAACGTCGTATAAGCGTCGAGGGTTAGTTAGTGAGGGGAAGCTTCGCCGTTTAATATCGAATAATAATATCAGATAATTACGGGGTTTTCCCCCCGTCGGCCGAATTATCGGGTTAACTTTGGCGTACTAACGAGGCGCGGAACGCCAGCGACAACGACTGAGTTTCTACACGGACTTCTATCGAACGCTTACAACTTCCATTTAACGGAAGAAACTTTCGTCTTATCATAATTAATGACGGCCGTATTTCGAAACAATTTTTGGTGATTCGATCAAAGCGGGCGTAACCCCGTAAGGCGCCTTTCTCTCTATCCAATCCAACCCAACGGACACGATTTCAGTTCTCATTCGAGCGGGAAAAGCCGCGTCTACCACCAAATTCTTAGTTCTTAAATATCCAAGCTCCATTATCCGAGAAAGAAATAACGAAAGAATACTCTCGATATTAAGGGCGCGCGATGACGTCATTTCCGAACGCGTGACCCAAAATTTAGGTCCGTTAACGTCGGCCCCTATTTCGTATAGGAAATGAAAGTGGTGCATGGAAACATTTTTGACTTTTCTCGTTCGCTCCGGTCCTAATTTAATCAAGAGCGGCCGGAAGAAGATACCCTAGCTGACTTCGCTCTTCAATTTGAGTTTGCAGCGCCCAGAAAGCCGCCAATTCCCTCACCCTCGCTAAGAAATAGAATCAATTAGTTAAAATGTAGAACGTATAAGATTCGAGGAACGCGGACTGAAAATTCGAGCTGATTTTCAGGAGCCAAGGCCTAGTTAAAACCACTTTTTTTTTTTTTTCCTCCTTCATAGTGTCTTTCTAGCTAGGTTCCTATATTTTGTATAATAGAGACAAACGACTCCGTGATTAAAAAGGTTAATTCGAAGGAACAGTAGGGACCAAAGTACGATCTAATTAAGAACGACCTTTCCTTTCTCGCTTCCCAGAATAAATAAGCTCGCGCCCCCAAACCCCCGTAAAGGGACACCGAGAAACTTGGCCGACACAAATTTACATTTCATTCGCGGAACTTGAATTATAAACAAACAATAGCAAAAAAGAAATTACTTAGGGAAGCGAAAATTAGCGATTATTTTGGCACTGAGAAAAAACTCTTGCTGGATCATTTCCCGCTAATCCTAATTTTCCGCTAAGCCTAATTTTCGCTAAGCCTAATTTTCGCTAAGCCTAATTCGGGATTAATTCCGATTGAAATTAAAGAACGTTGGAGGCGCGCGATTTTTGGCCCCGCAAACTCCGTTCTAACACGATTGGGCATTGAATTGTTTTAAATTTAAAGAATTTTTCGATTGATTTTAAGGGAGAAACGTTGACATTTGGAGATTCGATCGAAAAGACCATCCGAGTCTAGACCTAAATTAAGAAGAGCGAAATATTGGGAAAAGCAGTTTCCTCGTCCCTTTAATTGGGCCTAAAGTTCTCCCTTCTTCCGTCCGGGGTCTCTGTTAATTGAAAATAAATGAAAATTTATAGCGAACGAGACCCAAAAAGCTTTTAATTTTAAAAGTTTCGGTTTTTGGCTTCCCTCCCCCCCCCCCCAATTCGCCCGCAGCTCCCACATTTACTTCTAAGCCTTCTTTCCATCCAATCCTTTAAAGATTTTTATTTAACGATAGCCTTAATTATTTAATATCAATTAGTGGCTTTTCCTTCGATAATTACGATAGACTACGGACAGAGAGAGAAAGAGAGAAATTGCGAGCGGATCCCGAACGGGGCCGAGAATCAACTTTAATTACGAATTAAAATCGCGAATTAGAAAATTTAGAATTTTAATATTAAACGGAATCTCTAGACGTTTAATGACATTTAATATTTAATAATTAAACTAATTAGCGTTAGGATAAAGAAGACGAAAGATTTTCGGAGACTCTGCGGGGATATTCATAGCTTTAAAGGGAAACTATCCTACTAGATAAAAATGGAAGATATTTTGAATGCATATTTTTGGGAATGGAGTGGCGGCGCTCGCGTCTCTACTTTAATGTTTATGGATTGACGCGTAAGAATCATCCCCAGGCCAAAGACGAGCTATTTTACGGAGGAGCAGGAGGAGGAGGAGAGTTGGAAAAAGCAGTCGGAAATTTGAACCGTACGCGAAACACTTAAGACGAGTGTTCTTCGCGCGAAGAATCGAGATAAGGGCTCGAGTATTATCGAACTCTTCTACAAAATGCCTACAAGATCAAATTGAAAAAACTAGGGGAAGCGAATCGAAGGATGCTGGAGATAAAATAGTAAAGAGATCTCTTTGGAAAAAAGGAGGGAAAAGGACGCCTTTGACGCGGCGTAGATAGGCGCGGGTGTAGCGTGCAAAAAATTAAATTTAAAGGTACGAAGATATTAGAATGAAAAAAGGACAAATTGGTCGGATTCTTAGAGGACGGAGCGTGGAAAGGATTTGAAAAGACCCATTTGGGACTAAGGCAAGTTTTATAATATCAACTATTAAGATTAAACGCGTGGCTTCCGATTGTTTCAATTCGATAACGTCGCGGGAAAACTTCGGCGTTCTCGCCTGACTGACAAACAGACAGACAGAGTCGCGTATTTTAATTGGTTGACGATCGCGGTCATTTCTTCAAACGCGACGTCACGCGCGTAAATATTTTTAATCGTTTTTTAACGATCGTCGAATATCGATCGATAAATATCGAGCCGAATAAATCGTTTCTCCTTAACTATTATTTCGTAGAAACGGCGAGAATTTGACATATGGTAATATTTTCTTTTTAACGAGTTAAAGAGGCGTAGGAAGGAACCTTACGCGGAAGGCGGATCGATTCGGGAACCCCGAAACACGCGAACCGTGGCGAAAGGGAACGGAACGGGGAGACTGAAGTTCACCTTCGTTTCTCACCGCGGCCCAAATGACGCCACGACCCTTTATCTATAGAAATTCGACCAATTTGCTTCGTATCCTCGAATAGGAAGGAAACCTTATCTACCTAGCTTCGAGCGCGTCGCTTATTCCCGTTGGAATGAAATAAATACCTATAGAAATATCTATCGTACAAAACTGAAAAAATGGGAGCAAATTTTTCCTGGCGTCACGAAGGGACGCGACGGACGTGACGGAAAAAATTGGAATATTTTCGTGTAGGAATTGACTACGAGCGTTTAATAGAAAAACTCGAGTCGAGTTTTTTGATCAATTTCCCTTCTCTAGACAAAAATAATCTTAAAAACATTACGAAACTTGGTGAAAAGTTCCGAGAGAAGAATAGTCCTACACTTCGAGGGGAAAATAAACAAATGACGTCATCGAGTAAACAAATTAGGATATTAGGCCACAGGACCCCCCCCCCCTCCCAACGGTAAACAAATCGCGCCATCTAGAGTTAAAAAATTAACTAATCAGCGTATACAGATTACGTAGGGCCTCGGGAATAAAATGGATAGTTAATTGACGCGAGATCAATTTGAGCCGAACGAACGAACGAACCGAAATTTGAAATCGTTCGATTTTCCTCTTGATCTTCGCTTTCGAGACAAACTCGTCTTTCTATCTTTTTCCCCCAAGATTTCTAAAATCGGAATATCGCGTGATAATAATACGAATGATGGCGGCTTACCTAATACGACATAATGTCGGGGGCTGTGGTCGCGTGACGCCGACTTCAATTCCCCAACCAACTATAGCTTCCTTACCCTTTTACAACTTCCGAATTACACACCCCGCGGCCATCCTGATCCCAGTCACAAAAGGACTCGAGAGTTCCGCGTTATTCAATTCGCGTTTATAATCCCGAAACCAGTCAAAATTAAGACTCATTTTTAAATTCTTTTTCCCCCTTTTTAATTTGAATATATATTGGATTTTGAAAGGGCTGCCAATTTATGTCCGAACATTTTGTCTTCGATATTATTACGCCGAAGACGGACGGATTGGATTGGAAATGCAAATTAGGTCGGTATATAAAAATGTAAGAGACAGAGTCAGCGTTCGCGTTAAATAAGCGACAAGGCCAGAGTTTGAAACGAATGTTATATAAAGACTATAACCCCCCCCCTATAGGCCTAAGCTTGAAAAAAAGATAATTGAAAAAGGGGGCTTTAAATTGGGAGAAACATCTCTGGGAAAAGGTTCACTGAAATCGCGTTTGGAACTCCGGATAATTCGTGGCTTTAAGAATAAATATTTTCCAATTCAATTTTAAATTTAATTATTCGACTTAACTTTGTTTAAAATACGAAGAATACGATCATTTCGAAGATCGTTTACGCTCGGAGTTCGCCAAATTTAAAATGTATTACGTTACCGGAAAAAATAACCAATTTAAATAGCGAGGGATGGAATAAAAAAGATCTCATTAATATTTGGAAGCTCATTACGGAATCCGAAGAAAAGAAAAGATTTCGGGAAAAAAAATCAAGACGAAACTAAAATAATCCCAGCAGACTTAATTAAATGTCAAGAAATGGAGAAAAAGTGACAGAAAACGAGCTCGACCGCCCCGACCTTCCTCTTCCTCTAACCCAAAAAACCGGATAATGAAAAAAATAAAATAAAAAATATAATTATTTTTGGTTCCCTATTACCGACTTCCAAGCGGCTAGGGAAAAAATTTAGCTTATTTTTATTTCGCGACGGACTTAAATAACTGTCAAGTTCACCTTAATTTCAAACTTTCCCTTCTTACGAAAAAAATTCGGAACGAAAAAAATAGGAAAAGACAAAGAAAAGCCCCCCCCCCCCTTTTCTCGGGGGGGAACGCGTTAGAATGGAAAAAATGCTGGAAAAATGGGGAAAAAGGAGATTTCTTTTTAGGGAAAAGCCGGATTCTTTCCGAGTACAATTTCAACTCGGTGGAAATGTCGCGCATTTTACGAGAGAGTCCCGAATGAAAATTGAGTCGCCAGCATTTTCGGAAAGATCGAATAAATACGATTCAAAATTCATTTCGATCTATATTACTCTTACAATTCGTCGACTCGTTCGATTAACACAAAGAAACCCAGAGTCCTCGGCGTTAGAAGAGCCAATAGAAAGGGTTGAGAAAGAGTTGAGACGGGTTGAGAAAGAGTTGAGACGGGTTGAGAAAGAGTTGAGACGGGTTGAGAAAGAGTTGAGACGGGTTGAGAAAGAGTTGAGACGGGTTGAGAAAGAGTTGAGACGGGTTGAGAAAGAGTTGAGACGGGTTGAGAAAGAGTTGAGACGGGTTGAGAAAGAGTTGAGACGGGTTGAGAAAGAGTTGAGACGGGTTGAGAAAGAGTTGAGACGGGTTGAGAAAGAGTTGAGACGGGTTGAGAAAGAGTTGAGACGGGTTGAGAAAGAGTTGAGACGGGTTGAGAAAGAGTTGAGACGGGTTGAGAAAGAGTTGAGACGGGTTGAGAAAGAGTTGAGACGGGTTGAGAAAGAGTTGAGACGGGTTGAGAAAGAGTTGAGACGGGTTGAGAAAGAGTTGAGACGGGTTGAGAAAGAGTTGAGACGGGTTGAGAAAGAGTTGAGACGGGTTGAGAAAGAGTTGAGACGGGTTGAGAAAGAGTTGAGACGGGTTGAGAAAGAGTTGAGACGGGTTGAGAAAGAGTTGAGACGGGTTGAGAAAGAGTTGAGACGGGTTGAGAAAGAGTTGAGACGGGTTGAGAAAGAGTTGAGACGGGTTGAGAAAGAGTTGAGACGGGTTGAGAAAGAGTTGAGACGGGTTGAGAAAGAGTTGAGACGGGTTGAGAAAGAGTTGAGACGGGTTGAGAAAGAGTTGAGACGGGTTGAGAAAGAGTTGAGACGGGTTGAGAAAGAGTTGAGACGGGTTGAGAAAGAGTTGAGACGGGTTGAGAAAGAGTTGAGACGGGTTGAGAAAGAGTTGAGACGGGTTGAGAAAGAGTTGAGACGGGTTGAGAAAGAGTTAGAAGAGCGAATAGAATTTTCCGCATTTAAAAATAATTCGAACGATTCCGAGCCATTTAAATATCCGTTCGATTTAATCGTATAAAATCGATCGCGATCCTCGACTAGCGTCAACGTCTTCGAGCATCCGATATTAAAGGCGATAAAAGCCCTTATTAATATTCTTCCTATATACGAGGAAATAATTAACGGCCCCGGCCCCGGAAGAAGGAAAGGGACAAATAAGAAAAATATAACGTCCGCGGCATTTGGGTTCGGCCAATCCAGCTCGCCGTTGAAAGATTATATATAGAAAGGAGAAAAATGACGGGAAGGGTGAAGAACCGGGAGAAAGAGAAGCTATTATTATACGCTCTACAACGTAATTGGTTCGATTCCATCAAAAAATAAAACGAAAATAAAAAGCAGATGGATCCTTTCCCACAACGCTTCTTTAAGCCTAAATACTCGGACTCGAAACTATCTATACTCGTACAAGGAATGGATTTATAGAACCGCTTCTCGATTTAATTTCGTCGCTAGAAAGATTCGGCGCCGCCAACCGAGGCTCGCTTTAAAGGGAGAATCAAGTCGACAACTAAAGTTATTTTACTCGCCATAAAAATCGATAAGCGACCGAAACGAGTGGATGATGCTGTATGACGTAGACTCCTTTCGATTCGTTCTCGTGACGTCATATCTATCGGTAACCGAGAGTGGGGAAGGAACCACGGAGACGCGCCGATTAAAATTGGGCGAAGCTTATCGGCAGAAATTGTATACTACACAGAAAAAACAACGTTTAGAATCTAAACGTTTTCCTATACACTAAAATGCAACGCGTTTTGAAACATATTTTCTACCTATACACGTTTAACATTTGAAACGTATAGGTTGCAGATACGTTTAGTAGTGAAACGTTTAGGTTTTAGGTATATTGGTGATCTAGAGTGTTTAGGTTGTAGACTCGTTTAACGTTAGGATGTTTAGGTTGTGGACTCGTTTAACGTTAGGATGTTTAGGTTGTAGACTCGTTTAACGTTAGAGTGTTTAGGTTGTAGACTCGTTTAACGTTAGAGTGTTTAGGTTGTAGACTCGTTTAACGTTAGAGTGTTTAGGTTGTAGACTCGTTTAACGTTAGAGTGTTTAGGTTGTAGACTCGTTTAACGTTAGAGTGTTTAGGTTGTAGACTCGTTTAACGTTAGAGTGTTTAGGTTGTAGACTCGTTTAACGTTAGAGTGTTTAGGTTGTAGACTCGTTTAACGTTAGAGTGTTTAGGTTGTAGACTCGTTTAACGGTAGGGTGTTTAGGTTGTAGACTCGTTTAACGTTAGGGTGTTTAAGTTGTAGACGCGTTTAACGTTAGGATGTTTAGGTTGTAGACGCGTTTAACGGTAGGGTGTTTAGGTGTTAGACTCGTTTAATGTTAAGGTGTTTAGGTTGTAGACTTGTTTAACACAAGAGGACACTGTATGTATACTTATTAGTTTTCGTTGTACGAAACGTTTACGAGCTATTACCTTAATTTTCTAAATTATTTTGGGAGTGTAGTAATGAAATGGGTGTTACGCAAAGGTTAAAATTCAACACTTTTAATGCCAGAGCCTTAAATTAAACAATATAAAATCACATTGACAAAACTTAATATTAAATTATATAAAAGTATACATTATAATTTATGTATGGTACCACAAAACTTTAAAAATATGTTTAAACCACTTCTACATTTGGAGTATTGTACAACATAACATGAAATTTTCCAATAGTAATGTGAGATATTTGTGGCCATTTAAATGGAAGTTCTTCAATTTCGAATATTAACTTTCTCCCAGTCAGAGGTCTCTTGAAAACATAACGATTTAAATGATTATTAAAATACTCTATGTCAGCTTGCAAACAAATGACGTAACTTTTCAGGTTAATGCATACAGAGTTGATAACAACCATAAAGGTGGGACCACTAAAATTGATATTATAATTTAACTAAAATTGATATTATAATTTAACTAAAATTGATATTATAATTTAACTAAAATTGATATTATAATTAAATTATAATATCAATTTTAGTTAAACTAAAATTGATATTATAATTTAACTAAAATTGATATTATAATTAAATTATAATATCAATTTTAGTTAAACTAAAATTGATATTATAATTTAACTAAAATTGATATTATAATTAAATTATAATATCAATTTTAGTTAAACTAAAATTGATATTATAATTTAACTAAAATTGATATTATAATTTAACTAAAATTGATATTATAATTTAACTAAAATTGATATTATAATTTAATGCAGGCAAAGTTCATTATACGTATTAATTTTCACAAGGAGACACTACATCACTTAATTGGAAATAATTAAGTCTATAGTTCATATTGAACTTAAAGTTTAATGAAAAATACCAATAATTACTCTGTATGTATGTTCAAAAGCAGTACGTTTTTCCTCAGTCTCAAATTTGACCACTTTGAAAAGTGATCTAGCAAATAAATGTATGCTTATACAGGAGTTGACGGTGATTAATTACTTTTTAAATAGTAAGTTTATTATTCAGTATCAGTCCACTTCAGCGCAGGCCGAATAGTTGAATCTATAAACTCTATATACGTCCCACCCTCGAAAAAAGGCAACATCTGCCGTAGAAACGGGTTCTATTTAACGACTCTTTTTGTTAGTTTCGAGGTTGGCAAAAGTATAGATAATCCTATATTTTAAACCAACCTTGGAAAAAGGCAACACTAGCAATACAAACGGGTGCTTTTTAACTGCTCTTTTATCCGTTTCTATAGTATTGTATATGTTACTTTATAGAACCATCTATTGTCAACTCCTTTTGAACTGAATCCTATTCTTTATTTTGTGCCAAAACGCTTGGAAAACCGGTTGGGGGGGGGGGGGGTAGTACCACGTGACCCCAGGTTTTGGCACAGAATAAAGTTAAAGTATATTCTTCAGTTCAAAAGGAGTTTGCAATTCGGCCTGGGCTGAGGCGGATTGCTACAATATAATAAACCTCGTATTTAAAATGTAGTCTGTTGAACACGAGTTTTTTAGAAGGAAAAAAAAAAAAAAAAAAAAAAAAAAGAGTAAGAGTTTCAGCCACGGCGAAACTCCATCCATTCCCCAAAATTGTACGTCGGACGCGGGGATGTATTTGTAAAATTTTGTCGAACGAAACGTCGAGGCTTGACATTCATGATTTAAACGGTTAAGGATCCGCCCATATAATAATTTAAAATTTGTTTGAAACCTTTATTGCTTATAATACGATAAATTAGAATTACTAATTTTCGGAAATAAATTTAATTTGATTTGTAATAAAAATAAATTTGGTAACAACCATACATCAAAACCAATAGTGAGAAAACAGTTTGAAATGCTATTAAACCAATCAACCAACGCGACCTAGACGTTTTCGTTCGACGTTTAACGAAGGCTTAAACTCTAAAATATAAATACAACTTACTATTTAGCTGTTTTCTAAAAAATGAGAAAAAAATCTTCCACACAAATACAGAGATTCCAGCTAATAATAGAAAAAATATTTAGATATCTATCCGAAATGTAAGCATATTTAAAAATATTAATCAACTTACCAAATTATTATTCACTTGCTTCAAAAATATTTGAGGGACAATGGCGGACGCGCAGTAACCGCAGTTGAAATTCAACGCGGTCGCGGTTTCCCGTTTACATGGAATGGATTCACTGATGACTGAATTTCTTTTCTTGTCGATTGCGAATTGGGGCTCTCTTTTTAACACCCCCCATAACCCCCCCCCCCCTTTTGCAAATAGTAAGGCTTATATTTTTTCTTTATGTTTAAACACCTGTGTTGAAGAACCAAACACGCCCGTCGAAAAAATATCACGGCGTTTGAGCTGATCATGACGTCATAGGAGAAACTTATTCTCCTAAAGCCACTCACGCAAATCAAGCTACGCTTAATGGGGGCCAACAAATATCTAACAAGAGAAAAATAAATAATAACAATGATAATTAAAAATCCCTATTAATAGGACGCTAAACACCTAGGCAAATTTTAAATGATTAATTGATATATTGGACCAAAAAACTGTGCGCCGCTGCTGTGTTAAAATATATATTTTTTAAATCAACAATTAATGGCACATGTTTCTTAAAACCAATCATTAACAACTTAAACAACATTAAAATTGAGAAAGCTAAACACCTTCGTTTAGATCAGTTGATTTTTTTAACCTTCTTCTTTTCTTCCCCCAGTTTTACAAAAATGCCTATAGCTTAACTAAACACCTGTGATGAGGAACCAAATGCACTCGTTTAGACCATTTTTTTTTATTGAAGACGTTTAGGGTTTAAATATGTTTAAGGTTATTTAGTGGGCTTAAAAAGTGTTTAGTTCGCAACCGTTTAGCTTTAAAACTTAATTAGATGGCATCCGTTTAGGTTTAAAACTTGTTTAACTTTGAGTGTTTAGATTAAAAACGTGTTTAGCCTTAGTGTATAGCTTTAAAATGTGTTTAGCCTTGGTAGAAACGTCAAATACCTAAACGTTGTTTTTTCTGTGTATATAAGACAAGCTTATTACTATAGTGAATAAAAATCCCTCTTTTCGCGGCTCTAGCTTTCGCGGTATTCCCCGAGGACAAATGAAGGGAATATCATTTCTAAAGCGAAAATGTAAAGTTCAGCTTACGAACGAAAAACGAAAGCGGTGCTGAGGGATTTTGCGTCAACCCCGCTACGGAGTTAAATGTAGAACTTTGTCGCGAAACTTCGACGATAATACGAACTAAGGACGACTCTATCTTATTATCTCGCCGGAAATACGAGTCCCTAGAGTTGGCGACCAACCAATAACGATATTTTAATAATATCTCCAAAATCCTAGAAGATTCTTCGAATAAGCGAAATCTAAAATGTTCTCCGCGTAACAATGTCCCGCCCAGCTAAAGTACCAAACCCATTTCCGGACCTCCAACTAATCAAACATTCTTGGAAAATATCGAAATATTTTAGTTCGACAAATTATATATATATATATATTTCATTTGGCGAATTTCATCGCATCCAGCCAACTTATATTACGAAACATATTGAAACTCGCTCCTCTTATTAATTCTTTCGGCTAACCTCGGGAATAAATAAATATTCCTAGCGCACCCCCCCCCCCTTCTTGACGTAAACGAAAGAAGCCCCCCTCCCCGCATCCCCTGGACCCCCGCCACCTCCAAAAATCGAATATTCCCTCCGCCCGTCTCTCTAGTCCATGGACCCCAAAGATCTATCCGACTATAAACGGAATAAAGAAGCGAAAGGCGGTCGAGCTCGAACAAAACGGGCCAATCGCGAAATTCAACGCCTACAAAACTTGGACTGGCGTTAAAGGGAGAATTGGGCGCGAACGTCCCCTAATGTTTTAAAACATTCCACGCCAGTCGAGCCAACCCTATTTACAATTACGATTTAAATCGATTAAAAAGAAATCGTTCCCAAGTCGTCTTCGTTATCCCTTTAAGGATCGCAAATCCACGCGGAGCTTCGTTTCGCCTTTATCCCTCGTAACGGCCAACTCGGACTACGAACGCGTTTAAGGCGAAAATTCAGGCGCGGACTTATACAATATCTATTATACTAAAAGTAGCGCTACCGACAAAACTCTGGACTAAACTAAGAGTACGGAGATGAAAAACAGAGCTACACAGCGCTAAGAGAAAATATTAGCATTTCTCCGCGCTGGCAAACGTTTGTCGGAATACACATCGCTAAACTTATTCGAGTGATTGAACTCGACCAAGAGTTATCGAGGAAAGGCTTAAGAATACTCTTTAGGCGATTCGAGGTTGTCTAGCCCGCGTAGAAGTCCAACGAAAAGACGGACCCTCGATACGCTATAGGGTAAAAGCGATACCCCATCCCGAGACCACGAGAGGAGGGAAATAAACGGGGTTTCTAACGATATCTTAGCGCTGTCGAGTGACAGTGACGGCTAAGGGGGAACTCGTATACGATACGAATAAATCGGATTATATTTCCTAGAAGAAGAAATGGAATACAAAGAGGATGCTGACTTTCCCCGAGACTCTTATAGCTTATAAAGAATTAATAGATTGTCCAGCGGGAGAGGAAAAAAAATCGTATTTTCCAGCTGTTCGTTTCGCTATTCGCCAAATCAGCGTTTGTACCGAAGCGATCTTAGGCATTCGAGTCTAATTGGAGCGAAATCTCGTTCGGCCATTCGACCGAATTTAAAATAATCTATTTTTCCCCATTTGACAGACATTGTTCCGAATCGAGTGGCAGCCTGGGGAGTCGCGGTGTCTATATAAGGAGTTACTATCTTCGTACGCGGCGAGCTCGAAAAATGGAATCAACTAATGTAGCGCGTATACCTATAGTTAGGAAAGGAGGTTCGCTAAAAACGCGGGAAAAAATTATAAATAAAAATGTTTTTTCTTTCGAAAGGGTGCTTCCGCGAAACCGTGACGAAATGAATAAAAACGTAAAAGACTTTTTTTGGGTCGAAGAGTTTCGCATAAAGGACGAGCCGTTTTTAGGCGGAACACCTATACGTAATAATAAGCGGCGTCCGGCTAAAATGAGCGACGTATAACTGACGTCATCGTCTCTTATAGCAACCTAACTACATTTCATTGACAAAATCCAAGTTCGTCACGAACGGCGAATCTTTAGCGATTGTTTTTCGCAATTCGGATAAATTTGATAGATATTTCCCAAAGTTTCTCGTTTTTAAGCGCTAAAATTCGTAACAAAAAACAAATAAGAATGTTTTCTACTTACGTTGGAAGTTATCGAAGATGGCGATCCTCGTAGATCGGATCACATTATCGCGTTAAACTTTAAAAACTCGACATTCGCGACTAAAAACACTGGGTCCGCTTTTAGACACTCGCGCGTTCGGGAACCAATTTTTGGGCATTTGGCCAACGAGATATAAATTGGTTAATCCCGCGACCCTCTCTTATCAGGACCGCCAATTAAACTTGATCCGGACGTTGATGGCCTCTGGCGGCTCCAGTGGCCAAACGTCACCCTTCGGAGACGTTCTAAGACGGTAACACTCGTATCCGAGGAGAAAAACAAAAACTCGCCTAAAATGAAAAATTAAGAAAAAAAAGTTAGATTTCCATTTTTTATTTATGATGAACTGAAACGTAGCAAAAAATAATCCAGTTACGGGATTAAGTGTGAGGGCTATTTTACTATAGAATGTTCCATTTAGATACGCGAAACGAATGAAGAGGCTGTCCAAATACAAATTGAGTATCGTTCGAGGAAAGATCGTTGAAAAAACGTAGAAATTATCTTTAATTACGTGTCGGAAATACGTCATAAAACGGATATGACCTATTTATTGAATTTTGAAGGTTTAATTTTTTTTTTTGCGAATAAGAGTCGGCAAAACCGGCGCAAAAATCTCCGTATTTTTCCGTATTTAAAAAAACGCGTAAAAAATGAAAGTGGTCGCCATAAATTTCAAAGGCTTACAATATTTATTTTTGGGCCAAAACACCGAGCTTTACTCCCCCGCCCAGACTAACTCGCACTTTTTGCCAGAACGCCGTATCCAATATAGGCTAGAAGAAAAAAGCCCGAACTAAATAAAAAATGAGAAGCAAAGCGTACGGAACGCGTCACGTTTCGGCAATCAACTTTTTGGCCAAAATAAAAGTTACCGGATAACAAAAAGAAGGAAATCACTCGGATTTTTCGTAACGTTTAAAACTATATTCGAGATATTTTTTCCAAGTAAGCGTGTCTGGAATACGAAAGCTAAGAGAGAAAGACTAGTTTTTAGAAGCGCCGCTAGAGATCGGGGGAAACAATTGGTACGAGAGGTTTCTTTAGCAACTGTTTCCACCAAATGTTGACGCCCGCTTTCAACCAAATATTTCAAATTATTTGATCTTAATTCGTAACTCGAAATAATCCGCGTACGGAAGTCGACCAGAAATCCAACGTATAATCGACAATAATTAACTGATTAAGCGAATGATCGCGGATTATCTCGTCCAATTAAACCTAAAAGGACTTTCTAAAATCTCTATTCGTGGCAGCCGCGCTTTTCTCACTATCATTTCGCGCGAACTCCGCTCGGAAAACGGGTCTCCTTCTTGGTCGCGTCAGGGGCCAGGGATAGCGAAAGTAACAGGGGTGGCCGAGGCCCCCAAATAAAAACGAAGAAACGCTAAATAATTCAAACTTTTCTCGACGTGATGTCTCTTTTAAAGAGGCCTTTGTCGTTTTTCGCGGCTTCCCTGCGGGACATTTTCCAACGGAAAAAAAAATGGCTAAAAAGGGAAAAAAACGAAACGAAAGAAGAGGTAAAGAGACTGGAAGACGCGACAAGGTTTTTAGGCCCGGAGAAAAAAGAAAAAAGACAAGTTGAAAAACGTGCCCGGAGACGAAAACTGGTTGGAAAAAAACTAACCGAAAAAATAGCAAAACCACTAATGCTAAACAAACGAGAGGAATTCTTTCTTATTTTCACTCCCGAGCGAGCGCTTCTTTCCTTTAAAAAAAGTTAAAAACGAACAACTTAGGCCCTATTCTATTTCTCATTCTTATACACTCGCTTCGATGGATCTACAAAATCGATCAATCGATAAAACAAATACGAAGATCGATCGTCGTGATCATTTTAAAATCAACCTGACGGACATTCCGATAAGAACCAAAAAAAAAAAAAAACTAGCTCATTTAAAAATAACACGCGGTCTAAGACGGGGCCCTGCCCTCCCAATACGTTCATTTTGGGCTAGATTTTCAGTTTGGCTTATTCGAGAGTTATTTAAAATAACGTATTTATATAATGAGACTAACTAATGGAAACTTAATAATAAAATATAAACCAAATTATAATTATAATTATAATAATAATAACGGGAACTCGAACAAATTGCCAGGTTTTACGCGAATATTTCCCTGAAAAATTCCAGTTCCAAGAGCACCGATTTATATTAAGATAAAACTTAAAAGATCCGCTCCCCAAGCTACCCGCATCTACCGATAAAATGGAGTAATAGCATTGGGACACCCTGGAGTGGTTTTTAGCGTATTTGAAGCATTTTCGTTTAAGTTATAATCTAATACGGACGCTTTCTCATCTTCTTCGATCCTATAACAATCCGAAGAGTGAATTTCTTATTCAAAAATCGTTCTTTACGGGTTTTACCGATATACGCGCGGATTAGAAAAAAAGCCTATTTGTTTTATACTCGTTTATATTCCGTTGACAGGAACTTCTCGAACAAATATTGGGTTTAAGGCGGAAAGGGTTTATATTATTTCGGCTTCCGCGGGGCATTCGTCGAAAGGTTGAAAAAATATCGAGTTCCGAATCAGTCGAAGGTTTCAACTCGCCGAAATACTAGATCTTTCTTTCATCGCGGACTATTTTGTTGGAAGGGACGCGATGAAATTATTACGCCCCGCCTAAAATGTTTTCTCAACATTTCCTTATAAAATAAAATAGAAAAATGGAAATATAAAGGTAAAGGGAATTTGAAGAAGATGGTCGGGCTGCGCCCCAATATTATCTCTACTCAATGATTTCGCGTCTAGATCTCCCTTTATTGTCCCTAATCTACGCTTTTTTTGGCGTAAGCAACCATCTCTTCTGGTCCGAGTCAAATAATAAGAAAATTAGAGTTTAAGAAATTCAAATTTCTATTTCCTAGTTTATCTCTGGACTTTTCTTCGTAAATGGAGAGTGGTTTTCGAGGAAATTGCCTTCGAAATCGGAATACTTTTTTATTTACGAGTACGAGTCTCGAAAGAAAATTATAATTTCCGAGGAAATACGAGTTTTTCAGCTGTTTGGAATTGGCCAAGGAAAACATTCGGGTTCTCTTTCGCTTTTTAGCGATACGCGTAGATTCTTAAAAACGAATGAAATCGAGATCGGCGCGCTTTTTTCGACAGAAAGCGCGTGGGAACTAGAAATTGTCCACTCCCTCTCGCTAATTTCAAATCGTCTTTCCGAGAAAACGATCGATTATTTTGGTCTAGGCGCGTTAAGAACGTTCGTTTAAATAGATTTTGACGAGAAACGAGTAAAGCCGCTCCCTCCTTTCCAACGAAATTCTAACGTCACGCGTGGTTTCGATTCCCGACGCCTTCAATTTCATTATCAATATTATATTTTTCTTAAAAAGCGACGAGTTTTTGGCGGTTTTGGCCTTTTTTTAAATCGAATCAACTCGAGACAAAATTCGATTTAAAATCATCGGGACCAGAACTCGTAAAGAATATCACCCGACTCCGACTAAATGACATCCTTTAAAAGGAACAAGATTTCCATGGAAAACGCGACTTTCTATCGAATTTCGAGGCGTATTCCGAGATTGTCGTTATAACTATAGCGTAATACGTTCTTTTTTGACGCGTTATCAGTTCGGAAAACTGGAAAATGGCTTTTGAAATAAAAAGAAGGCCAAAGAAAATAATAAGAAAATGTAGAGGAGATCTTATAGTTTCGCTGTCCAAACGAAATAGATAGAGCCCAGAGCGAAACACGCAAAAAAAAAGCGTCGGATGCCGAGAAGGAAAAAAAAAAAAAGGGGGGGGGGGTTGAACGCGAAGCTAGACCGAATGAAAGAAAGCGAAACATTAAAGTAGACGAGCAGCCCGACTCGATTGGACACGCGCGGCCAATGGATGACGTAGTCAACTAGCTCGTGGAAGAATAACGGAAACGGATTTATTAAATATACGAGAAAGACGGAGCCTGACTACAGTTGGAACGCGCGCCATAAACGGTCGAACGAGGCTATAATTAGCCTATTATTAATTAGTTCAGAGATTTAGATTAGAGTAACGAGTTTGAAATTTTCGCTCATTTTTAAATATACAAAAATTTAACGTAACAATTAAACAGCCTCGGCAATTTTAAGAATCTTTTTAAATGCCATTTTCTTCGTCTTCATTATCCCTTGACGTTTAATCATTTTTGCGAAAGGACCCGAATTTTCCGACTAATACTTTCGGTTCATTTTTAAAAAAGCGACTTTAGAGAAGCTCTCTTTTAGGGGCAAATATTCCCGGGTATTTCGAACGGGCGCCTGTAGAAATGTTTTCCCCGCCGGGCGACGGAGTCGAGAGAGAAGCCGACATTTAGGCTTAGTACCTCTAGTTTCTTATTTAAATTAATTGAAATATTAAATAAAATAAATTAAATAAAACGGGGAGTCAGGCTTCGTAATAGAATTTACAATTAAAATTGAATTAGATTAAAATACGCGCGAGCGGAAGTAAATAAGAGGAGGAAGTGGGGTTAGCCCGGCCTCCTCTTAAACCAAATAAATGAGAATGAACCTTTATGGGCCGGTACTAATAGAAAGATTCCATTACAAAAATAATATATTTTCAATCAGTTTTACTTAAAATTGGACCGTTTCTTAGCTTTTAAGGTTGGTTAAAAAAATACGAAAAAGAAGTTGATTACGAAAGCACTCTATCAAATGTAACAACGAGGATGCGATCATTATTAATATTACAACTTAGAAGAAATGATTCAAAATCCGCTTGGAAATCAATTTTTTGCGTTTTTTCCCTTTGGACAATTCCCCTTCGGCAAATTAATAAGCGTTCGAGAATATTTTCAATTTTAAGGATTGCCTTATAAACGAGTGTTTAGTCGCTCATTAATCAAATGGCCGCCCCACTCCGCCGCCCACCCCCAGTCTCTCGTACGGGGGCGGCGTACGGATGGAAGGGGGGGCGACGGAGAAAAGCTTTTTCGCTAATAAAGGCGCCAATAATATCGCCAAAATAAATCGAAGGATGGGGGAGAACTTTTGGACAATCCGAGCCCTCTTCCTATACTAAATCATCTCTAATTGGGCGGGATCTAACCCAAACATAACTCCTTAATACGTCACGAAAGTGGGTCGTAACGCGGCAAGCCCGTACCAGAGAAAAACGACGCGTTTTCGAGCGCCATTCGCGGAATGGAAAATAATTATATAAGGGGATAAAAAGCTCTAGGAGAAAAAAAAGTGACTCTGACGTTTGATGATATTTCGCGGAGAAGTCGATATTTGGCGCCCTGTTGTTCTTTTTAAAGAATAAGAGCCCTAATTTCGAATGACGCGTTTTCTTCAAAAACACCAAACTGGTTCTTTTATTTTAAAGGGAAACGACGAGATGGCTTTTTAGGAATTTATTTTCCGAATCACCGGATCTGTCAATCAAAGTATTCGACATTTTAAATTAAATTATCGAATATGTTCAAGGTCTTTAAATTAAGATTGAAGGACGAAGCTAAGTATAAAATTGAACCAATCGGACAAACCCAACGGATCCCGCCTTAAAAGTACGCTAAGGATATCCCCATTTATTCGCAATCATTCGAAAGTCGATCAATTGACTATTGAGGAGACCAGAGACTCTTGGAAGATGTCATTTTCTCGACTAAATTAGGACGTGACTTTGTATTCTCTCCGCTTTTAGGTCAGAAACCACAAACATATTTTAATTATATTTCATATTTTCATGGTTATAAACTGTTGAAACGCGTGTAGGTAGAGATCGAAATCCTCGTGGAAAGGGTCAACCTTTGTAACGTATATTCCTTAAAAAAAAGGGGGGGAGTGTTGGTGGGTTGGAAGGGTGGGGGCCCGGTTTCCCCGCGATGACAAATTATCCTTTTAATTTAATAATGGTCTGCTCGTTGTTCATCGGAGGAAGTCCATTTTTTCCCCTTTTCATTTTAAGTCTCGTTTTATCTCTCCCTCTCAAGGCGTTCGTCGCCAAAAATTCTACTTTTTCATCTTTTTTTTTTCTTATCCTTAAAAATGGCCCGTCTTATTTCTCCTGGTCCTTCGCTTTTCTCTCTTTCTCTTCCGGAGTTCCATTTCCATAAGAACGGGCGCGACGCGTTCACTCTCTTCGAGACGTATTTGAGAAGAAAGGCGCTGGAGGAGAAATAAAGACGGGCTGTTCGAGTCGTAAGAGGGTGATTGTCTCCGTATACGCTCGATTCGCTCTTTCACCTGGCCGAGACATCGGACAGACCAAGAAGGGAGGGAATGGGGGAGGGAGGGAGGGACGGCGCCATTAATTTCGAGTCGTCGCGAAAAGCTATAAACTAGAAGATAGCTCGGGCGAAGGAGGAAATAAGGAAAGCGACTTTGAAGCTACGTCACTGTATCCGTCATCGTCGGCGCTACATTATACACTCACCGCGAGACCGAATAAATCCTACACCCCCTCCCCCTTCAACTTCTAGCCTCGGGTTCGCTTCCTTCAACGGCTAATTTACGAAACGCTACGAATCTTAATCTCTTTTTAAAGCGAGCCTGTCAACGTTATCTATATACGGATTCAATTTTTATCCGACTTGGCTTATTTCTGGAAAAGTAACGAGAATATTCGTACGAAAGGGTAGGGTAGGGTAGGGTAGGCCTACGACTCGAGTAATTCATTAAGTCATTTCATTAAGTCGACCTACGGAAAACAAATCCATTTTAAATAGCTTTATTATTAACGTAAGTTAAAAATAAAGTTATTCATTCCGATTAAAACGTCAAAGTTATAATATAAAACAATTTGAAAATGAACCCGAAAGCTTCGATTCGAAATAAAACGTTTCTATTTCCCCGAGCTTTCGGGATTAAAATGGTTTTAAAATGGAACGAAGCTGACACAAGTTGAAAACCCGAATAATTCATTTCGGAGAAAATTATTTATAATCCTTCGAAACTTTTTCCGCCAATCGAACGAACTTAAGCCGCTTTATTAACGACGGGAAAACTTTAGAAATATTAGATTCGAAGCCCAAATTTTTGGAGAGATTCCGAATAATCTCGTTAAGCTAAATCCCGAAGAGAACTTTAGAAAATTATACGCGCTTCGATTCGTTCGAAATTTCCCGAGAAAAACCAAATTAATAGAAAATTCGCGAGTAAAGAGTCGAATTTTAAAAAGCTACGCGTTCCTATTAGAGAATCGAGATGGCCATTTTAATCGATTAAAAACAAAATGATCGATTTAAATCGATCGACATCGTTTTAAGTTCTTCGGAAATCGATTTGTTTATAGTTGAAAAAAATCGAAAATTGCCCATCGAAATGGTTAACCAATTACAAATTTCCCATCAAAGTAATTAACCAATTAAAAGAAAGCAAATTAATTATAACGAATGAAAAATAATTTCCATCAGACCAAAACAAATTCTATCCTTAAACTAAATGAATTTTCCCCTTTAGTTTTGGGGGTCCAGCGGCGGGGTTGATTAGAGTTAATTAGAAAAGTTCTCCTTCGGCGTTGAATTATTAAAAAGCGAACAAGCGGAGCGTCTTTCTTAATTTCAAAATGAAAACCTAGGTTGAAGGAGAAGAGCGGCCCTTGATGGAAAAAGGAACTTTGCCAAATTTGGATTTTATAAAAAAAATGATTATTCACGGTCCACGCACTCGCTTCGCTAAAGATCATTTTTATCTGACTTAACAGGCGACCGGTTTTTTTTTTTTTTCAAAAAATTCCCTTCGCTTAAAGCGACCCTGACACTATTTTTATTCAAACTCGGCCACGAAAAATAATTTTAATAATATTTCAACGGCGTTTGATTCCAGATCCTATACAGGGATTCCTTTACAATTAAATTAAAAAGAAAAAAAAACCCGCACCATTTACCGTTTAACCAAAGATTAGAAATTAATACGAACACCAAGAACTCGCTCTACTATAATCGTTTCAAAATTGGCCAAATACATTTTTCGGCCCTCGGTGATTCCGAAAATAAATTCAAAGATAGAAAAAGTTGGGGTTTGGAAAAGTGGCTCGCTTTAAAACTTTAGAAAAAAGAAGTCTTAATTTGTTAGACGCGCGGCCCCCGGGGGGAATTCAAAAGTTAGAAGCTTCTTCGATCATCGTCGCGCGGCCGCTAATTAGGCGGAAAAAGAGGCCCGCCGGGGCCCCCAACCAAATATTACTTTTATTAACTATTCTAAAAGAGGTCTGGGGGTGTTTCTTCAAAATTATATTTTCCTTAAATAAGATTTTAAATGAGAAACCTCTCGTCCGGAATTTCGGTATTTAAGTAGCAATTTAGAGCATTCATTGAGATATATACGAACCCAGTATTAATCGAATAACGACGAAGATTCGAGTCTATCGAGTATATTTTTATCCAATGAAACGAGTTTAAGAGTTTATGATAAAATTGAGTCATCTTTCCGAAAAGGTCAAAGGAGAAAATATTTTCGTATTGGCCCGATAGAAAAATATAGATATTCTAAGGGAGTATAAAAGTATTATATTACGACAAAGAAACTAAATTCCCGACACTTTTTTTTCTTTTCTCGAAAAGACTCGGGGAGGGGGGGGAGGGGGAGGGGGGGGGGTTTGAATCGGCGTATTTACTTCTTTCGGGCTTAAAAGATAAAATCATATTTCAAGAAATAAAACCTCGTCGTCTAGCGTAATATTGAGCCCATTCTATTTCTATCGAATTCCGGCTCAACTTCATTTACGTTAAAATAGTTCAAAGCGACGATGAATTCCGCCATTGACACGCGCCTCTTTTTTTGAAATAATGTCAAGATTTGGGAATAAATATCATTGCCAGCCCAGAATTCCGTCGAGAAAAGACGAACCTCAATATGAAATTTGAATATTTATAAAGTTGATAATATTGAATTTAAATAATTTAATAATTTAATTTCAATAAGGAAATTGAGTCATCCGTTTGTCAATAAGAAGATATTTTAGGATGGCTAAAGCTACAAAAATAACCTAATATAAAGGGAGCAAAAAAAAAACCCGTTTTCAAATGAATTCTAATTTCGTTCGTCTCGTTAGAAATCAAATCTAGAAATATAGACTAAGAAAGGGAAGTGAAAATAGGCCTTGGATTTTTCCTTCGCGCGACCTTTGACCTTAACTAAAGATCGAATCGAATCAATTTTTAAACAATTTCGCTACTCGTACGCCATTCCCAATTTTAGACCAGGAAGCGTTAAATTTACCTTCTTCCCATTCTAATTAAGGTTAAAACGAAAATAAAGCTATAAAGCAATTTTTAAATCATTTTCGCTAAGCCTAATTTATTCGGAACTGCCGAAATCCGGTTTGAATTACGCGCGAGATAAATGAATCAATAATTAGAATACGCGAGGCGGAAGTTACGAACGAGAAAATGCTTAATTACGAGATTACGTCTTGATTATAAAGACGAAAGGATTAAGGATTATCTATCGCGAGGGAATAAAAGCGACGATCACATTCGACACTCGGTCGCGTTTTGGAAGCTATAGTTTCGCGAACTAGGGCTAGTATTTACAAGCTATAGGTACGCGTCTGGCTGGAATCATTTTGTCCAAAATGAGTATAGAGAAAGGGAATCGTAGTACTTAGCATAGACGTTATAGGTAAGGGTCGCGGGAAAGGAGGTATAGGTTCGTAGTTTTCCTGAAACCGGCGCGTTTTAAAAGCGGGGCTTAAATTACGGGAAGAGATTAATAGGGTGAGAAACGCCTAATCTCTCTCATTTCGGAACCCTTTCCTTCGGACCCCCCAACCCCCCTATGCCCCCCGGGGGGGTGGGCGAGCGTCGAGAGAAAAGAGAGAACTTTATAGGAAAGGGAAACGAGATCTCCAGCTCTAAAGGCGGGCGCCCGAGGTTAAAGAATAAGAATAAAGATATAATAAGCGAGTGTCGGCGTCGTAACGAGAAGACTGACCAACGGACCGAAAGATCTCGGACATTAATCTTAAGACCCCCTTTTACAACGAGACACCCCTCCTTTAAAACTTTCAAAGGCAAGATGACCAAGAACTTAAAGAAAGTATATTTGGAATTTCACTAGACGAGTCAGAGACGTAACGTTACGGGCTGATTGACATTCCAATCCCTATCCTCCCAAAAACAACGGCTTAAACCAATCAGATCGCTTCATTTCCCGATCGAAACAACATTAACTAAAACACGAATTATTCGTTCGAGGTAAAACAAAGTTTGGCCTGAACTCGAAACGTCTCTTGAATTAAAAAGCGGGGAAAAATAACGTATAGGTTGAGCCGTAAATAAAATATTTCCGGTTAATAACGCGTAAGATTGTAAATTCTATAAAGGCTATCGAATCTTTGAACGGCGAAACGCGAAGAAACAGCGTTCCGTCCTGGGAAAATGATCCGAGAGTGGCGCGTTTTTGATCGCAAAAATATAGAAAAGAATTTCACCCGCTTTTTAATTTAATAAGAAAAGGAGAAAAAAAAGGGAAAAAAGCGAGCGGAAAACGATAAAAGAGGCAGTTTTCGGGAAAATGAAAAATGGAGCGAATGAGAGCTTAAGAAGAAAAGCGGAACCAGCTGGCGAGCGGAGGCCAAGCTATATAGCCAATAGGCGCTGCCCAAAAACCTCCCCACCGACGTAGAGCGACTTTTGAATTTAAGATCTGATAAATAGTTTACGCCGAATCAAAAAACGCATTTTTCGCCCAATTTTATCATAAACTTAAGAAATAAACTAACGACGTACTAAATTACGCCGAAGAAATAAACCAATCGTAAAATTCTTTAACTTTACAATTTCTGTCTTTCTCAAAAGCGAATGTCGACTCTTTAAATTAATTAAGTGAGCGAGTGGTTTCCATTAAATTAAAAAAGGGATAATTAAATAATCGCTAGAATACGATTAGATTACGATTAGATTGGGAAGATGTCCAAAACTAGAACGAAACGCCTAAACTAATATTAGTTATCCTCGTTTGAAAAATACTTCGCGAATCAACGCGAGAATTGATCCTCCTACCACGACGTTCCAACTTAAGCGGTTTATTCAATTTTAATTTAAACGCCAAAAACTCGCGTCTCGAATACGTTCGCTAATTCCGAATATCAATTGGAAAGCTCTTTCAGTTTCCCTTTAAAGCGAATGATCAAAATCGAGCGGAGAAACTCGAGAAAAACTCGAAAATCCGCGTAAAAACCTCGAAAGAAAACGGATTTGAAAAGGAGTTTTCTTTTTTCTGACGAATAGCGAAAGTCCCGCGCTCAATTTATTCGGTAATGTTTGTTTTTCGGGGCGCGGAGGCCATTCCAACTATACCACGTACACTCTATAGCCCGTTAACCCCCTCCCCCACCAAAAAATGAGCAATCTTCTAGACTCCCGGGGAATACTTTACTCTTACCAAAAATGAAAAGGAAAAAAAAAAAAAAAAAAAAAAAAATAGGCGCGTATGGCGCGGCCAAACTACAGTTAAGAGTTTTAAGAAGTTGTTGGCGGAATAGTGCACGCCCAGCAAGTTTATATACGTATCCAACATATAGTCTCTACTCCCTATAAACAACGCAAAAAAAAAAAGAAAAAGAGTTCCTACAAACCGAAATCTAGAAGTAGATTTAGGAGCGAAACTATAGGAGTTTTTGTTTCCTACGAGATTCAACATCGAGTATTAAAGGCAGAATTAAGTCGCATTTTTTCCCCCATTTCTTAAATTAATTTATCAATAATCGATTCTAAAACTAAGAGTATATCATTTCGTTAGTTCATCTTCGCGTAAGTTAACCGTATCGATAATCAATCTCTAAAGCCGCGTTCGTACTAGGCAGCTCGGAATCGACTTAAACATTTTCGAAACGTCTCGCCGGAGTCGGGTCAACGTCTATTCTCGAATCGATTTGATTCGCTTTCTCGAAATCGCTTCGGACAGCGGTTTCGTATCTATCGATAGACGAAGCTACGATAAATCGATTTAGAAATATAAAGCGCGCCGCTTAAAACGGTTCCTGGCGGGCGATCACGAATCGATCGCTTTGATTTGACCGTTTCAAATCGATGATTAAGAAACGCTAGCGTGACAGTATCTTAAGTTTTAGACCAAAGGATAATACGGGAATTGGTTTCGGGAGATCTATCCAATTAATAAAATCGGGCGAGGGCTATTTCGTAATCCCTTTAAGCCGTAGGTTCAGTTTGAAAAGCGCTTTCGAGGTTCAGACCGAAACTTTAACCGATTTCGGTAGAAATAATGAAAAATGAGGAGAAGGTAGCTATAGGTTGACCCGCAGCTGGTAGAAATAGACGCTGTTATAGGGTTAAAAGGATGGCTCCGAGTTCGGGAATGGCGCTGCCAACACGCAAATTTCCGTTTTCCATCTCGCCCCCCTCTCCCTCTCTCTCTCTGGTCTTATCTATCTCTCTGATCTGGACACTCGCTTTATTCCGTTAGCCTCTTTCATCTCGAGCGAGCCTTTCCCCCTTTAAGTCGCTCTTCAGCTTCCGACCTCTTCGCCAAGTTCCAGGAGGGAAAATATGCTTCGAGAGGTAAAATACTATAGAAACAAGGGTAGTTTCAATATATTCTATAGAATATTTGGCGAAAACAGTCTCGCTTTTTATCGAAACTAAAGAGGAACTAAAATGTTAAGTCCGCCATGGCGAGTGCTAGGAGAGTGACACCTTAAACTATTAATAGCGGATGGATCGACTAAATTATCCTCGCGTTAGATAGCTATTAGCCGCGAGTCAATAATGATGGACTTTAAAAATTGATAAGAAAGGAGGGTTTTTATTTACGTCAAAACTCGCTTTTTGGTCACTATCGCTTTGAATTGTTGCTAAAATCAGCAGCTACCGCCTAATTTAATTATTCTACGCTTTATTCTACGGTTTAGAGATTAGAGCTTATAAGGTTTTTTCGTTACGTTTAACGAAGAACGAACTGAAGAGATTTTAGTAATTTGAATATACGGATCAGATTAGGACGAGGAACCTTCGTTCGTTATGATTTTTAACTCGGCTACTAAAGCTCGTATTCAACCCTATCTGATCCCCCCAAGGTACGGAAACCCAAATTATAATATTTAGCCCCCCTCCCCCCTCTTACTGGTGGCTGTCCCAAAGTTTAGACCTTAGGAGCGCTATAATCTCTCGAAAGAAGGACACCAAGAAGAGCGTATACCGCGAATGCGGAGGAAAAGCTAAAAATATCTCGTTCGTTTCATCTAGAGCTTCCTCTCGGAAAATTCGGATTTTTATTCCCTATAGATCTTTGAACTTTGAAAGAAATACGAAGGAAGAGCGAGTTTTAGAGAGAACGGCTTCTTATTTATTTCGATTTCTTCGCGACGGTAAAGTAAAAGCCGCCTTTTCGTTTAAAGTTTAAAATTAAAGTTTCGAATTCGAAAAATGAATAGAAAATATTCCTCAAAAACTAAAAGTGGAGAAAACCAAAAGTCCGACGAAAACTTAAATAAAATTTAATTAAAATTTACGCCAACTATTCGAGTTTGACACGTTTGAGGAAAAATGAAATCTTTGACTTTTAGAATTATAATAAAAATAGATAAAATAAAAATCATATCGGCGGAAAAAAAAAGCCTTTTCGCTTGGTTATTAAACCTACAACCGCCCGCCCCCCCTTTTTTTAAAGAAATAAATCAGCGTTAGAGTGGGGATAAGTGGACGGGGCTGGTACATTTCACGGGTCCCTACGCCGACGAGTTCAGGGGTATAAAAACGGGCCGCCGTATTATAATAGCCTCATCTATCACCCCGCGCTTGACACCGATTTAATCAGAATTTTAGTAGAAGCGACAATTTTTTGCCATTCCGGCCTTCGACGAGACGCGTCGCTTTCCTAGCTCCCCTCGCCCTACAAGCGAGTACCTACTCCAATTTCAAAATAAAACGAGACACGCTTAAAGTAGAATCGGGGATCTCGCCTCAAATTCATCTATAGCGCCCCGATGTTTCGCGAAAATTAAAAATTAACAACTATGAAAAAATGCCTTCCATACACTTTTTCCACTCGCTTTTCGTAAATTTAAAACCGAAAAAAAAAACATAAAAACAGAAAAGGGAACTAGAGGCAGCCGAAATGGTTTAAATCGATTCCAAGCTGCCTAGTACGAACGCGGCTATATTCGGAATATGGTGAAAAAGCGGTGACACCCTCCCTTTAAGGAAATGACCTTCCCACCGCGGAACAAAAAACAAAAACGATATTTTCCGGTTTCACCCTCACTTGAAATCCTCCCAATTCGCGATAAAGGGAAAGAAAGAAAATAAGAATCTGGCGCGGTCAAATATTTCAGCGTTTATAAAGATAAGCCGGGGTCGCGTTTCCTCGACGTCAGAGATCGGAATTAAGGGGGGACCCCCCCCCCTTCGTATAGTCGATGAACTCTCAAAATGACACGGACTTGGTAAAAGGGTCTCGCCTAGACTATGGGACAAAAATCGATTTAGGGCCAACGAGACGATAAAATATGAAGCGTCAAAGTTTTTACGATCAAGACAAGAAGAAGAAGAAGAAAGATATAGTCTTGATCGGGAGATGATGGATATCTCCCGAGAAGAATACAGTTTACCGAAGAATAGATACCGTATAATACGTAAAAAAAAAATGGATATCGAGAAATTTTTAGACTCGGAGTTTCATATACGAAAACTATAAGCCTCACAACTGGCAGGAAATGAATATAGGATTACAGCTTGGGATTTAGTTTACAAAAAAAAAAGGGGGGGGGGGTTACGCCGTTATACTGGTAATCCGGAAAAAGAACGGAGAATAGCATTTTATATAAGCGAGACAATTTTTGATTCGCTCGATCTGATAATAGACAATAATTCGGTCCCAACCTCGAAAAACTGTTACATTTCCCGCAGAAACTGCGTGGCTCTATTTAACTCCAATTTTTGTCGCTTCCAAGGTTGAGGGAAACTTTACAATTTCACATTTAATAGGTCTTGCTAAATTCGCTTTCTATTTGTTTCGCGAATATTTTTAAATATTTAGGATACGCTTCGTAAAACCTCTTTTTCTTCCCACTTAATCCTTACGTTAATTACTCGGATTAACTCTATAAGCCTATCTTTATTTCGGCCCACGTATTGTTATAGGTAACTAGTGTGGTAAGAAAAGGTTATTTTCGCCACTCACCCATTTGGTCTTTCGTAATCGCAGATCCGTGCGACGGAATCCAATGTCCGGCGTCGCAGGTCTGTCAAATGGACGATAATCGAAGTCCAATCTGTCGATGCAACGCCATTTGCTCGTCCGAGGTCAGACCGGTCTGCGGATCGGACGGGAAAACGTACAGCAACGAATGCGCCTTGAGAGTCGAAGCTTGCAAATCCAGACGAAGTCTCAGGATCATTTACAGCGGCGATTGCGCCACGGGTGAGTCACCCGTTAGACATCCCTATTGTATTAGAAGCCAGTTCTGAAACGAAAGAGAATGGGGAAACTTGGTTAGGAAGACCAAGATCGAGCCAAATTAAACGAGATTCAATTTACACTGAGGCTGAAGAGAGCTATCTCTTCGCGTAGGGAGCTAAACTTATTACAGCTCCGTTACCGAGATGACGGTCAAACTAAAGGAATAAGAATGGGGGTCACCCATTAAGTCGATCTAATAAAATATTATATTCGTAGTCTATAATTAATTGAACGTTATTAGCGTTCGGGTTGTTGTCGAAAGGGGAGAATCCGTGCGAAAATCTGCATTGCGGTCCGGGAGAAGATTGCGACATCGACCGTTACGGCATGCCGACCTGTTTGTGCCCTCCCCCTTGCGAACCCGTCATGAGACCAGTTTGCGCTTCCGACGGAAAAACCTACGACAGCGAATGCGAACTCAGAAGGTACTCTTGCGTCAAGAAAATAACCATCACCGTCGCTTTTAGAGGAGCTTGCGGTAAATAACAACTTCTTTATCGCCCTTTATTTCTCCCTTACGCGACCAGCCCACGGGGTCAATTCAAAACCCGCGCAATTTGGCTAGATTACATTTATCCCCCCCTCCCCATAAATTAAATCGTACCTAGAAATGAGAGGTACGTAGACCCTAAGACCACGAGCTTGGGTATAAGGGAACCAAAGAACATCTACAACCGCAAAGACATTATTTACAGTTCGCGCTTCGTTCCACCAAAAAAGATACTTCTTAAGCTCAAATGACCGAAAAATGTTAAGCTTATACGGTCTAGGGGGGTATCTCGTCTCTGCCTCTCCCTCTGTTGGATTTTTTTTTAAAGATAAGGTCAAATATTTACTCGATTGGTATCATTAGCTAGCTCGTATTGGCGCTCAATTTTATCCCGGGCCACTTTTCGCCATCAATCAAACTCGTAAGGGAATTAATCACCCGCGAGTTCCGTCTCCCGATCTATAATCCCATTCCTTCCAACGAAGAACCTCGTTTTAAGGGAACCTCTTTATATCTTATTGAACAATATTTCGGGTTGGGTTATTAGGTTAGACCCTTCGGGGAGGTGGTATTTTTCAATTTAAGCGTTTCCGTAAATAGGAGAAGAAGGTCCGTGCGTGGGCAAAGAGTGCACCTTCGGAGCGGTGTGCGTCGTGAGCCGCGGTCAAGCCGTTTGCGAATGTCCGAGTTGCTCGGAGGAATTCCTTCCCGTTTGCGGCACGGACGCCGTTTCTTACACCAACGAATGCAAACTGAGACGAGAATCTTGTTTGACGGCCAAAGAAATCAGCGTCAAGAGCGAAGGGCTGTGCAGTAAGTCTCCACCCAATTATTTCCTAGTATTAAAAGTCTAATTAACGAGGAATGGCGTCCAACTCGGCCGTTTAACGATCGAATATCTCTTAGAACTATAAGCTAACGGATAATACTCTTCTTATTTCTATTTCATCCGTAATAGGTGGATGCGGCAGTAAGCGATGTGATTTCTACGCCATTTGCGAAACGGCCGAAGGAACACGAGAGGAGGAAAAAGCCAAATGCGTTTGCCCGACGTCCTGCGATAAGGTATGGCGTACAACCCCGACCACCTTTATCTATATAGACAGATAGTACTTCCCCCTATAAGGAAACCGCTTCACGAAGTAATGAAATCATTTCGAGTTTAAACTAATCATAGAAGGAAGGCGCGCGTTCGACCTTTGACCCGCCACCAACCGGCTGTCCTCGTTTCAATTCATCTCGCGCCATCAATCACCGAAACAAATTGAAAAATGATTTATATACTTTCTATAGGAACGCGATCCCTCGTAATAAACGAAGAAATGGGCGCCCGAGGAGAAAACCCTTTTCATTCAAAATGTTCCGTATTTAGAAATTGCGAACAGAATTCACGATGAAATAGACCGAATGAATTAAACTGAACGGAAGCGGACCAAAATTAAAAATGCTTTTCGACCGCTTCGAATTGAATTACAGTTATTTCCTTCGGTCAAATTCTGTCGCAATTTTTGCCCAAATTAGAAGATTTTTCCCTCTTTGGGCGCGCCGTTTTTTCTTCGGTTATTCTAAGGGAGCGCTTTGAAATTAAGTAAAACCGACGTCACGGGCGAATTAAATTGACGCGAAATCAATTTTCTAAGTGGCCCGAATCGAGTGGCAGTCGCGTGTCTATAGTTTAAAGGTTTGCCGAGTATTCGGGTGGCGATGAAATACCGAAAATGGGCCTCGGACTGTCATTAAGGTCGCGCGGAAACCGAAAGAAAAGACGTGGGCGGGAAGAAACTTATTCGCGCTGGAAAAAGTAACGGATTTTAGATGAACGGCCCCTTTATCTTAGTATAGAAATTTTTCCTTTCATTCGTGGGGAAATAATTATAATTGGCGAGGAGACGCGGCCAATGGTGCAAGTATAGGTTGAAAGATCTTACGGATTGAAAAGGGCGCTTTTGTTTCGGCATTCGGGGATATTTATAAAGCCTGTATAGCTTTATTCCCAGGGACATCGCGAACCAAGTTAGAAAGGAGAAGAAAAGACAACAAAAGAGGGGGATGAAATTTGGGCTTAAAAAATTTCCATTTAAAAAGTACGATCATTTTCTAAGTAAAGGTAATTCGCTTTTTAGATTAAGTACTTTTAGGGAAAAACCCGCGCGAAAGCGCCCTTATCTCTGGTGGTAGAGAGATAGAGAGGCTGTACAATAGCCACGTGACCATAGAGCATCGATTTCCATTGGCTCGTTTGGGAACTAAACGCGTCCCAATCGCCAATGATCATTGAGCGGGTTTCTTTGTTTTTTTTTCGTATTGTTTCTCGGTGATGGGCGAAGCACGAAGCTCCAGTTTGTGGCAACGACGCCATCACCTACCCCAACGAGTGTTCCCTCAAAGTGGCCGCTTGCAAGCGACAGCTCAACATAATCGTCGCTTCCCAAGGACCTTGCGGTAACCCACTAAACTTTTTTTCAACGACTTTTTTCCCCCAAATTACGTACAATTTGTAGTTTAAAAGGTTTAATATAATTAATCGATTTCGCCCGTCAATATAAGCGAAAAAACGCGATAAAAACTTGGAGAATCGGGGAATTTGAGATGAGACAGGGAAAAAAACGGGAAAAAATTAAGCGGAATAGTTTTCATTCAAATTTTAGCGCGGGAATAAGTCGGAATAAATAATATATATTAAAAATGACGATTTTTTCGAATTGTTTTTGGTGATTCTTATTATCGCGGCGCAACGTGGCCCGTCAGATCTGTGTCAAAACGTCCATTGCAAGTACAAAGCTCGCTGCGAAAACGGTCGGTGTGTCTGCCCGAAAGAATGCCCAGAGACATACGAACCGGTACGCTATGACGTCACTTTTTTATTTCCAATTTCGGTGTTCGGAGTTCGTACGAGTTTTATTAATTGGATAGCCGTCTAACGAATTATATTCGGCAAATAAAATAACGAAATAATTCTTATCCAATACGTTATAACGTTTGGATTCGAGTTACTTTTAAAGCTTGAGAAATGTAACGGATCCGTTTAACTATTATTCGAATTTACGAATGGCGAACGATTAATCGGAAAATAAAATATCCGAATAAATGATAGTAAAATAGCGGAAGATAAGAAGGAGTTGGGCGATCCGACTCCGAGCAATTTCGTTTTCTAGACGCCTACACGAATGATTGTAACGTCTTTGTTTATCGTAAGGTTTGCGCGAGCGACGGGTCAACCTACGCCAACGAATGCGAAATGAGAAAAGCCTCTTGTTACAAAAACGACGAATTCAGCGCTTTGTTCTACGGAGAATGCACCGACGTGGCTGGAGTTCATATTGGTAACGTAAACGCCTATAATCCCTCCCACACAAAACCTACAAAACCTACTCGTTACGAGTTAACGTCTATTTTGACCTCGTAATATAAAACGGGAATAATTATATTCTTTCGGGCGCTTCAATATTTTTTGGAAGGCCTATTTCGACGTAGTTCGTCGCTATTAAAAGCGAACGTCAACTTATACCGGAGACACGTCCTTTAAAGCCGACATTTTGATCCTATCAATAGGCTTAAGTTTCTTCCGAGCCGGGATAAAAAAAAAACTTTAAAAGGCTTAAAAACTTTTCCAAATAAATCCCATTTACGCTTCGATCTAGAGTTCCGGTTTTCTTAATTGTCGGTCGTCTTTGACGCGCGCTTCTACAGATAGCCGAGCTTGCAAAGACGCCATTTGTCGTTTCGGAGGAATTTGCGACGTGGATTCGGAAGGGCTTTCTCACTGCGTTTGCCATTTCCAGTGCGAGCGACTAACGGACCCGGTGTGCGGCTCCGACGGGAAACTCTACTCCAACGAGTGCAAGTTGAGAGAGGAGTCTTGCCAGCAACAGAAGATGATACGAATCGTCCACATCGACGGATGCGATAGTAAGACCACCACCCAAACATAATTCTCTTATAATGATTATACCGAAAACCCACCACCACCGACACAAAATATATAGAGGGGGGAAACGAGATTGGAAAGGCCTTAATAACGCCATGGAGCGAGAGAGCTAGATTCTTCGGGTTTCTCCAGTTCTAAGCGAAGCTCCAAGCTTCGTTCCCGAGGAACCCGAATTGAAGCGAACCGCGTCACAGGTCAACTTCCGCTTGTTTCATTTCGTCTATTTGGTGGAATTCCGTTCCAATTTGGAGCGTTATTGACGGAGCAAGATTTAAGTTTTCAATGTCTCGCGATTAAATTCTAAAACTTGTTGAGATTAATTTGAGCAGGCGTGATTTAGGCGGGGTATCCCAGCGCCGTATACTACGCGTTCTAATCGTATAAAACCTGGGAATAAACTTCCAGGGTGAAACCGAAATTGGCGTCGTGCGGGAAGCAACGAGACAATATATATTTTCTTGGTCCGTATCGAGTCGTTATCGATTGCAGTTTTGTTTTTCTTTTTTCTTCTTTCTCTCCCCATCGTCTCTCTCTCTCTCTCTCTCTCTCTCTCTCTCTCTCTCTCTCTCTCTCTTCCCGTCTGATCTTTCCTTCCGTCGCCATCCCCTTTCCAAGAGCCCAAAGTGACGCCTTGCGACGGCGACCGGCCTTTAAGAGACCCCAACACGGGGATCGAATATTATTGCGGAGAAGGGGAGAAATCGCGGCCTTGTCCGGCGGACAGTTATTGCCACAAGTCTTCGTCTTTCGCCAAATGTTGCCGAGAGGATGGAAGCAAAGGTACGCCCGCGCGTATCATAGATAACCCTCCTTACTGGCTTCTTCGGAAAATAGTTTAGCGCTTTTTTCGATTTATTTATACAATTTCATTTTCCGATTAATCGTTCGCGACTTAAAATTCGAATATACAAAAAATAATTCCATGAAAATAAAAAGATAAACCCGAGCTTTTAGGTTGAAATTTTTATTTCTAATTTTGAGGAAAATCTATTTTTAAATCGTTATCGTAGCGTATAATCGGGATTAGTCGCCATTTTGGGATTAAAACGGAGTTAACGATTGTTAGTCGATGTTATAAAGGCCTAGGATTACTCGCGCCTGTCACCCTGGAAGCAAACTCGCGCTCCAGGCTTTCTCTCGCCTCGCTACCCACGGGGAAGCTCGGAAGGCGAGCCCACTTCCTGTGAAACAGGAAGGTGACGGGCGGAAGAAATCCTAGGTCTTTAAGCGAATGGATAATATTCGTAAAACTTTTACAAACTCCGAACACTCGATTCCTAACTATACATTCGGAAGCGTATACGTATAGCTTATCGACGAAGCGAGGCTGAATTATACCCGCTATCCTCCCTCGTTCTCCAGTTGTACGACGTTAATCTCCCGGTGGTATTAGAAGGAGGAGAGCACAGTTTAGCCTCGCTTTAAGGGATTACCGGTAATTAATATTAACGTATTTGGTCCGTCTTAACTCCTTCGCCGCTAATCTATAACTGGAAGGAGCCGAAGCTCGGGAATGCGTGGAAAGCGAATTTGGATGTTGTCCGGACGGATTCACGGCGGCTTTAGGAACGACTAACGCCGGATGCCCCAGTAAGCCAGCGGGTCGACGACTTTTAAACAATTATTAATAATAACGCCGAGCTAGAGCTAAGAAAGACGACTAAACCGAGAAGTACTTGGGCAGCGCGCGACTAAAAGCGAGGAGGAGGAAAGCCTTATAGAGATTTAACACTCGAAATCAAAGCCCGGGGAAAAATAATGAATATTGAAATATACAGAGAGATAGTTTCAGTAATAAAGACAAAAGACGATTTCAAGAATAACGCCAATGTTCAAAACGAGCCTCGCCATTCGAGGATTACGCTAGAGCTAAAACTGTTTCGGATCTAGGCCTACCAATCCTCCTAATTAAATCAATTTCGGGATTCGGCCGAGCGAGTTATTATTAAAATAACCTATTGGTTTCTACTCTGGCGTGATCGTTGTCGGTTCTTCGCAGGCGACTGTCTTTGCAATCGTTTGGGTTCAATCGGAGAGACGTGCGACCCCGTTTCCAAGCAATGCCACTGCCGGACGGGAGTCGGGGGTCCGAGATGCGACCGTTGCGAACCGGGTATAAGCGCGTTCATTCGTTCATTCCATTTAAATATTAAACAATTTAAAGCCATTTTTCATCGCTATCTCTCTCTTTCTCTCTCTCTCCGTTTGTCCATCTCATCCGGCGCGACACGATGCCAATATTAGGTTACTGGGGTTTGCACAAGATAGCGGACGGCAACAACGGCTGCGCTCGTAAGTATAACCCTATCGCCCTTTGTCGGCAACACTATTTAGTTAAAGAAGGGGAAGATGTCCAATCCCCGAAACTATCTTTTAATACAAAGCGGTTCCTCCATTGACGCGATTCGCCCGGGTTGACTGAATGATGGACGGACCCGATAGAAACCGGGAAAACCTAAAGACAATAGATAATGTAACGTTTCCCGGCCCCGCGATTCCCTTCCTTTCTTCGTTCGAAATAAAAGGAAAACGGGGCGCGATTCTTTTAAAGAGACTTAGTTCGGAGAGTAAATAAGCCTTCCGGCCTAATCAAGATTTTCCAACCAAACTGAAACAGCGGGGCGGGGCGGGGCGGGTGGCTGCTATAGGAGGGCTCTACGTTCTAAGCTTATCCGGACGACATCTCCCAACGCCGCATTCCCCGTTTTCTTTATATAAGAAGTGGCCCCTTTTGGAGGGCGAGTAGAAAGCGAAAATAAAATCAGGTTACGTCGAAATTTCGCCTTATAGCTTTACTCCCCGAGAAATAAGAGCCGAAACGCTTTCAATCGCGGGTTCGAATCCATCCAAATCGACTTTTCAGCCAAATAATTCCAGGAAGCCCATCAGCCATAAATTGCAATTCCTTATACGAATTATAACCTATAGGATAATTCATTTTCTTTATTAGTTCCGCCAATTTCTTAACGTTCTCGGGACGTGACTTAAAGGGACACCCAAACGCGGATTGAACTTTCGCGATAATGCTCGGAGATAAGATAAAACCCCCGGCTCGTATAAAAGGAAAGCCACCAATAATCAGCGTGTCTTATTTTTGGGGTGTTTCTATTTGTTTCTTTAACGAATTAGCTTGCGCTTGCAATAAGAAAGGCTCGGTCCGAGACGACTGCGAGCAGATGACAGGAAGATGCGTCTGTCGGCACGGGATTCAAGGAATGAAATGCGATATCTGTCCGCCCGCCACCATTCTCACCAACGACGGATGCACCGACGGTAAGACCAACTTTTCACCCTCCCCCGCATTCTACCCGCGGCCGAGTCTAGACGTTTAAATCTATATCCTTAAAGGGAATCGAGAAACAGTCGAAATTGATCAACGTAATAGCCTTTTTAAAGCTTTTTAGCCCTACTTTCGGAATTGGGAACAGCCTGGGAAATCTGAAATAGCCCCTTCGCGTTCGCTTCGCCACGAACACCGACGCGCGAAGGATGGAACACTTTTACAGGCGTCGGTACGAAATAAATACCCAAAAATACCAAGTGTACATTCGATAGGCGGGAAAAAAAAATATAATTCTAGCCTAAAACATTTTCTAGTCCCTTTAAACGTATACGACTTTAGGCGGAATGAAATAAAAAAAAAAAAAAAAAAACTCCGAGAGGATTGTAAATGTCACGGACACTGTCGAGAATCGAGACCGAAGAGTACTAAGCTTCGTTTAACTGAGAGGAAAACTGGCGCGTCTCTCTCTCTCTCTCTCTTCCAGCATCTTCCGACACCATCCTACGCGTCATACGCTTATCAAAACCTTCTCTCCCCAACCCCCAATCCCCGTCTCTAGTTCCTTAGACGAACTCTCGCAATTTCGGAAGCGGAATCCTCGATTCTCAGTTTACTAGGGGTGGAAGAGGGGAAGGGGGTTCCGGATTGGCGGAAAAGAGGGTTCCAAATGGAAGAGCCGCTTATTAGAATCTCGTTAAATGGGATTCGCGAAACCCGCAAAAAGAGAATGAAACGCGAGCCGTTATTAATTAAAACATCCCCTTAACGATTAAGGCTTAGAAAAAATGCTCCTCTTCAGGATCGAAACAACCTGGCAACGGGTCCTATTCCTACGATAGCCTTTCTTTCTCGAGATTATCTCTCGTAAGCTTAGCGTAGATGACGAAACAAATTTGGCGAGGCCCGAATCGAGCGCTTCGTAAGGAACTCGATTATCCTTATCCGTACTCCCTTTAAAAATCCCCGGTCCAACAAAAAAAGAGGGACGCGAATTTGGCCTCGATCCAAACTTGCGACGCGCTTTTAACGTAGCGAACGGGGAGACGCCATCGAGGATTGGATTTAACCCGCCTTATTCCTTCATTCGAAGAACGCGATTATACGAGCGGGGCTTTCTTCTCCGTCTCGTCCATCCTCCTTAATTCGTTCGCGATGAGAATGACAATGTATTAAACCACTGATAACGGGGAAAACTAGCTTTGGGAAGAATATAAAATGAAGAGCCCTTCGTTTCAATGGGATAGATTGGCGCGAACAACGGATTTAAGAATGAAAAACGTTCGCGCTACTTTAGGGAACAAAGGCGATTTGGAAGTAGCGAAAACAAAAAACAAAAAAAAGGGGGAATTAAAATATAAATAGTCAATAAGTAGAAATATACGCTTAATTCGCACTCGGGTCAATTCCCGCGAATTCAAAAAAAAAAAAAAAAAAAAAATTCTCAAGTTATATTTTTTAAAATTTTTTTGCATAAATTTGGATTTTAAGTTTTCAAATTGGGTTTTCTCTAATATCTTTAGAATCAAAAGACTTAAATTAATAAAAATTCGTACTATAGACGAAAAAGAGGCGCTGAATATGAATTTGATGACGAAAACACTGGGAAAAAATTACGGAACGAGATAATTTCAATTTTTGGGGGTTGCATAGGGGCCAAATTTGAGACTCGAGTACCACCTTCAAAAATTCTGAAAATTGAATATTTTTGGCCCAACAGGCTATCTACTTTGCATTATAAACCGTTGTTTGTTTTTTTAGAAAGCGAGCGAATTAGTAAAAACGCGTAGAATTGGCCCGTCGCCTTCATTAGGGAAGATTCGAAAGATCGGAACTATAGCGTCGAACGCCTATTGAAATCTCCGATTGAAACTCGATTAAAACTTTACAACTTTAGGACGCAAATTGCCGGAAAAAAAGGGATCTTCCAATTCGCTCCCTTCGGAGATTGAACGCGCGGTTAAGAGTAGGGAAGACGAGCTAGCGAAAGTGTCGACTCGCCAAACCCCAGCCTAAAAAATATACCAGAGATGGAGGGACAAAAAAAAAGCCCCCTTTACAAATTAAACGAACTTGTAATTACTTTTAAGCCGAAACCCTCTAATTAGAAACGACGCTAATAAAGTACCATCGTGCCAAGTACGAGAGGGGATTGGGGCTGCTGGTGGTGATGAAAAAGGGACCAAGAGGGATCCGCCCCCCAATCCCCCCGCCCCCCTCGATAAATAAGAGAATATTTTTCTCGGTTCATTCTAAGTCTACGATCTAGTTGGAAATGTAAAGGAAAAGAGACAATTAAAACAATGTCTTTAAGATAGGTAGGAACGGCGCCAAGGAAAGGAAGCTCCTACAGGGGCAAGACCCCCGATTAACCCAGAAACAAATATAGGAAAAATGGAAATTTAAATTGATTTATAGGCGAATAATGTTTTTACAAACGTAAGAGAATAATTTACTACTCGAAATAAAAACTCTCTCTATCCCTTAGATAAAAAGTTGTTTTTTCCCCTCGGCTCTCGACGCCCAAACAAATTAGTGTCGGGAATATTTAGTACCTATATAGGAGGACATTAAGAGGACATTAACTACCCCGGCCGGCTCCCTTAGCTAGCTAAAGATCGTATCGAAGATAATAATGGAAATGGGGTTGTTGTCGTTTTTTTACCAGCCTCGATCGCTTATCCCGTTCCCGGAACCTGTTCTCAGCTCAGATGTCGCTTCGGGGCCAACTGCCAGGAGCGAGGACACGGCAAAGCCCAATGCGTCTGCGACGTCAAGTGCAACCCCGAGCCCAAAAACCCCGTTTGCGGCTCCGACGGCGTCGCCTACGCTTCCGAATGCCAACTCAGGCTTTTCAGTTGCCGTTATCAGAAACAGATCAATATCAAAACATTCGGATTATGCAAAATTGGTAAAACGCGCCACGCTTCTTTCGTTTCGGCCCTAGAGAGTTCGCTCTTAGTTTTAAAGGCGATTTTGTTTTCACGCCATAGACGGCGCGGAGCCGACGGTTGGACCGGTCAGAAGATCGACCGTACAGAAATCGACTTCGGAGCAATACGAATCCAGATCGACTCGAGACATAACGTTCGGTTTATCGGAAGGCCTGTTCTTGAGCACGGGACCCACGACCGCCAGGCCCACCATCGACGGTAACTATCAACCGTGGCTAGGTATCGCCGGAGAAGATGGATTAAAACTTATTTCTCGTAGCCTTCCAATTCGAAACGCCCGGTTTCTCCGGTCGATCATATCTGGAACTGGAACGACTTCACGCGTACACGCGCCTCTCCTTGGAACTAGAGTTCAAATCGTACGCCGACGAAGGAATCCTTCTGTACAACGGACAAACTCAATCCGGAATAGGAGATTTCGTATCTTTGGCCATTAAAAACGGATACGTCGAGTTTCGGTAAACAATTCTGCAATCTCGAAACGCCTTCGACGTCCATTCTCGAAATCGATCGAAACCGGCCTTTTAATCGCAGGTACAACTTGGGTAGCGGGCCGGTCGTCTTGCGATCGCCTCATCGTTTACAGACTGGTCGATTCCATAAGCTGGTTGCTAAGCGATATCTACGAGACGGTACCTTAACTCTGGACGGCAAGGTCGACGTTTCCGGTCGAAGCGAAGGAGTTCTAAAGTCCTTGGATCTCGGACAAAACCTCTTCTTGGGATACGTCCCCGTCGAAAGCAAAACGTAAAACCTTCATTTACTCCAATTCAAACGCGAGCGCGCTTACAATAAAGGGATAGTCTAACGCGAGAAACGAATTTTAATCGCTACTAATTACTAGCGCTCAAGATCGAATACGCATTATCTTCCCTTATTCATTTTTTTGTGACGAAAAATAGAAATTTGGAAAAAACACGAAGCTTAAAGGGAGAATGCAACGGCTGACAACGAGTCAATTTTTATCGATTCCTTCGAGTTTAACAGTAACTGTTAAATAAATTTACAAAGAAATAAACGTCAAAATAGGCTTAGCTGGATTCGTGGAGATATCAGCTGAATTAAGGAGTAGCGAACCAATGAAATTGATCACGGAGATCCGCGTTCCCCATTAAGAGCCATCGATCAATGTCATTGGTCGCTAGTCCTTACATAGCGAGTTCAGCCGATATCTCCACGAATCCACCTAAGCCTTTTTCCGTATAAGTTTTAAATTGATTTCTAGTTTAACGTTTGTTTGTAAATTTTTAACCATTGGATTAAGACAATATAAACGATAAGGAATTGATAAAAAAAGTCGTTCGTTTTCGCGTTTCATTTTCCCTTTTGAAAATATATTGGCGGCGCTCAATTTTCCCTTCTCGAGCGCGAAAAACTGGTTTAATTCTAAGGCTTTAAATTGTAAATGATAAGGCGTTAGTAGTATCCCTTTAATAAAGCGCGGTCGTATTTGAAACGTAAAGGGTATTCGAAAACATCGGAACGAAAAACGGTTTGGTCGGTTGCATTCGGAGACTCAGGATTGGCAGCAAAGATACCCGACTCAATTTGCCAGAATCCAAAGATATCATAGGAGCCGAAAAGATAAGTAAGTCACTCTACTCTAAAATGGGGGGGGGGGGGGGCTTTAAGAGGAAAGCCGATCTGAATTAGAGCCGTCGCTTCGCTTCCAGGGGAATGCGCGGATTCGGCGTGTACCAGTCTTCCATGTCAGAATGGAGCCTCTTGCGTTGACAGCCAAGATAATTACGAGTGCCTTTGCCCGATGGGATTCGCCGGTAAGATTTACAATCTACTCGAACCTCGACGACTGACCATTTTTTAACAGATTCGGCTTCGAAAACGGGGGAGGGAAAACAAAACGTCTCGAATTCCTTAAAGGGACAATGAAACGGCTAACGACGAGGCATTTTTTATCGATTCCTTAACGATAAAATAGCGGCCCAATCCAACACTAAAACAATTCACGAACAAATATTAAACTAGAAATAAATTGTAAACTTGCGCACCGGAAAATAATCTTAGTGGAATTCGTATCAGGACTATCGATCAACGCCATTACTCGCTCTCCTTATATACGAGAAGTTCAGCTGATATCTCCACGAGTCCGGTTAGAATATTTTGATGGAAAGTTTTAGATTTATTTCTAGTTTAATATTTATTTGTAAATTGTTTTTACCGGCGCAATAAAGCCGCTATTTAAACTCGAAGGAATCGATAAAAAATAAGCAATCACTGGTTGTTAGCCGTTTCATTCTCCCTTTAATCTCGCTTCCCGATAAGTATTCGAAAGTAACGACACCCCATTGGTAGCCGTCAAGCCTTTACGCGTAAGACTAATTACCCGCGAGTACCCGGAAGAGTTCGTCGACCCGATACCCGAAAATCTAAAATCACTACCCGAAACGATAATTGGACGGGCGTGTCAGTTAGAGCTCGAGTATTTTTGTTAATAATTGAACAGGAATTCAATGCGAAATCCAGAAAGACCCGTGCGCGAGCAATCCGTGTCCAAAAGGATCGAAATGCTCTTCCCGAAAAGACGGGACGTTCGACTGCGGTTGTTCGAGAGGACCGCGAGGGAAAATTTGCGACCAGCGTAAGCTTCTTTATCCCTTTAGACGAATCCGTATCTATCAAAGATTCCTCCCCCTTAAACAGATCACGGAGAGTTCCAAGAGGTTTTCACGCCGTACTTGGACGGCCAGGCCTATCTCAAACTGCCAACTCTTCAAAACGTGGGCCAATCATTCTCCATAGAAATTTGGTTCCTCGCTCATTCCAAAAACGGGATGCTCGTCTACAACGGCCAGTTGGCTTCCGGCCGAGGCGACTTCATCTCCGTCAATCTCGTCGACGGTTTCGTTCAATTCAGATACGATTTGGGAAGCGGGATCGCCAACCTCTCGTAAGTCGATATTCCCCGAACAAAAACCCGCGTCATCGTCTCGATCGAGTTATTTCTTTCTTTCAGGGGCTTAGTCGTTTTGACGTAAGTAAATTCGAACGTCTTCGTACGGAGAAACGTAAGTATGTAAAGCGAAAAGTAAGAGTTTCCTTCAGGAGTCCCAGTCCAATCACTCTGGAGGAATGGCACGCCGTCTTGGTGACGAGACTGAGTCGCCAAGGAACTCTGCGCGTCGACGACGGTCCGGTGGTAACGGGAGAATCCAAAACGCCACTCAGCGAACTCAATCTGGATCAACCTCTGTACTTGGGCGGCTACAAGCACTTGAGCATGGTCAACCCTCACTCGGGCATCGTGACGGGTCTCAGCGGAGCCTTGCAGAGACTGATCGTCAACGGGGACATTTGGGACGCCCTCAGATCCAGAGCTCACGAAGTTCACCAATTGGGCAAATTCACGGGTCCGCCGTGCGGCGAGAGGCCCTGCTTGAACGACGGCGTTTGCGTTCCGGAGTTGAACGAATATTACTGCCGTTGTCCGCTCAATTACAGCGGGCTCAAGTGCGAAAAATGTACGTTAACTTAACCGTTAGCTAGGGGTTTTATTAACTAAGTTAACGTCGGGAGGTTAAGCGAAAGATCGTACGAGAACTGGATAATTCGCTAGGAATTTCCAAAGCGACTAAGAGCATTTTTTCCCAAGTTGGAACTCCTAATCAAAGCCCGAGCGCGCTTCCCGAGAGAATTCTCTCGTTTTTAAAGTAAGCGAGTAACCTCATTCAATTCGGGCCTCGTCTACGTAATCTCGCTCCAAAATTACAAAAAAAAAAAAAAAAAAAAAAAAAAAAAAGCTAAGCTAGAAAAAAAGCGATTTTAAAGGAGATTTTAAAACCGCAGATAGTCCCTTTAAAGCCGGGCAAATTCTAGAGTAGAAAGGACCTTAAAGCGAGAGACGGTAGCGGTCAAGAGTGTCAAATTAAATAAATGGCTCGGGCTTCGACTAGGGTAATAGGGAGTAATCGGCCTAATGGCGCTTGTCTCGGCGCAGATATTCAAAACGGTGGCAAGGAGTATTCGATCTCCTTAGAAGGCGCAACTACGCTGTCTTTCTCCATGAAAGAAAAAGACAAGTAAGACTTAAACTAGAGCTTATCGGCTTTCGCGATTATAACTGGAATTGTCGACCGCAGAGACGCTCAAAGTACAAATCGCTTCGACGTACGCTTCCGAACGAGCGGCTCCAATGGCCTGTTGATGTGGACGCACAAAGGAGCGACCGTTCGGGGTGATTACTTGTCCCTGGCCCTGAGCGGAGGATTCGTCGAACTCAGTTTCAATTTGGGCAAACAACGGGATCTCCTAATCATAAGGAACCCTGTCAAAATCGACGACGGCCTGTGGCACGTAGTGTCCATCAACAGGTAAACTTCGCGACTGACGATCCATTTCTTCTTGACCTCCTTGAACCTTAGCCTTTCCATCTTGACCTCCTTGAACCTTAGCCTTTCCATATTGACCAACTTGAACCTTCGCCATTTCATCCTGACCTCGGTGTACCTTAATCATTTCATTTTGACCTCCGTGACCCTTATCCATTTCATCTCGACCCCCGTGAACCTTGACAATTTCCTCGTGACCTTTATTAACTTTTATTGTAGAAACAAGAGGCTAGCCACGCTTCAAGTGGACAATAGTCCTCCTGTTGGTAAAATGTCCGAGCCAGGAGCCACGGAGCTGAACACCGACGGAATCCTGTGGATAGGTTGGTTCTTCCGCCACCCTCGTTTTCCCTCGACCAAACTTTAAATCGAATTTCTTCTTCCGTCGTTATATTCGCAGGTGGTAACGCCAAGCTTCCACCGGGTCTTCCTAAGCCTTATTACGACTTCTTCCGCGGCTGCGTTCATTCCGTACTAATGGAAGGCGAGCTAATAAATCTAGCGCAATACGCCCCTTCGACAAACGCGCAACCGTGCGCCGAATCGTGACGACTTGATCCGGCCAATTTCGACGGAGGAAACGACGCTACGTTTATTACGAAGGAACGTTGAAAAAATTCCTTTTAACCGCTCCGAACAAAACACGAAACCCCGAGAAAAAAAAGCTAGTCAACTATAATAAAGGAAAAGCGCTGGCTAGGAAGCGGTACGCGAGATAACTTCGGAGACGCGCCGAACCAGAGTTTAAAGCTATACGTACTATAATTTATATAAGAAAAAATAAAAAAAAATGTAGGGGGTTTATAATAAAGGGTCGACATCATATCAAATCCTAAGAGACAACGCTAAAAATAATAATAAACTACCTTTCACTAATAATCACCGATTTTAAAACCAAATATGCCTTTATATTTCAAAATAAAAGACCCACAAATACCGTAGATCGATTATGGCCAGGAAAACTACGTAAAGAATGGCTAAACCGTCGAGACCATTCCTTCGAAAGGAAAATCTTAAAACTAAATAACTAATAGGGAATATATTTCAAATCAGAATTACAAACGGAACTTTGACAACGGGGTTTTTGTTCAGTGCCAAGTTCTTAACCGACGGAAACACTCGACTTTAGTATATAATCAAAAAGAAATGGTTTAGGTCCATTTAACAACGACGGAGTTGATCCGTTGAAAACGTTTTAGTTACTACGACGGTACTATGGTAAATTGAGCGTCATTGGGACGCGTACTTTCGCAAAAATAGGAAACAATAACAAATTTCGAAGGGCAATCGCTCTTTAAACACGATTTTTACCAAATATTTAGAGCCTTAATTTGAATTTGTCATTCGCGACGGTAATTTACCGCCCAAATTAGAGTCGTTGAATAATTAAAATTAAAAACTTAAAATCAAAGGAATTAAAGTTATTTTCTTACCCAAAAGTAGTCGTAATCCTCGGAATGAAAACGAAACGTTAAATAAAACTCGGTTAATCTCGATTTTGACGGATTAAAAACGCGTTAAACTCGGTAGAGCCAAGGCTTAAAGCGTGTCAGCGCGAAAACTCAAAATTATTTCAACCGAGAGCGGACGACGTTTCTAACAATCTATTTCTATTGGCTAGCTATTGGTATCCCAGTTATTTTGAAGCTTGTCACGTGATATCCAGCCAGACGCGAGAAACAGGAAGTTCAAAAAAACGCGGGCAATTCGAAATAGTTTTTTTTACGCTACCATACGTCTTACCCTTATTTTCATTAAAAAAATCATAATACGTCTTTCTACGTCCCTCCTAATTTCTTCCTACAGTTCTAAAACATTCCGCGTTATAATTTCAAAGGGGTGAAGAAAATCTCCCGCAAATTCCGTATTTTGATCGTATAACAAATACCGGAATAAAGCTCAAGATATTTAAATTAGGGGGTTTCTAAAGGACGCCGCCGCGAAAAACAATTTCGTTCATATATATATTTCAAATGAAAACCCGGAGAAATTAAAATGAATTCTCCCCCTAAAGTTCCCCGACAGAAAAACCCGTAAAAAAAAGGTGCCATAAAATTACTATGTATAAAATAATGAAACCAATAAAAAAATGTTGATTATAAATAATCTCGATTTGATCGGCCCAAGTTCAAATTAAAGTTAAAGGGAATTCATTTTCAGTTATTATGTCGCATTCTACCTTAAATATTTGCCAATGATTTACGAGATTTGCGCCTAAACCAATTTAAAACTCAACATTCGCTAATAAAATAGGCTTAAAAATATAAAGAAAGCAAATTTCTTCGTATTTACTTTGATTTAATGAGTTTCTTTAAAAACGTGATTATGAGAGAAGGGTTACGAAAGCCTAACGAATGAATGGATGACGGGTGACGCTTATTAACGCCCCGCATTATTTAAATTCATTTATTCAAATAATACGGAATTAATAAGGAAGGGTTCGAGGGTGAAATGAATTGATTCTAGAAGTTATCCATCAATTCGAGTCTCTTAAACTTGTCCACGTCGTAAAAGCCAGCTTTTACCGAGCGGCCACCGAAGTAACGACCGTTTAAGTCCACAACCGCTAAACGCAAAAACAGATTGGTTCGTGGTTAAGCTTCATTTTGACAAAAGAAACTCTCTTTACGTAGGAATATTTAGGAATTCGAATATAAGAGTTACGTTAGGCCTTCTTTTAAGTCGAAATAAGTCTCGGAATCGGTTCAATAAGCTCAAATCCACTTATTTTAAAGCTCCATTTTAATTTGCAAATTACGAATTTTGAATTGGTTTAAAACAGCTACTTGGTTTAGAAAAATGGAATCTCTCGGCCTCAAAATCGCCCCTCCCACACACCCTTACAAATATTCCCGTAGGCAAACCCCAAAGACAGCCTACTAAAGGTTCCAAAAAGGAAAGAAATTTTACCTTTGATAGCCGATTCGACTCTCTTGAATTCTACAAAGATTCTAACGGCGTCTTCGTCCGATATATTTCCACCAGGGATTTCAAAAATAAGGCAACGATGAACCTCCCCGTATTTGGCGCATTCTTCCTTCGTTTCCGGTTCCAAATCTTCATCAACCTCGCCGGGTCCAACCATATTCTAAAGGAAATTAGATTATAGAAGTTAATTCTCGGGGAAAAAAGCAAAACGGGGGAAAATTTGATTTTACCGGCTCAAAATCCGTTAAAATCTTTCTCTAAACTACTTAAATTTCAAAGCAGGGTTGCCACAAATTTTTCGTAGCAAAATTCCCTGACTTTTCCACGTTTTCCAGGTCGTGTACAAACCCTGAATTACTATATTTTTTGGAATATGAAAATTCCCTGACTTTTCCAGGTGTTTCCAGATCTGTGGCAACCCTGCAAAGCGATTGAAAATGGCCAATCACCTTTCAAACCCTACAAAATGTTCTTCGCTTTCAAAGGAATTAGTCCCGAATTAGGCTTGGCGGGAAATCAAATTGGAAAAAGCTATATTTTATAGCTAAAATATCCTCATCGATTTAATTCTAGTTCTCGTTCATTTCTAATCAAATCAACTTACGATTAACCGTCTTTAAAGCGGAAGAATTCAATTTGAAACGAGAATAAATTTTTACCCTTAAGAGAACCACTTTGGAGGGATTCTTCAAAATCGTGGTTATATCCGGTTGGGAAGATTGCGGCGGGCTTTGAGACGAAGAAGAAGGCGGAGGCATAAATTCGGGAGACGACGGACGCGGCGGAGGAGTGTCAACTAAAATAAAAATCAAACTGATAAGAAAATGAAAGATTAAAAGAATCCAGGGAGCCCAGCCACAAATTTCAATTCCTTATAGGAAATACGGGATTATTTTTCCCAAAATATAGGATTATACGGGGGTTTCATCATGAAATAATATAATATAGGACGAACATGATCTCAAATAAATGATTTTATAAGGCAAACTTCGGCAAAACTACCTTTTAAAGAATGCTATTTTATTTGGCGGTTGAATTTGTTTAGATATTGAACTAGCCTCAAAGCGTTAAGAGCTCTTGGTTGAGTTCCCCGTCACCCATTTAACCGCGAGAAGCCATATATTCAAATCTTAGCTAATAGGGCAGCTGCTTATGCAAAATATTTGACAGGGCGGAGAAAAATATTCATCCCGAAATATCTTTTAACTCAAAATGAAAGGAATTTATAGGACTTGATTTGGAGGAAATACGGGATAATATAGGACACGTTTGAAAATATAGGATTTTATAGGAATTTAATTAACCATTGGGCTGGCTGATCAGATTAACAAAGAACTCTTACCTTTTGGAATATCTTTCTCGTGAATAATTTTGCCTCCCCGTTTACTAGTTTTCTCAACTTGCAAGGCTTGGCTCATTCCTTGCTCTTTTTTGCCTAAACCTTGCCCCTCTTTGAAGCCGTACTTGGCCATTATGCGAGCAGCCACCGAACTACCGATCGTAGGAATTAGTCCGGAGAAACTGGGAGGAGAAGAAGAAGACTGGTCTTTCTTTTCAGCTTCTCTCGTTTCGGCCAGGGAAGGGGGAGGCGCGATAGCCGCTCCGCTGTTTTGAGCTCTTCTCGGCCTTTCTCTCTCCGGTTCTTCGTCTTCGGGGGCCTTTCTGGCTTCTAATTCTTTGGGACGGTCGTGCCTATCTCTATTTCTTCTACTACTACTTCGGTGGCCTTCTCTTTCTTCCAAATCTCTCCGTTTATCTTCTTCCCTATCGCGTTCTTTCTTCTCGCGTCTTTCTCGCATGATAGTTTCGTAGTCGTTGGGCCAAGAAGGATCGTACTCTAATCTAACGTCCCATTCGCCTCCCAGTAAGGTCGTACCCGATGGCGTATTGGCGTTGCTAGATTTGGGTACGACCACCGGAGGAGGCGGCATTTCGTCAACTACGTCCCTGTGTGATTTTAAATCTAAAACTGGCGCGAGAATGGAGCCCCCTTTTCGAGACGAAGAATCTCTCTGAAAGAAACACCGGCTCTAAATATAAGAACTATCCCAAAATCGAGAGTTCAATTTATCTTACGGGCTTATTTGGTTGCGTTAACGCGGCTTTCTTCAGTTGTAATTGGGATTGTAGTAGTTTGATTCCAGAGGACCAGCCGGCTGTTAAAGATACGAAAGATTACTTAAAACGATTAACTAATTAATTAGTACGATTAAGTTTAACCATCGATTAGTTTATTCGCGAAACTGACCTAATTGATCTGATTTTTGGTCTCTTCCACCCTTCTCTTTAGAATCAAGACCCAAACCGTCGTACAAAGACATTTTTCAGTTTGTTGAACCTTGTCAGCTATATTTACTGAAAGAAAAGTTAGATTTGTTACAACCTTGGAATAAGAATTTCTTAATCCGAGATGCAACGTTAGTCCGAGCTTAATCCTAAGTCCGAGCCTCCGAGGGCCGAGGCTGAGCTCTTGAATATAAGTTAGTTAATAACACTAGCCTTGGGCCTTGGCCTCGAAAAAAAAACCCAATTTACATTTACTAACGCTTGATACTGGTAAATTTTCCGTTTCTCGCTAGAATATTTACTAAATGAACTAATTACCACAAAGATTTATATGTATAATACTTTGTTAAAATTACTAAAGATTAAAGAAAAAGACGAGAACCGAGCGCAAACGGAAACAGCCGCTACCGCTAGACTCAGTAGACTCAGACGCTACTAGCTAGCTTCCCACTATAGACTCTAGAGTCGGAATTATGACCAGTCGGATACCGGTTGAAGCGGTCTAAGAACCAGGGCGCACCCAAAAATAGGCTTTCTTTAAATCCCATGTTATTTTATGCAAATTAGTTCCGTATAACGTGAGATTTTAAGAACGGGTATTTTTGGGTGCGTTCCAACAGTAGTACCAATGAAACCGGGAATTTATGTAGCTGAAAATTATTTTCCGACGTAAAAATCTTTTTTTTTTTTTTTTTTTACATAATTAGCATTTGCATTTATTAGGTTTAATTAAAGATAGCGTATTATTAGAATTCAGAAATAAAAATGAACATTTGTAATTCAGATTTTAAAATGTAATAAACTTCGGTAAATAATTTCAGAGGTATATAATAACCCCCTTCGGAGTATTTGGTTGATTTTAACCGGGGTTTTTCTCGTTAAAAGACATTTAAACGATATAATTATAATTTACGTAACTAATTACGAGGAAAAAACCAGGCCAGGATCAGTCAAATCCTCAAAACAATACATTATCCGCGCCCTATGGGGATTTACATGGCGAATCTGGATTTTAAATATTTTATTTTGATAAAACTGATAAACTGATTGGTCTCAACTCGCTTTAATGGAAATAGGACCTCAAAACCAACATAAAACCAGCAAAAAAAGTTTCAGATTCGAAACTTTATTTTTGACATTTTCGAACTCGGCGAAAATCACAAAATTTAATTCTCCCTTTTTTGGTTTTTTCGTTTTTTTGAAAATGGCCAAAAATAAAGTTTCGAATGTGGAACTTTTTTTGCTGGTTTTATGTTGGTTTTGAGGTCCTATTTCCATTAAAGCGAGTTCAGACCGATCAGTTCATTAGTTTTGTCAAAATAAAATATTTAAAACCCAGATTCCCCATTATAAAAACCCATAGGGCGCGGATAATGTATTATTTTGAGTATCTAATTCATTCTGACCGTGTTTTTTCCTCGTAATTAGTTACGTAAATAATAATTACGTCGTTTAAGTGTCATTTAACGAGAAAAAACCCGATTAAAATCAACCAAATAATTCAAATAAAACATTAATTGTTGCCCTATGGAGAATAACATGGCGAAATCTGATTTTAAATATTTAATTTTGACAAAACTAATTAACGGATCGGTCTCAACTCGCTTTAATGGAAATAGGACCCCAAAACCAACCGAAATCCAACAAAAAAAGTTCCAGATTCGAAACTTTATTTTTGGCCAATTTCAAAAAAACGAAAAATGGGAGAATGAAATATTGTGATTTTCGCCGAGTTCGAAAATTTCAAAAATAAAGTTTCGAATCTGAAACTTTTTTTGCTGGTTTTATGCGACACGTCATTGGCCGAAGTCCAAGGAGGACTTCAGATCAGCCGATGCAATCACGAAGCGACGTATGTAGGCGTAGTTGTTTTAATTTCAATTAAATTTTAGTTAAACTTTAAATTTAATCGGACCTACTAAAATTATAATTTAATAAAGGGTTTTTCATTTAATAACTAAAGTTGCTTTAAATCCGTTACAGTAGGTAGCGAATAATTCAAAATTATTCTATAGATTGAAGAAAATATTTAGTCAACGTAAGCTTATAGCTTTAAGTGGCTTTAATGATATCTCCTATCTAATATCGTTGAAATATTTCGTACTAGTTTTCTATACGCTATACTCTTAGATTGACTTTGAATAAAATATCAATACGATACGTCAGAGATAGCGTTCACCGCGGTTAATCTAAGAATATGTTTTCGCCGGAATTTTGAAAATTTGCGTAAAAGTGATAAAACTTTACAAAAGTTGCTCCTAAGGTACAAGCCTAAGGAGTTTGTATTTTCGTATAGGGGTCGTTCGTAAAGACGCTTTTTCAATGGAGAGCTAATGTAAAACTTCCTCCTGAACTAAAGTTAAGTCGGGGAGGCGAAGTTACTCTCTAGGTACATACCTAAGGAGTGTGTATTTTGTTATAGGGGGCGTTCGTAAAGGGGCGTTTTCAATTCAAATGTTTTTTGGTCCTAAAAAGTAACTTTTTCTTCTTAACTAAGATGAATTTCTATAGTTCCAATGAAAAAGTTTATTTTTAGTGTATTATTTTAAGGATTTGAATGATTCTGACCCGGTATTTTCCACGTAAATCCAAAAAGCGTTTAAATGATTTATTCGGGAAGAGAAATACGCCAATAGGTTTTATCGAAACCGCGGCTTATTATTTAATAAATAGTTAAGAATGAATTGTTTAGCAAAAAGCGTTAATTCCGAATGATGGAGCGAATTAATCTCGAAATTTGGTTTCAAACGATTTCAATTTGACGCGCCTATCGTATAGGAGGAGGCCGCCGCCGCTTTTAATCGTACTAAAGTTGAAAAGTCAACCGCTAGGCGTCGCTAGTTAACCTCCCCTATTTCTATTCGCTCCTTCGGACTCCGGAGCTCTTTAATAGAATCATAGGGTACGGATGGAGAACGTCCTTAATTATCGCGTTAATTAGTATCCGTTCGTAATTAAAAGATCGCGATTAAGACGGATGTCTGGAATTCTAGGCTATCATAACAGGGAAGCGGTCAGGGTCAAAGTAAAGGTAAACCGTATTTATCGCTTACCGATTTTTTTTCCTTTTTTTTTTGACGTAAAAGTTAAGCCTCGGCTCGTACTTGGAAATGATGAAATCTTAATCTTTTAAAGTTGAAACGAAATGTCGATAGAATTGGTTATTAATCCCGAAGGGAACCCTTAATCGACAGCTTTTATTCCGAAATAATTCCCTTTTCTCGCTCTTTCGCGAGGCTGGAAACGAAAGTAATCGTTTCTTCCATTATCGCCGTAAGTAATCTCGCAAGATTTATCCTTCAAACTTTTTAATATCTAACGGAATGCGGATTACGTTACGATTTGTAGAATCGGTTCGAGTCAAATAAGACCTAATCGATCGTCTATCCGCGACGTAAGACGACCTGGAATTGTCAAGAACTTGCGCGTAATAAATTTGTGTCGGGGAAATTATTACAAATGGTCAGGAAAACCTGGAAAAGTTGGGGATGTCCGACTTCCAAAATCTCGTACGAACCCTGGATAGCTACAACATTGTAAATGTAATAGAATTCTCCGCCCTTAATTTAAAAATATTTAAATTCGTGATATCGTAAAATTTGGAGCTGAAGTATAAATTGTAAAATTATTCTTTTTTCATGGATGGAGCTTTTCATGGAAGCTTGGCCCGGTGTTCAGGGTTCGTACGTGACCTGGAAAACCTGGAGGTCAGGGAAAAGTCGGGGAATTTGCCAATTGGCCTAAAAGGTCAGGGAAAAGTCGGGGATTTTGAAAATTGCTCCAATAAGTCGGGGAAAAGTCTAGGAATTTAAAAAAAAATATTTTGGAACGTGTCAAGGAACTGTTTATGATTAGTTTAGCAATCAGTCGTAACGTAATTATTATAAACTGAAAAAAATTAAAAAAATTTTCTCATATATTCCTCTTAAACTATCAGCTGACCCCGATTGATAAACTATGTCAAATAAAATGTGGGAATTGCCAACAGCTCGAGCTCTGAAGAATAAATTTATGAAAAAAATATTAAAATTGGTCGGGGAAATTGTTTAGAAATGGTCTCAGGGAAAAATTAACTTCCAAAATTTTGTACGAACCCTGGTGTTGTACTTAATAATATTCTTCTCTTCTTTTCAAGAAGTTTTTCTCGCTACAAAGCGGATGGATTTTACTTATTAATTTAAATAGCAAAAATGCCCGTCTAGTAAATGTTTCAAATATTTTCTCAGATACGCGTCCCTTATGGAAAAAAGTTAGTCCGATCTGAAGAGGTCCTCCGGAACGCTAAGGGTTCATTTGACAAGCCCTTCCAATTTTAGCCATAGTTTCCCTTTGGACGAAGCTCTAATACGAATGATACGATTTCGGTCTTCTTCGATGTTATGTTTAAAAATAGAGGCTTAAATAAAACATCCAAGGGTTTGTAAATAACACTGTATATTAATTTATTAATATAACGGGTTTAACGTAATATAATAATTAAAGTAACATCTGATCTCGATGACAGCATGAAGGGAAAATTGGGGAGAATCAGTACCATGACATAACTCAATAGTTCTAATCTAGTTCAGTTCAGAACGGTTCTGTAGGACTAGGAGTATAAATACCTGGAGGTCAAAATATATATTACTTTGAAATATACTAACATTCGAGATACTATCGACGTTTTAAAGCTAGCCCCATTCTCGCGATGACCCGCCAGCTCGGTTTTAGTTTCCCTTTAAATGAAAAAGATTTAATCGAGGGATCGAAATGGAGATAGGGCGCCGTGATTAGCCAATGTTACGAATTGAGGAAAATGGGGGTGGATGACCTTTCTTCGCGATTGTCAAAATAAAGATTAACTCTTTGTTGAAATAATTGACGGATTAAAGGGAGAACGTCGCTTGACAACGAGTCCTAATCTTAAATTGTACATTCCTTCGAGTTTAAATCGAAATTCCAACAAATATTAAACCAGAAATTAGCTTAAAACTTAGAAAAATAGGAAATTTAAAGGCGAATTATAGGAGAAAATAAAATTGTAAATTTCAAATTATAGGATAAATAATATAGAAAATATAGGGATAAATAACAGCCAATTTATAGAAAAAAATAAGATATCGCTTAATACGCTGGTGATTAAACGTTTTTGACTGTACGCGCCTTTGGTGGGAATTTTTTATTTTTGAGAAGTTTTAAATTCTACTTCTATTTGAAAATGAATAACCAAAATATAGGAAAAAAATAGGAAATATAGGAAGTGTGGTCACCCTGTCTTAGCTACGGAAAATAAGCTTATTAGGCTGCATTCTCCCTTTATTATCAAAATAAAATTACTAGTTCATTCGCTAGACTCTTAGCTTTCCAAATTTAGAAACGCGCTTTATGGATGTTTTCAAAATTAACCTTAATTTAAATTTTTAACGAGCTATTATAGTAATGTTAATTTATTTTGAGAATAAAGATTCGTAGAAAAAGTCCCACTTTTTCTCCATAATTTTAGTTAAACTCGATTTCCTCGCGAGATATCTCCAACTTGGCGACAATATCACATTTTTGTAGAAATATTTTTTAACCCCCCCCCCCCCCCCCCCGTTTGATAGGTCGGAACAATGGATTTCTTTATTTTTCCCGACGCTGTTTTATGAGCGTTGTTAAAGGTCTAGTCCAACGAGAAATAAAATATAATAAAAATACGAACAAATATTGAACTAGAAATAAATTGAAAATTTTCCATCAAAATAGGCTTAGGATTCGCGGAGATAAGGAGCATCGCTCAACGTCATTGGTCCCTGATCTTTATACGGGAGTTCGTCTGATCTCCGCCAATCCAGCTAAGCCTATTTTAAATTTATTTTAATTTTAATATTTGATTGTAATTTTTTTTATCGTTGGATTCGCGTCGTATTTAAAGGGACTATCCGTGATTTTCCAATTCCCTTTAAAGTCGCCTTTTTTCTAGCTTAGCGGACGACGTTGTACAAGGCGAATTTTACAGTCAAAGCTAGGCCGCGTACGTATGGGAAGAGCGTATTAAAGGGGCAAATTTTCAGAGCGGATAGCGCGGCTGGCCTTTAAACGATAGGGAAGGATAAAAAAACGTCTGGTTGTTAGCCGCGGCGTCCTCCCTTTTATCGTCGCTATCGCTATTTGGGAGTTTCGGTATCGTAATCTCCCGGGGCTCGATACCGAATTGAAATTGTTTTTCTTCCCGTTAACTTTGGAACCGCGCGTCTAGATTAGCTGTCGAAAATAACGCGAAATTTGCGCCGCGACTAGAAAACAAACCCACCCAAAAAGGGTGACCCTACGACCTACGTCCTCGTTCGATAGTCCCCGTGATAAAATAGGTTCGGTAACGGCGAAAAGAGGCGTTAAAAAGCGACCTTTTCTATCGACCTTTTCTATCGAAGACGTCGCCTTTTTTCGAGATTGGGACGGAGTATAGGATTATCTAGATTTTTGTCAACCTCGAAATCAAGGAAAAGAGCCGTTAAAAAGAAACGCGTTTCTACGACGCCTTTTTTCGATTGAGAACGCCGCTTATATACGTCAATATAATATAATTATATATTATAATACTATCGTATTGACGAGAATATCCCTTCAGAAAACGTTTTGTTATTATTCGTACTTAGAGATAATAATAATAGACTTATGATTACGCGCGTAGACGCTAGAGCTTTCAAGCGGGTGGGGGACAAGGACTAACTCTAAACCGACTGAAAAATCTAGAGTTAGTTACCTTTTTTCTTTTCTAGGCTATCCTAGACGTTTCTAAGTAATTAATACCATTTTTGAAATAATTATTCTTTTTTTAACGTATATAAAGAGAACTTGGCCCTGGCGACGAAAATATTGGCTTTCCTTATTACAATACGACTTTAAATAATATTGCGCGGTTGTAGAGAAAGTGTTTTGATAGTGGAAAGTTTTACGCGGGAAAGTTGGATAGTTCAGGGTATTAGGATTCGAAAGTTTTTGGGGGATTAGTGAAATAGGGAGGAGTAGATGCCAGTTGGACTGGACTTGTAGAGTTGGTGGGAGAGAGAGGCTTGAAATCTATAGAAACGCGCGCGGCTGCGTGGGGAATTTTGCGCGGCTGCGATAGGAATTTTATTTTAAAATCTTTGAAGCTAATAATAGTTTTAAAGGGATCGTGAAGGAAGTAGAATTGAAGGGAAAGTGAAAGAAATAAGCAAAGTTCCGTAAAATATCAACGGATAATTCGCGAGGCTTAGCCGCGAAAAAGCATTTTATATATTTTGTTTTACGTTTTCATTCGTAAAAAAATTCGCACGGGGTGTTGGCGGGTAATTCCGCGCGCTTTTTATAAAATAAACGAGCAAACTCTCCCAATGTTAACCGATTCTAATGTTAAGTATAGCAAATTTTTGCCCCTGCAAATTTTACCTTTTGAAAATTGACGGATCGTGTAGAGTACAACCGAATTCGTTCGTAGCGCTCGCGATTGATTTCGTCGAGCTGGAAAGCCTTAATGTTTGGTTTTTCCCGTTCGCTCGGTTATTCCGGCGGTGACTCCCTTCTTAATGACGCGATATTTAGACAATATCGAAAGCGTCAACCGGAGAATAGAGTATACAGTATAGCTCCTACTCAGCCGGCCTTATTCGTCTTCGTTCGAGACCAATTTTCGATTAATCTTGGCGTTAATATTAAACGAATATGAGGTGAAATTCGCGTCCGCTTTTAATTCTACGTCGTCAGTGTTCGATCGGTTGTACTCTACTATACCGCCGTTTTCCTTTACAGCGACTTTTTTGGCGATTCTCTTCCCAAATTAAATTAGATTCGCGAGTTGTCTAAATGAGGGTGACGAATTTAACTTCTTTGGTGAGATTACCCGACAGAAAGGACGTTAATCGTGAGGCGTGGCAACGCCCGAAGAACCTCCATTACCTCAAAGTCTTCGCTCTTCTCCTTAATCCGTACATCCGGGTAATTCCGGGATTAGTCCGGATATAAAACCCGATTGTTTCGACGGAGGAAGGGATAAGATTAACAACGAGCCCTTCCACCCGTTTCGCTGGAAGTGGGCTCGCCTTCCGAGCTTCCCCTTTGGGTAGCGAGGCGAGAGAAAGCCTGGAGGGTGAGTTCGTTTCCAGGGTGACAGGCGGAAGTAAGAACTAGGTCTTTAACCCGTAGAGGGTAGAAAGAAGAGGAGTAGAATGCGTTTCTCGCCTTTTTGTTTTATTTGTTAAATTTGTCTCCTTACATCCCGTTCATCACCACTGGCCGTTTTTCAACCAATTAGAGCGTAGATTATTATTTTAGCAGACGCGGCTCGATCTTTATTTTTCGATCCCTCCGTAGCCAAACTTTCGGTTTTTTTTATCCGTACCATCAGCCGTATATTCCGCGAAACTAGCCGCTTAATTACTTTGACAGGGTTCGTACGCGACCTAGAAAGGTCGAGGAATTTTGAAATGAGCCCGAATGGTCGGAGAAATGATATATTGAAGGCCTAGTTCTTACTTCCGCCTGTCACCCTGGAAACCAACTCCCCCTCCAGGCTTTCTCTCGCCTCGCTGCCCAAAGTGGAAGCTCGGAAGGCGAGCCCACTTCCGGCGAAACAGCCGGAAGAAATCCTCGGCCTTAACCGTTTACGATCGTGAAAAAATGAAATTATTTTGAAATGAAGAAGGGAAATTAAGTTTCGTACGAACCCTGGTATAATCGCGCGTTTAATTATTACGCGATAAGTCGTGTTAAATATCGTTCGTTATAATCGTAATATTACAAAAAAATAGAGTATATTTTAAACGCTCATTCTCGTAAAATATGAAGTAGAAAAACAAGCTGGCTTCCGTGTTTCAATGTTTGGCGTATCTCGTACTTATCGTTGGCTTTACTTTGTTTTCGTTTAGAAATGCGAAGGTCTAATGCAACCGGAATACCGGAAGTTCAGCGTCGATCCTCAAATAACTTCTTTCGAAGTCTTGCGAAGCTTATTGGCTCGAGCTTTCGATATCAAAGGGTACGGGATACGAAACCCGTCTTCTTCTTTTTTTTTTTCTGATTTAAAAGTTTGACTTTTGTTTTCTTTCGATTGAATCTTGTACAGGGAGTTTACTATCAGTTACTTGGCCCGAGATGACGAAGGTCAGGAGACTTACTTGTCTCTTTTGTCCGATTGGGATTTGGACGCCGCCTTCTTAAGCTCCTCCGATCCGTGTCTAAGACTCAAAACGGAACTCAAACCTTTCGAAGAAGGTAACCGCTTAACTTCGCTCTTCGCGCCAGAGTCAATTTTTCTATAGGGAGACGAGAGGGGGAGAAAGGCTCTGACGTCACTGGGCGTCCTATAATTTTCAGTTAATAGACATTTTGGGATAAAACAAATAGGGAAAATCCCCATAATGCTCGGTTTAAAAAAATTCCTATTTTCCAGCCTGGTTCGAAGCATTCCTAGAGTAAATGATCGTCTTAAGTCTTACTTAACCCTCCTTTTTACGCGTTTTCAATTGTAATATTATAAATCCAGCGGGCGTAGACTTTCGTATCGTTCTAACGGCCCCAATGTCCGTTTTGTTTTTTAAGGGTTGGATGACTGGGACATCATTACGCCCGTTGATCTGTCACGTACTCGAGGTAGCGGAGCCGCGCTAGACAAACAATCCTTTACCGGAACTTTACTCAATCATGTAAGTTGAAATTTTCCTTCTTCCATCGCGAATACCTTGTCTCGCTGGTTGTCGCTTTTTTGGCGTTTCCAAAATTTTATTCGTATTTGCCATTTCCGTTTCGTTCGTCATTTTGCGGCATTTTATTTCTAACGTTTTCATCGCACGGGCTCATTGGTTAATCGTTTATTTAACTCCACCCCCGGTTATTCGCTCTAACGGGGCTCCCAGAGCACCTATAACAGGCAGCCCAATGGTTAATTAAATTCCTATAAAATCCTATATTTTCAAACGTGTCCTATATTATCCCGTATTTCCTCCAAATCAAGTCCTATAAATTCCTATCATTTAGAGTTAATAGGAATTTCGGGATGAATATTTTTCTCCGCCCCGTCAAATATTTGAACGTTTTGCATAAGCAGACCCTATTAGCTAAGATTTGAATATATGGCTTCTCGCAATTTGAGCCAGCGCTACCTAAAGGGGTGACGGGGAACTGAACCAAGAGCTCTTAACGCTTTGAGGCTAGTTCAATATCTAAACAAATTCAACCGCGAAATAAAATAGCATTCTTTAAAAGGTATTTTTGCCGAAGTTTGCCCTATAAAATCACTTATTTGAGATAATGTTCGTCCTATATTATCCCACGAAACCTAATTTTGCGTCCCGTATAATCCTATATTTTGGGAAAAATAATCCCGTATTTCCTATAAGGAATTGAAATTTATGGCTCAGCTCCCAGATCGCCTATAATACCTCTAAATACCTATAATTCCCGGGTGATGATATAAATCGTATAATTCTTATATTTATCCTATAAATTCCTATATTTTGGTTTCGTTGCTTAAATTGGTCCGAGAAAGTAAACGAGAGATACGTTTCAAACGTTAGTTTTTAAGTTTCCAATAAAACACAAACCTCTGCGCGCCTTGAATTGTCACTCGCAAATATTTCCGAGGGCGCCCGTGGTTGAACCTACATGATCTTCTTAATTATTAGTTAAATAATTAACAAAATATTAAAATAGTTCTGCTCTCGAATACGCCGGGTGGTAGGACCGAGCTTTTATCGAGAACTATATGCATGCGTTTTCGGATATTTATCGATGTTTTTAACAAACTATCTTGAAGTCTTCAATATCGCGATTAGCCCGGTTATTTTGTACTTAAATTTAATTTTCAGCTTAATAGTTTCCCTTTAAAACGGTGAAGGCTCTCTAGAAAAGCGGGCTAATTTGAATGTTTCCCGTTGGTCGCTTCCCTTCCCGCCTGATTCGCTTTTAGAGCAATACCTACGTTAAATGTTAAGTGGTATTTTTTTGGATTTTGGCCTTTAAGCACGCTGTTTTTTCATCACCATTTGGTCGTTGTTTTCATTTATTTTTGCTCGCCATTATTCGTTGTTAACTCTGCGCACGCTTTTCGCCCACCGGTAGTATTTGAATTAATCGCCATCCGTCCTTCCGTCCCCGAAACGCGACCCGTTAATTTCTTAATAGATGGAGCGCACGTTTAACCTGGTACAAAGGGCCTTAAACATCGGCGACAACGAAAACAACGGCGCGGACAGCTGGAAAGCCGTCAAAGCCGCCATGTCCGATAGCGAATTTCACAATTACTTGGACTCGGAGGGTCGACTGGTCAAACCCAAAGAGTTGAGGTTGTCGGTGTATCGAGGCGGCGTCGAACCCTCCTTGAGGAAAGTGGTTTGGAAGCACATCCTCAACGTCTACCCCGAAGGCTTGTCCGGCAAGGAGAGGATAGCTTACGTCAAGCGCAAAAGCGCCGAGTACGAGAAACTCCGCGACACTTGGAAAGCCACCATGGACGACGAACGAAGGCGGAGAGACGCCAGCGAAGAGACTCGATTCGTCACGAATATGGTCCGCAAAGACGTCCTCCGGACCGATCGAACGCACGAGTTCTACGCGGGAGGCGACGACAATAAGAACGTGGCTTCTTTGTTCAACATCCTGACGACTTACGCTTTGAACCACCCCAGCGTCTCTTATTGCCAAGGGATGAGCGACTTGGCCTCGCCCATTCTGGTCACCATGAAGGACGAAGCCCAGGCCTACGTCTGTTTTTGCGCTTTGATGGAACGCTTGAAACCCAACTTCCGATTGGACGGCGTCGCCATGACCACCAAGTTCCAACACCTCTCGGAGCTGCTGCGATACTACGACCCGCCCTTCTTCGAGTACTTGAAAACGCAAGCCGCCGACGACCTCTTGTTCTGCTATCGGTGGTTGCTGCTCGAGTTGAAACGCGAATTCGCTTTCGACGACGCCTTGCTCATGTTGGAGGTCCTTTGGAGTTCGCTGCCTCCTTCCCCGCCCACCGACGACTTGAAACTCTACGAAGTGGAATTCACGGGGGAAAGAATCTCCGACGGACCCCGATCGCCCGCCATCCGCAGCCGCGAAAACCCCTACACCAAAGTACGCGCCATCAGGAAACAAAACTCCACCAATTCCATCAAAGCGCTGGTGAAAACTGACGCCGAACTCTCCTCTTCGAGAAGTCGCGACCGGAGCGGAAGTTACGCCAGAGACCTAACGCTCGAAGATCGCCGACGCTGCCACCGAGAAGAAGAAGAACCGGAAGAAGAAAGAAACGCGCCCCATTCCTCCTCCTCGGAGGACCGAGATGGTCTCGCCCTTAACCGAATCGATGTCGTGGTCGTTTCGGAAGAGAGGAGACGCGGCGGCGGGGTGGGCAACGACGGCGAATCGAGCGCCGACGATTCCCAAGAATATCCTCCCATGACGACGTCCATCACCAGGGAACTACGAATAGATTTGGAAAATCTCAACCGACACATTCCCGGTTCGCGCGACTATCATCCCAACCAAACGAAAGCCACCGCCGAGTCGCTCGAGAAACGATTCGAAGACGACGCCGGAAGTTGGACCAGCGACGACCAATCGGAAAGCGACAACGTACGCGGCGGAGGATCGTTAGGGCGAAGGAAGAATTGCCTTCGGATTAACGGGTTGACTCGGAATTCGGGCAGTAATAGGGCGACGGGGAAAGAAGCTCAGTTTTGCGCCACGCCCGACGAACAACGCGAAATAGATTTCGACGAACGAAACTCGGAATCTTCCATCCGCAACGGAGAAATATTGGAAAACGAATCGTCGCCCGATGACGCCGAGAACGGCAACGCCCCTCCTCATCTGAAACGCGTCATTCCCATACGTTTAATTCGCGGTTCCGGCGGAAACGAAGACGCGAGAACGCGACGCGCCAGCGGAGATTCCGACTCTTCTTCCGATTCGGACTCGTCTTCGGACCATCGCGGTGGCGGTGGCGATGGTAGTGGCGGCGGCGCCCACCCCGTCGCCGCCGTCGCCAACTGTTGTAGCGAAGGATACGTCTCGGATTCGTCGAAAGAAGCGTCGACGCGACTCGAAAGTTCCGGAAAAAGCGATACTAAAAGCCAACTCGGCGATTCGGGGCTGATCGTGGAAAGCGGGACGCGTTTGAACGACGACCCTACCTCGACGGCCGACGCCGCGCCATTCCAAGAAGAAGAAGAAGAATCGTTTTGTAGTAAGAAGCCTCGGATCCCTTCGCCCAACGAACTGGGCGGCGGAAACCCGTTCATGCTCTTCATTTGTTTAACTCTGTTGATCCAACATCGAGACGTAATCGTGAGAAGTCGCATGGATTACAACGAACTCGCCATGCACTTCGATAAAATGGTTCGGAAACATCACGTCCTGCGAGTTTTGAGCCAAGCGCGGGCCATGTTCGCCGAGTACTTGAGATTAGGGTGGCGAGAAGATAGTTGGGAATCCAACCCCGACGCCGACTCCGATAATACGCTACCCGTTTGAGAGGTTTCTTCTCGCCCCCCCCCCCTGTTGGGTCGACGCCAGTTTGACCCCGACGTAACCTCAAGGTCGAGAGATCGACCGGCCCCGCCGCGTTCCTTACGAATAACGCGGCGGCGGCATTCTTTGAACCGTCCGTCTAGTTCGGAGACGCGAGGGAAATTGAAAAGCTGTGATAAAAAGATTATTCTCGGACACGCCCCCAAGATGACTAAACCTTACCCCCTCCCCCCCCTAACTCGTATAGAAATTAAAATATTAATCCTTTTCCATTATTGAAATTCTACGAAACTCTATATACCTTTCCTTTTCTTTCGAACCAACTTGTCTCGGGGTGAAGAAATATTTAAAACTAAAATAAAAAGGCTTCCAGTAATTAAAAAAAAAACGATCACTTTTCAATCGTCAACTTTCTTTATATTTCAAGTTCTAGCGATATCGACGTTCAACCGATAATCGTAAGTTTTTCGAGCTTTTTCTTTTCCAAGACGACCTTAGATCGCCTTTCCCGTAATTCCTATAATATCCTATTCAAAAGTGATCCTATATTTTCACCGAGTTCGCTTTTAGTCTTAGCTTTTAATATGGGCCGCCAAAACGGGACAAAAATTAAAGAAATTTCTATAAAAATAAAATAAAACGTCTCTAATAGGAAAATTTCTATAAGAATAAAGTAAAAGTCTATAGGTATATAAAACTTCTATAACAGGTTCCACAGACCTGGAAAAGTCGGGGAATTTCAAAATTGGTCCAAAAAGTCATTGAATTTTAAAATTATTCAAAGGTCAGGGAAAAGTCAAGGAATTTTAAAATTATTCAAAGGTCAGGGAAAAGTCTGGGAATTTTCATATTATCGAAAAATAAAATTATGGAATCTCGTAGTACGGATTTAATTAGACCAGGGAAGCCTCCATAAATACGTGTAAAACATTAATTATATTTGATGAGAGCCTTGAAAACATTTATGGAAAGTCCCTAAATATTGAGAAAAGCACGTTTTTAACGAATACTTTCTCACAAGTATACTGTCTAAACAGAAGACCTAGTTTTGGGGAGAAGTGATTCGCGCGAGGAAGAATCTCTGGCAACCTTGGAGTTCCCGTACAACGCGATAAGGGGTTTATTTGGACAGTTATTGAAGAATAAAACATGTTTTACGATTGAAATTGCGTATTACTACTAATTTAAAGCTTTAAATTGGTCAGGGAAAAACGGTGTAGATGAAAACCTGGAAAAGTCAGGGAATTTGTTATGAAAAAAAATAGGGTCAACCCTGCTTTGAAAGTCAAAAACTTTTATAAAAGTATTTTCTAGACGTTGTTGATACCTTTATGGACGTTTTATTTTATTTTTATAGAAATTTCTTTCTTTTTTTTTTCGGTTTGCCGCCCGATATTTTTCGCCAAATGAAATTGAAAATCTCTAAAGGAACGAATAGGGTTTTGTCGCGAGAAAAATAACCTCCCTGGTTACTTCGGTTCATTTTCTTGAACGCGCCAAAAGTTTCTCCTCCAATCCGTTATATAGTATTTCAAATCCGATTATTTTCGGATTTTGAGCGGCTACAAAACTCCTATAGTTTTCACGTTTTAATCCTATTATTAATCCTATAAATATATTTGAATAAAATTCGCCTCGAAAAGTCGGTATATATAATAATCTTGGAAGAGGCAAAAAGAGGTTGGATCGAAGTATAGGATTATCTATACCCGCTAGCCACGCAGCCTCGAAACCTTGAAAAAGAGCCTTGTTAAATAGTAGGCTACTCTTTGCTACGGAAGATTTTGCCTTTTTTCGAGGTTATAATATGGGCTATTGAAAAGGAAGGAGCTCGCTCTATCCTCCTACTACGAAGACGAAGAAGGAAAACGAGGTGGGGAGGGAGGGAGGGATAGGATGGCGAAATTCAAACAAGATGAGCGAGACCGTCAGGGAAGCCGCACCGCGAGTATTATCGCTTCGTATTATCGCGAGACTCGTGTTTTGGAAGATGGTCTCTTTTCGAAAGGCTCGTAAACGTTAAAGGGAGAACGAAGCCCGACCAATTTATTTATTTTCTCCTTTAAATAAGCCCGACGCTCCCTTAATTCTTATAAAACCCTAGATTATCCCGTATTTCCTCGAATTATCCCTATACATATAGAGTTAATAGACGTTTCCGCGCTGGTCTTAGCGGTTGCTTTTACAATCGGGTTTTTCGGGAACAGTCGCCGTCGTTAAAGAATCGATAAAAAAAAAATCACTCGTGAAGTCGCGTTCTCCTTTTAAGGGAAATTTCGGGAAAAAATTTAGGGAAAACCTGGCAATTTCGAGAAATTGTTTTAGGAAAAACCTGGAAATTTCGGGGAAGAGCGATTTGTACGAACACCCGAATCGCGCGATGTCGCGACGAAACGATTCCAATCGTTTCCGGATGGTCGAACTCCGAGTTCGTGGCTATAGATCTTTCCTCTTCCAGATCTTCCTCTCCGCGTCGCCGGGATGGGGAAGAGGATAGCTATAGGGATCGTTGGGGGGTTGGGGTTGTCGGGGCCGACGACGGTGGCTCGCCCTGGTTGGTAGTCGGCGAAGTAGACGACCAAGAATTGTCAGTCGCGAAGCGTATTTCGGCGGAGCGCGAACGGAAAAAGGGAGAATCGTCCGCTAAGACTCCGAAGAACGAAGAACGAAGAAGAAGAACGGAGAAAATTTACTTTTTGGAAAAGAGAAGACGAAGTCGGTCGTTGAGTCGCGGGTGTCCTCGCCATCACGAATCGCTTAAATATCTCGGGAGTGCGCGGTGACCGTCGCCGCCGCCCCGCCAGCTAATATGAGCGTTCGCCGGGTTCGGGGCTCTTTCAAAGGCTCCTTGCGACGATACGGCAGCGTCGAAACCACCAAAAAACCCGTCAGGCACTTTCAATGGCTCTTTAGAAACGGCGAATGGAGAATAGCCTACGGTAAGCCGAGAGAAACGCCCTCCCTAATTACACCCTCCCTCTCGTAATTTAAAAGTCTACTTTACCTACCTATTTATATCGGCTTAATTTCCAACGATTTTATCCCCTCCCCCCGACCCGATAACGAAATAAACGAAACCGAGGCCCGTATCGGATATTTAGACTAAGGCTTAGCGCTTTTTATCAATTGACGATCCAGGAAACGAGGCTTAGAGTTTTAAGAATCTCTCTTCCCTCCTCCACCCCTCGGATGGATCAACTTAAATAATCGGTTTTAGCCCGCCGAGTCCGCTAATAAAATAAGGAAGGCAATCTAAGAAACGAATGGATTCTAAGACGCTGACATCTCGGACGCGGGAAGCTAAGGCCCCGGACGAATCGAGTTGATATTATTCGGGAAAAACGCTGAAGTTCAAACCGTTTCCGCTATAGGAAAAATGATGGAATTTCTCTTGATTTTCTCGTAATCTCGAGTAGAGATTTTAGCCCTAGTTTTTCGTTCTTTCGGTTATCGCGCCTTAAACGCGCGAACGGATAAGTGTCCGAATGTATAAATGAAAGGCAATTGGCTCGTTTTACTCGGACTCGATCGGGTCAAAAGCGGGGTCCGAGGGGCCTAAACCGAAGGCGATGGAGCGCGCGTCTGGCCAGGGCTATTTACTCTCGGTTTTAGGCCTAACTCGGCCTATAGGCGATTTCGTTCGGACCTTCCATCCGTCTAAACGCGTTTTCTAGCTTTTAATATCCAACAGGCATGCGCGCTCCGCTCTCTACAGGCTGATTATATCTTATACGGTCGGATCGGGGCTAACTCCGCTCCACTCGACTCTCCTATACTACGTTCCAAAAATCCCTAAACCCCCTCGCCCCCCTCCGGCCTTCGCTTATACCTCGAATCCTACTAGAGTGTAGTTATCCCGGCTTCGCTCCCGAGCTTCTCTTCATCCGAGGGACGCGTTCCATCTTTCATCCTTCTCGGCTAGAAGGGGACAACCCCCCCCCCCGGTCTCTCTCCTTCGAGCCCCCGGGCTCTATAGGCGAGGCGATCGTTCTCTTTTCGGAGCCCGAAACGAGCTCCTATCCGTTTTGACGCGGACCTAGTCTTAGTTAGGCCTATTTTAAAACCTCGCCGCTGTCCAATAGCGCGCTTTCTTTTTCCCCTTTTTAGTTTCGAATCGCGACATTCCTTGATAAATAATATTAAAAAAGGGAGAATCGGAGCTGAAATCGAGGGGAAACGCTAATAGTTCTAGTTCTAGTTATCGAAATTTCGTTTCTTTATAAAATATCCGTTCGTTCTGGCTGTTGACCGTAGCTACGTTCCTTCCCTTAAAGGGAGGGTCGAGACGAAAATCGAGTGATTTTCTAATTATAAGATCTTTATTCGCGTGCTTAATCACCGAGGGACGATATATCCCTTCAGCCAATCGCGTAACGCCCCGCCTCCCATCGAGCGAGTTACTCGTGGCACGCGCGCCACCCGACAAACGTTACCCGATTGGTTTGGAGGGCCCGGGTCAGTTTAAAAGAACGGCCAAATCCGGATCTATTTTTATTTTCTAAATATATTTCCGAAATGATTAACTTGTCAAAAATCACTCGATTTTCCTCTTCAACCTCCCTTTAAATATAATAATTTCGGTCCGAGAGTTTCCGCCTAAATCCGTTCATTCCCCGCGCTCCTTTCTCATTTTTAGCGTTTGTTTATTTCAAGTATAATATAACTTTAATAAAACCCCCGATTATGGTCTTTTCCTCGTACAATGACGCGCGACTGTTGAAACACTTTTACAGGGGCTGATAGAAAAAGCGTTAGGATCTCAACCCCTAAATGTCGGCTCCGTCGCGGACCGCTAAAACCCTTTTACGGCCGCCTGTTTGATTATCTTCCGCTTTTTTCCCATTTCTCTATTTGTAAATTCTGATAATAATCGTATTTGAAGTTAAACGAGTTTCCGAGCTTTATCTATATTAAGTATCGTATTAGAACGGAATATTCCCACGGTCAAGATGGTTGTTTTTAATCCCCCCCCCCCCCTTCTAAAGAAAGCGGATCTCGAGTGAACCTTTTACCTTCTATTCGCGAAATAAGCGGGCTATTCGTCAAAACGCGCCGAAGCGTTATTACTTTTATCTTTTGACGGAAAAAGGATTTTCTTTCTGTCGGCCGTATTAGCTAAAAGGGGAAGGCCGATTGGATCAACAGCTAGGCAGCCTTTCGCGACGCCTCCAATTCGTACAAGGAAAGCGCCGCGATAAACCGATAACGGGGAAAAGGAAGAAAATTGGCGGAAAAATCAAAATATTCCGTTCTAGCGGGATTGCCACGGGTCAGGCAAAACAGCGGGGAAAGTCAGCCAATTTCAAAATGGACCAAAAAAGTCGGGGAATTTTAAGATATATTAAAACGTCAGATAATTTTAAGATATATTAAAAAACCAGGAAATTACAGTCATCAGGGTTGCCGCGGGTCAGGGAAAACGAGGAAAAGTCAGGTAATATGAAAATGAGCGTAAAAAAGTCAGGGAATTTTAAGATATTTTAAAAAGTCAGGGAATCGCGATCATTATCCGCTGTTAAGATTCTCAGCTGACGGCGTGTCAGTTGTATAGATTAGAACAAAAATACGCCCGCAACAAAGTTTGGCGAACGCGATTATATAAAAAACAAAAGCTTAAAAATTGTGTAGCCGAAAAGGTCAGGGAAAAACCTGCAAAAGTCGGGGAATTTGAATCTGAAAAAACTGTGCCGCAACCCATAGGATTGGCGAGAGCAACGACACGTAGACGATCTCACCTCGAATTTTCCGCGAGGATGAAAAGCGAAGCTACTAATTAATTAACATTTTAAAGTCAATTTTTATATCATAAAGCTTTTTTAGCCGACCTTCCCACCGCCCCCTAACCGATTGAACTCGATTTAAACTATAGCCGAGGAGTAACCCAACCTGAAAGCGAACGGTACTGTCCGAAATCGCGCCAAAACTTAACCGAGTATTATTTAATCGCGAATATTCCTTCGCTAATTTTGAATCTGAAATGGATCGGATTTGGGCTTAGGCGTTTTGTCATCTTTATTCTTTAGCCTTACGCGTACGAAAGCGAAAGGTAGAAAAAGGTGGAGAATTTCTTTTCCCAAAAGTAATCGATTTCCGTATTAGCCCCCCCCCCCTTCCCCCCGCGCGGATCAATTTCTTTTATCGATTCGGAAGTCGGAGAGCGGATGCGGGCGCTACCCCCAAACTACATTTCCGCGTTTTCTCTATCCCTTAATATTTTTAATTAACTCCGTAATTTCGCGATTAAATTTAAGTTTTAATTAACTGTTATAGTTCGTAATTTGGGCTGGTTTAATGACGGGAACGCCGCCTAAATAAGGGAGTCGCGAGCCGTTATCGATTGCTTCGAGTTTAAATAGCTTTCTAATCCACCCGTAACGAACGCTTTACGAACGAATATTAAACTCGAAATCAATTTAAAACTCGGATTCGCGGAGATCGGACGATCTTCCCGTAGAAAGACGATCGAGCCGCGTCCCCTTTATCGGCGAATTCGGTCGATCTCCGCGAATCCGGATAACCTTTTAATTCATTTCTAATTTAATATTTCTAGCGTCGCGTTTAAGAGATAAGGAATCGATAAAAGATTCCGACTCGTCGTTAGCCTCGCGATTCGCGTCCCACCAATATAAGACCAATAAGAATAGGACCAACGTAATATAACGACGTCAGCGGATTAAAAGCGGTCAATTGATCTCGTCTCTTAAGCCCCGATTCTAATCCCTATCCTCTTCGAAATATTTTGCCAATTGGCGCGCGCCGATACGCTACGAGTTAGCGTCGATATTGACCTTTTGACCCCCTATTATCTCGACCCGGTTCCTTCGCCTAACTCTTAGTATATCAAAATTCTTCTAATCAAGGTGTGGGAGAAGAAATAGGCCCTTTTGTCAGACGCGCCTTAGCTCTCTTCGCGAACCAGCTGACCTAGAAAAGCCGAAGGGACGTCCGCTAAGAACGATGACGCGTACCGATCGAGACATCCGAAGAGAACGAAGCTATACCTTCCGGAAAACGCGAAAATCCTGGAAAAGTTTGCCAATTTGGAAATTGGTCCGAAAGCCTCGAGCTCTTTAAATCTTAATACCGCGAGATCTATATTCTTACGGGGCGCGTCTATTTCAAATTCTAATTATCCAAGTTTGGACGCTCGGCTCGTTCTTCGTATTTTTTCGCTCATCTAACGAGAAGACGTTGACGCTCGAAAGGGCCTTGATAGATTTTTTTCCCCCGCTGACGAAAACTCTCGTGTCGAGGGTGTAAAAACGCCAATTCCTTCTTGGTCGTAAAATCCAAGGTTGATGGTATGTTTTATCCGCTCGCGGTGATTCGTCGATCTTTCGTCTCGCTGACGATAGAATTGGCGTCCGAGAGCCGGAATAGACGTTGGAATAGCGGGCCAACCCTGTTCTATACGCGTAAGGAATGCCGGGGAGATGATCGAGATAAGAACGGACGAGTGCGAAGATTGGAACGCGCGCCTTCGATTAGCGTTTTAATCGATAACGAGCCGTTCGAATCGCGCTTCAATCCTTTATTTCCGCGCCCCGACTGTTTCGCTCCAACAATTCCTCGTCATCTTTACGGAATAGCGTAGAAGATAGCTCGCCTTTTCCCCTCGCGTCCAAAGATAATAGTAATTAATGTAAACTCGCTTTCGGAATTCGCGCCAAAATTTCCAATCATATTTGAGAAATTTCGCCATTTCCGGAGGAGGGACATTTTTGGGAAATACGTTCAAAATCGTGAAGGGGATCAAATTGGGATCCGGATTTCTTTTCCGTCTTTGTACGGGATTTAGACTAGGCGTATCTAGGAATACTTTTCAGGGTGAACTTGGGATGTCACGACGTCTTTATCTCCCTCGCCTTTGACAGCCCCTTCGATTGACGCTTCGTCTATCGCTCCTCAAAACCGAATCGCTACGAAACTGGTTCCCGAAGCGATTTCGACAAATCGAATCAAATCGATTCCAGAAAAGACCCTTCCCCGTTTCCGAAACGGTTTAAATCGATCCCATTTATAAGTAGATAGCCTGTTGGGCCAAATTAAATTTTTGATGGTGACGCTCGAGTCTGAAATTTGGCCCCAATGAAACCCCCAAAAATTGAAATTATCTCGTCCCGTAATTTTTCCCCAGTATTGTAGTCTTCAAATTGGTATTCAGCGCCTCTTTTTCGTCAATAATGATTTTTTATTAATTTAAGTCAATTAATTCTAAAGATATTAGAGAAAACCCAATTTGAAAATTTAAAATCCAAATTTATGCAAATTTTTTTTAAAAATTATAACTTGAGTCTGAAACTTGATTGAAATTTAAAATTGACCCCTATATTAAAACACGGCGTCTAATTTATGAAAGGTATTTTAGCGTCGAGTATACGTTTTATTAGGTACTTTTTTTAAAGGGGTCATCCATAAACGAATCATATCGTAACTCTTAAACGACGCTCCCTCTCGTTCGATATAATGCCAGTCGAACATTTTCGGCTCAAAATGAGCCACCGAATAAAGTTTTAAGTCGAATAAGTAATTAGTGATTGTTAAACGATGATCTTGTCAATGTTTCAACGAATATCAATTATTTAAGCCTTGTCGTTTTTATTTCGCAGATGACGGGGATGAGGTGACGTTAATGTACGCCAAATACGAGGTAAGCTACGTTCTTTTTACCTTAATAATTGAATTATATTCCGTCCCACGTATCTTTCGATTATGGCTAGAAGAAAACGAAAACTCGAGCGTTCCTTCCAATTTGTTCTTAAAACCAACGCGTACCTCGGTATCGCTCGTTCATTGGGAATCGCAAAAATTCCTTATTCAATTAACCCCTCCCCTCATCGTAAACAATTTGGCGGGAAACGAAAATTTTTTTCAAATATCAGGGACAATTTTAAACAAATATCAGCGAAGTGTTAGGGAATTTTTATCAAGATTTATCGGGGAAATAGATCGAGATAATCGGGGAAATCGATCAAGAAATATCGGGGAAATCGATCGAGAAATATCGGGGAAATCGATCGAGAAATATCGGGGAAATCGATCGAGAAATATCGGGGAAATCGATCAAGAAATATCGGGGAAATCGATCGAGAAGTATCGAGGAATGTTTTCTAAAAGTACCAGGGAAATTGGTCAATACATTTAATGAAAATGATCGAGAAATATCGATTCGTATCTAGCGCGGATATTATCGATCGCTGGAAATTGAGCGCTTCATTATTATCGGGGTATCGTCTCCTAATTAAGGAATGATTTTTATCTCGGGGCTTACTGGGAAAAGTTGTTTGGTAAAGGGAGAATGCGGCCGAACAAGGATTTTTAAACTCGTAGGAATCGATAGAAGATTAATTATCCCTGTTGCGTTCTTCGATCCTTCGAACGGTATCGTTTTTTTATCGTGTTCCGTTGAAAGCTTCGATTATTAAGGAGTACGATTTCGATTAGCTTCGCTCGATTTGACTTTCGGCGTGTTTCGGAAGATATCTTTTTGTGGAACTAAAGAATCGTTCCGAATCGCGTCTTCTCTTTCTCTCCGTCTCTCTTCTCTTTCATCCCTCGATCCCGATTCAACCACGTGACGCGTCTCTCGTTGCCTAGCGACGACGGGGATGAAGCTATGTTGGAGAGAGGAGTTCGACCTATGCTCTCTTTCTCTCCTTTTCGCGTTCCGAAACCTTTCCGACTTCGCGGCCCAATAAGAAACTCTTTTCTTTCAACTCGGGGATAACGAAGTCGAGTGACCCGCTTACCTCGTGCCGAATTTGCTCGTTAGATGGCGAAAAACGCGCTCGTTTTTGTCTCGGCCTCTACTAGTCGATCCCCAATCTCGATCCCGCCATTTAAATCTCCGAATCTAAGCTTCGTTTCGAGGGCTGATGACGCCAACACCTTAAAATCATCTAAGGAAGTTTAGAGCCTCTTCGGACGAGCCGCCGCGGATTTAACCTTGGGTTTAGCCAGGAGAAAAATCCGAATTTTAGCCAGGAGAAATAAAAATACTTTATTACGAGATCGGGAGTTGGTGAAAAATCCGCTTTAAAAATCATTTTCTCAATGGTATAGTTGGGAGCGTTCGGGAGAGAGTCGATCGCGTCCGTATCGATCGCGAAGAAACTCCGAATCGATATCCGCTCGTTCGTTCATAAATCGGAAGAATAACTCTCCCCTTCCTTCTTCGTCCACATTCCTCCGTCGTTCTACCAGCCCCCACCCCACCCCCACCACCCCGTTTCTTTTACTTTTTACTGGCTTTTTATTTCGTTTTCGAGGCAAAAGATTTATTTTCCACGAATTTGATTATTCGCGGATTTCAAGGGTTAAAGTCCCGATTTTCGAGGGCTTTTCTTTCGTCTATCGGGACGCCTAATTCGCCGGCCTTCAACTTTGCAAATTGTCCCGAAAGGTCGGGAAAATCCCTGAAATTAATTAGGCGGCTGTTTCAACGATAAGGAGTCGAGTGTTAGGTCTCGCGTTCTTCCGTAATTTCTACTCATTAAACCGAAGAAGAACGGAAGAAAATGAATAAAACGTCAACGCGCTAAAACTCGTTATTTGTAAGGTTTTAGTTTGGGTCATCCGCGCGGTTAGACGGCGGAGAGAGGATTCCCAACCCGTTTTTCGTGTCAGGGAGTGTAAGTCGGGCGTTTGTTCAACAAGCTCGAGTCTCAAGGAGCGGCGCCCTTATTCCTCTTAATGATCGTAACGCTACAGTTCGCCCATCCTTCGCCCCGTCTCTTCTCCATTTGTCTCTCTTCCTCCGTCTCCCTCGCTCTCTTCGGTCGGTTCTGACGGGAGAAAAAAAGAGCTTCAAGCTTGTAGGAGCACCCTCGCACCCTGGCGGCCGCTTTCTCCTATTCGATTTTCCCAACTTTTTTCCAATTTCTTATTTCGTCTTTTTTCATCCGAGAAAAAAAGGCGCGCTGAGATCTCGAGGACGTTGGAAAAGCGTTTTATTTTCCGTCGGAGTCGAACCAACTTAATCGAATGGAAATTTGCCTAGCCTTTTTAACTGGGAAATTAAAAATAGTTTTTCGAAGGTATTTTTGCCGAAATTTGCCCTATCAAATCTTCGAGATAATTTTAGTCCTATATTATCCTACAAAATGCGTTAATTAATAAACGTTATATCGTTTCGAAATCATTTTCCGAATATTATTTGGAAATCATATTATTATAAAAATCGAAGAGACGCGATAAATTTTCAATTCGATTAAAAGCTCTAATTAACTGTCGCTCTAATTAACTAGCTAATATCGTAGAAAATTAAATTCGTACGAAAGATAAATTGTCGCGTACAAATTTTAATCTGGACCATTCGTATAGTTGTTGGTTCAGCCGTATGGAAAAGACCCTTCAACCTCGCGCTTTTATTAATAATAATAATAATTATTATTTTATTGACAATCGGACTCTAATTGGCCCGCTCAAATTAGTCGCTTACGGTCGATAATAATTGTAGATAAGTATATTGACCTTTGAGGCGCGGTAAGGCCTTGACCTCGACTCGCCATCCGCGTACGAGAAGAACCTCTTCGGTATTCGTTAGCTGGAGAAAAATAACTCGGAATGGAAGTGTTGGTTTCCCTTCCGCACGCTCCTCGGCTCTTCAATCGTAGCTCCTCGACTCTCGCATCCCGCTCTTCCGGAGGATACGTTTCTCTTCTTTCTTTCCTCTTCCGTTCTCTTCCAACGCCAATCTTCCGTATTTCCTCTTCCATCTTCCTCTCTCCTCCGAGAGAGAAATCGGCGCCCGCGCAGTCCGGGTTTCCATCTTCCTCCTCCGGAAAACTCGTCGACAGTGGCCCGTCGCGTCGGCTCGGAATCGGTCGGGGCTGTTGGGGGCCCAGAGTATCGGTCTCCGACTAATCCCCGCTCGAAAAACTAACGAAACGATGGGCCAAACTCGGAAATAAAAGCGGCGAGTGCGGCCGGAAAAAACCCGCGAAAAAAAAGTCGAAAGTTTTCTAAAATATTTTTGGCGAACGCGACGGAATACGAAAAAAGGATAAAGCGTTTTCCCTCGTAATCGTAATCACCCCCTAGTTCGTAATAGTTAAAATCGCTTACGCGGCTTCGTTAAATAATTCTCTTTCCCTCCATTCTATCGGTTTCGTGACGATTCATCCTCTCTCTCTACGTTTCGATGATTTTTCAACGCGGCTCGAAATAATGAATTTAATCCGAATTCGAGTCACGTTCCGAGACTCCACGTCCTTCTTTCGTTTTTGTCTTCGCGCTATTTGTTCGCGCGATTAATATACGGGAGGATTTGGCGCCTATCGTCGACCGTTAATCGTATTATTCTCCGTCTCAATTTCTACAATTTCGCGCGACCCCGGCTTTATTCGTAAAAATCGCTACGATAATAAGAATCGGCTCTCTCTTATTGGGAATAGGTTTTAGCGTCCGTTAATAAAGTTAATCTAAATCGTATTTGATTAAAAAATTCGTATCGTTACGAACTTTTGGTTAAATTAATTAATCGTTAGTAGAGTCGGAAACTTGTAAAGGAAGGTAGCCAAGTAGAAAGTAAATTTCGAACGAATTTGATCGAGAAAATTGTTAAATCGGCTTTTAAAAGCGTTCTGATAGATCCCAATTATTGAATTTTGAAGTCCCGGCGGCCCCACCGAAGAAAGCGCTCGGATTTCTTAACGTTTCTCGTTGATATATCGAAAAGATATATATTTTTAGGATAAGAATTGTAAATTCTATATAATATTATTAACGTAGTCGTCCTTAGTCGAATATTTTTGGATACCACCCGCTGTAAAAGCGAATCTCGCCCGTTGTTAAATATATATATATATATTAGTTTCTCGTACGTGTTAATAATTGTTGTTTACGAGAAATATAGAAAGATAGAAGAAATAATTGTGATAAATAACTAATAAAGCGTCGAACGAGCGGAGTAACGACTATTTAAATCCGTTCGATTTTGAAATCCTCTTTAAAGTCGGCTTCTTTTCGAGCTTAGCGGGAGGAAAGAGCGCGCTTTAAAGGGAGCCTTCAATCGTTACCGTCGTAAAAGCTCCTCCCACCGGTGATTTGAAACTATCGTAGTCAATTAGTCAAAGCGCTATCGTCGTTAAATATTTCTTGTATTCGCGCGAAAGAATTTAATTTGTATTTTGGCCATCGGACGAGCGAAATTGTTCCGATACGGCGAAAGAAGGCGACCCGTTTTATTTTCGCTCTCCATGACCCTAACTCGGCTGGAACCGTCCACTCTCGACGCCCGCTGGAGGACCGCTAGCGGAGAAGGCCATCAAACCTCGCCCGGCGCGGGAAACCCCCCGAGATACGATATCCGCTCCGAAGTTGGTTTCTCCGCCAACGAAATGGACCACTTCGGAAGAGGAGTCTCTGGCGGAAAAGGAGAATCGGTTACTCTAGTGGCTCTGAACTCGTTGGACGTCTCCGACGAGTCTTACGAGAATCAAGTACCCGTTCGGGATAAGACGGCGTCGTCGGCGCCTAGCGTCTACGTCATCTCGAGTAGCGATCATCCCCGCCGCGACCCACCCAAGACGCTGACTTTAAGAGCCGGCGATATTAACGCGTCCTCGCCATCGCCGCCCACCCTCGGCCTCGCTTCCTACTCGACCGCCATCACTCCCACGAGGTATCGCGGTATTTTGGGTTCGCCCTCGCGACCTCCGAGTTTTCGAGAAGAAGACGAAGATAACGAAGACGACGAAGACCTAAAAGGGACCCCGAGCAACCATCCTCAGTCTTCCTGTTCTTCGCTCAGGGACGATACGCGACTTTCCAAGTCTTTAAATTCGGGCGTCGTCCCTCGAGGAAATAGCGTCCCGGTTGTCGCCCCCGCCCCCGCCGCCGCGTCCGGGTTTACTTTGGGCGGTTGTTGGCCCAGCCTCGCGTCCAACTCGTCGTCTAGTTCTTCGGGTTCCTCGGGTTCTTCTAGCCATCGAGCGCCCTCGCGTCATCCTCGACGGCGAACGCCCAGCTTGCCGGCCGACCCGTCCTTGTCGGGTTTGGCTCATAAACTTCGCGATGACACTCTCTTGCATTGTTCTTTGCAGCGGCTTCCCATGAAAGACTTCGGCGCCGAGGTTCGAGCCTCGATGGACGTCGACCAGTTCCTGAACCAAGCTGTGCTCCTTCTGGACGTTCAAGACACGTCCGTAGAAGGGATCGTGGATAAGATGCTACAGAAGGTAAGCTTTCTTTCCCACTATCTACCTATTTCGCTGACCTCTAGCCTTATTTATCCGCTAAAACGTCGCGCGCTAACCGACGAGTTACGACAGATTTTCACGCTCGACCAATTTTTCGAGCGAGATTTTTTTGTTGGCCAAAAAAAGTAACCGTAAAAATTTATTATTTAGTAACGTCGAAAGAGCTACTTTTTTGGCTCCAAAAAAAAAAACCCGGTATGAAAACGCGCCTTTATTGTTAAATATGTATGAGATACTTGGCGCCGAACTCGTAACGTCTCGGATACGCGGTGGTCTATATAGGCCTTAAAAATTGAAATATCTTTCAATTAATAGCGGAAGTAACGTAATACGCGTAAGTACGCCGACACGAAAGATAATTGGACTAACAAATTGGGGTCTATATAGCCTCTAGTATTTAGTCTTTGCAAAGATCCCGGAAGATTTTTGAAAAATGTACTCGCGATTTAAGCTTCCGTTACTTCCGTTAATATATTCTATAGTTAGGCGATCCTATATTTTTCTATCCTATAAACGGGAAATATTGAAACGCGCGCGTCTCGAATACTTGGCTATACCTTTTAAACCACCGAATCGCCATTGTCTTAATGGAATTAATCCAATTAACGAGCTCCTCCCCCACGCAACCCCCTGGTTATCCATTCCTCAAATATTACTCTAATTCTAATCCGATCTGGTTGAACACTCGCGCGTATTTATTTCGTTAATCCCCTCGAGTCCGAAAGGGCCGAACCCGAAAGTGTCGGCGATCTTAAACGATAGAATTGTCTCGTTATTGATTCGTTAACGCCGCGAAGATACGAGATACCCCTCTTCTTATAACGAGCTTCGTTACGTTTGGTTTGGCGATGACGACGCTACCACGCAGTCGGAGGCTTAAATTACTAAAGGAAGGCTGAAAAATCCCCATTTCAAAAGTATGGAAAATCCTATACTTTGTAGCAACCTTGAAAAAAGGCGACATCCGAGATACAAACGGGTGCTTTTTCATTCGTTTCCAAAGTTATTTTATAAAAGCGTCTATAACGTATATTTAAAGGGATAATGCGCGACCTGAGAAATGAGTGGTTTTTATTTATCAATTGTTTCTAATTTAATAATTATTCGTCAATTTTGTTTCCCGGTGGATTGAGCGGTTATTTAAACTCGAAGGAATCGATAAAAGATGGTTGTTAGCTGTCGCCTTGTTCCTTTAAACAAAACTAACTCGGGTGATAATTTTCCCCAAACCATGGTCCGGTCCTTTCTCTCTTCTCCCCCCCCCCCGGCTACTATAGCGTCGAATCCTTATCATTTTCCATTCTTATTCCATCTCCATTCGGAGTCCGGTTCCAATCCGCTCTCTAACCCTCTTCGTCATCCCCAAACACCCCCCCCCCCTTTTGGAAATTGTCCGATTTGTCTCGATAGGGTCAATGATACTGGAGCGTATGGACGCGCGATTAAGCCAATTACCCGACGCTGTTACGCGCTGATAACGCGGTTCGGAACCAAAGCGCCGATTTCCTATCGTTACTCGATTTTCCCACGCTTCGTACGCGACCTGGAAAAGTTTGCGGGGACCAAAAGGTCGGTTAAAAGTCGGAAAATCTGAAAATGGGCACGAAAGGCGAGGGATCGCTTTAAAAAACTCCTTTTTAATCGTTTTTTAAGAGATTATTTTCTGAAATTGAATTTTTGGCTCAAGAAGTTTATTCGAACGAAGAATCGTTTGAAAACGGTTTCCAATTAAGAGCCTCTAGCTATAGCGCCAACGTAATAGGGCTTTAAAACTTAGCTAGTAATTTCGAGTCGCGTTTTTAAATTCCCTAAACGAGTTGAATTCAACTTTTATCCGTCAATTGGAGCGCGATGTCGCCAAGCAGCCGCTTTTCCAAATCTCGTTAAATATTAATTATTTGCCCGAAATGATTAGTAGGGGGTTCGTAGACGTCGCGTTTGGCCCGATTAATAATCTAGCCACAATTCGTTTCGAGACAATTTATTCGAATTATCGTTGGAAATATCGTTTATTTTTGTTGGCGCTTTATTTGTCGTTGATTTATTACGGACGTTCGCGATTGGCCGAGTCATTGTCCCGACGCTAGGCTAACCGACTTAATCGAAAAATCAATTGGATTCGAGTCACCCAGAGTTTGAAACGAGAAGACTAAAACCCTCATAGGGAACTCGGGCGCTTTGAACGCTCAACGCGGTCCGGCCTGTTGAGATTAGGAGAGTACGAATATAGATCGATCCTTTTAACCTAATTTCGGGAGCGGATTATCCCTCTTTAATCCTCTTCTAGGTTTCCTCCTTTCGCCGACTAAAAGATTAATTAGTCTCGTTTTCCTTTTTCCTTTTGTCGTAATCGGAATCGGGGATCGCTTAATTACGAAACCTACGGTGAAAAACGAATAATTAAGGCCGAGTTTCCACTAGCTCCCTTTTTTCATTTAGGCGCCTTAAAAACCTGGCGCGATCCGAGATCAGGGATTAGTCAAGCCCGGAAATTTTGTTATTTAAATATATTTACTAATTTGTAAAATGTAATTTATTCCCGACTATTTCGTTTACGTTTAAAAACGCTTGACGATTTCGCCTACACGATGGCTTTTCCTCGGACGAGGGAGCGCGGCAGTTGAAACACTTTTACAGGGGCTCGTAGAAAATGCATTAGGAATTTTGCCCCTACAAGATAGCTTTTTTTTTTTTTTTCGGGGCTCGTTTTAAGATGGGCGGAAAGCTCGGCCCCTCCCTCCCCGTCTCCCCCTCCGCGATTAAAACGAAAAGTTGGGAGATTCGAACCGGAGGAATTTGTCGAGCTCGTTGTTTCGTTCGGGATCGTGGCTCGGAGTTTCTGGTCCCTCCATTATTTCTTAAACTCGTCCCTTTTTTTTACGGAAGAAAATGTTTAATCGTTAGTTGAAAAAGATCTCTCTATAATTTGTACTAAAAATGAAAAACCCTGATAAAACCCGGTGGACTGGGTTCTTAGCGGAAACCCCCCCCCCCCCCCCGGGTCGATTGGCGAGATTTGTTGTCGTAAGGGTTGCGTGTAGGAGTATTTGATTCGCCTCTGTCGGTTCGCGCCCGTGAAAGAGATCCGTATCGATCGCGATGGCTCTAAAGGATCTTTATTGGCGCCGAGACCGGAGATACGTTCGTCGAAAGTTTACTTTGGCCGCTTTATTGGCGGGAAGGGAAACTAGCTATTCTAGATGATAATTTACCCGTCTTTCCATCTATTACGCCTCGATATAATTAACCTTCCCGCTAACCGACGCCCTATAAAAATATTCAAATTAGCAAAGCGATGTTTAAGAGTTTTAGCGCCCAAACAAAGTCCGCGTTTATAATAGACGAAAGCTAGCTATAGGAGCCAATACTAACGGACTCCCCTAAACCTCTTTACGACCTTACAATGGGTCGTATTCTTTTATCGATTCCTTATCGTTTAACTAGGACCTCATCCACCGCGGTATAAAAAATTACGAAACAAATATTAACACTAGAAATAAATTTAAACTCACCCGGAAAATAGGCTTAGCTATCCTCGATTTCTTAACGTTGAAGGGTCAAAATAAGCCTATACTATTAATACTTATTTCTAGTTTAATATTTGTTCGTAACATATCCGTTATTGGTGGATTAGACCGATATTTATGCTCCAAGAAATCGATTAAAGATTAAGTCGCGAAGAAACGTAGTTAAGAAATAATTAACGTATATTGAGCCTTCCTTTATTAATATTCGCCCATTTCTAAATATAATCGGGGAAAAAAAACGTGGCGCTTTTGAAATTGTATCTCTCGTATTGTTTCTCGTCATCGCGGATAACGAGCGTTTCCAAAAATAATTCAGGCCCATTCGCGCTCGCTTCCGAAGTCGTTTAATAGCTTTCGCGAATATCCTGAAATTCGTTCATCGCCCCCCCCCCCCTGGCCCGGTCCCCCCTTGGCTCGTTCTTCGTAATTTGTGGGGCGATGATGGCGCGTATAGGTGGTTGAGGTTAGCCCTTGTATATTGGAGGGCCAATTGTTTCCAGGTCTCCAGTTTCGATCGTTCTCGTCCTCCCCAGGTCCTGGACAGCTTGGACAGCAGGGAGCCGCTAGCCACTATGACCGAAGCCAAAGAAGCCCTTTTTACCCACGATTCCGGTGAGTCACCCGTTTCAATTTCTCTTTCTTAATCGCGTACGAAACGGGCCCGATTGTTTTCAACCCTGATCGCGGTCGCCAAATAATCATTTCTTCTTCTCTAAGGTAATACCGAAATAGGAAAACATCACGGTAAATAAGCCTTTAATCCTTTCTTTCGCGTTTCGACAAATTATTTTTAAATGGCTCGGGTGAAAACGAATAAATATTTAAATGGAAACTCCGAATTGAATCGAACAAAATGGGACCCAAAAACTGACGTCACGCGTCAATGTAAAAACAAACCAAAATATTTCGCCGAGTTTATCCATTCTCCCCGAACCTTTTTTTCCGTTTTAACATAGCGTTAAAATAACGAAGTTACCGATAGCTTTCTCGTCATTCTATAAGACTCTTTTGAATTCTAATAAAATTCTCATCGGGACTAATAGGGTTTTGGCCTCCTAACCGCGGGCTTAGAGATAATTCGGACGAGGTGCTCGTATAGGGAAAGAAATGAGCCCGAGAAGGGCTTTCCAGCCGCCTTCCCCTCTATTACATCTTTATACGCGACAGCTAAAAAGAGGAACGACGAGTTTCGAACGAGGAAAAAAAGGCCAAAAAAATTTTAGCCAAAGGTATTGAGGCGTATAGATAAAAAGGAGCCTCTCTCCCCGAAAAATGTGACCCCCCCCCGCCCCACCCCTCTTAATTAAATTGAAAGCCTTTTATAGCGCCATTTCTCTTCTCTCCCCGTCAAAATTCTATATTTAAAGTCAACCTGTCACATTTTTTTCCCAACTCGGGTGCGGATAATATAGTTAGTTTTACGACGCTATTAAAGCGCCCGATTCGAAATTTAACGCGCGAAGTAAGAAAGAAAATCGCCAATGAAAATGTAGGTCATTTATTTTTAAATAAATATATATGAAGACAGCTCCGTCGAGTTTTAACGCGGCGAAATAATCCGCCTTGACTTTCGCTCCGATGAAAAGCAATTCCTTTTTTATCCGAACGCTAGAAAGGGAAGAAGAAGAAAAAACGACTTTAATCTTCGTTGTAAAAGCGATATTTGCTTTTGGGCTTTTCCTAAGGAAGACTCGAACGCCGCGACTCGTTGTCGTTCGCGCCCAAATAATCCCCGAATAATAAAAGAGAGAGAGAGAGCTTAGGCTTATATACGAAATATTTTCATAAACGCGAGCTTATACTTTAAAAGAGCTAATAATATCACGTGACCAAAAGTTGGGTCCCCCCCCCCCCCCCGAGCCCCGCTTATTGTCGTTCTTTTGATTTCGCTGCAATACGCGTGTTCGACGTATTTTAACGTAAATAGAAAAATAATTCTTCGTTTCAAATAATAAAAATAATAAAATTTGTTTAAAGATCGAACGATACCCGTATCGATTCCTGGGAGTTTAAGCCTAATCAAATATTAAACTAGAAATCCATTTAAAACTTAACGTGAAAATAGGCTTAACCGGATTCGCGCAAATCGAGCGAATTTGTTTAGGGTCGAAGGGTCAGAGGTCAATCGATTGTTATTGGAAGTCTCTGGTGGATTAGGGCGATCTTTAAACGCGAAGGAATCGATCGGAAATCGATATTCGTTTGGGTTCCCCCTTTAAGACGCCAAAAAAATGAACGACTCCGTTTGATTTCCGCGATTAAGTCTAAACCCTCGACTCTTTATCGTTTACTACGTCCTTAGTCGAGATTTAACGCCATTTTTGTCCGAATGTAAAATGAATGTCAACGAGGTTTAGGCTTATTATTTCTTTATAAAGTTCAAATTTTGTCGGTTTCTCCCCCCCCCCCCCCCCTCGGTGTGTATTTAGTTTTTAGCCGAATGTAAAAGGCAATATCCCCTCGTATATAAATGATCTATTCTTCGCTGCTAAGCAAAAACGTGTAATTAATAACCCTAATTAAATTTGTTAAAGTTGCGAAGGAAATAATTAGCAACGCGATATCCTCGAGGGACCATTTTCTCAAACCTCGCTCCCGGGATAATACAATTAAACAAAATAATGCTTTTTTACCATAAAGGGGATACGCGAAGTATCCCCCCCTTTTTTTGTGTAGGGCGGCTTGCTTGGATTGTTTTTTGCTTTTAAATCCTTTTTAGCCCCCCCTGGCCCCAGGGGTAGCTCGAGCGGAGACGATAGTTTCCCACAAAATCTTTTGAAAACTCCCTTTTCCACTGGTTACTCGAACCAAGATGTCGCTTTGGCAACTTTTCCCCCATCGCTCGATATTACTAGTCAATAATAATAATATAGGAAGGAGAACTCTTTGGGACGTTGGTCCTCTGGCGGGATGAAATTTAGTTTTCCAAGTTGAGCGGTTCGTGACCTCGGGGGAATTCCGATTCGTTCGGAGGATGTTCGACAACTTTCCAGCTTTTCCTTTTTTTTTTTTTTTTTCCCGCCTTTTTTCCCCCCGCGGACTCGTTACAAGTAGACTATTGACATCCGACAATCTTTTTCCCAGACTCTCTCTCTTTCTCTTTCTTTCTCTCTCTCGGCTGTCCATTTCGTATCATCCTTAGTTTTCTATTAATTTAACGTTATTCGAAATAAGAGAACTAAGATTCTCGAGTCAACGAAAAAACATCTGCCGTTAATTATTTTTTTCGTCTTAATCTTTTAATAATCATTCTTTATCCCTTTAATTGTTGCTTGGCAATATTTTGGAATTAAGTTTTCCGAATTGCGTGAAATTCGTTTAAATCGCTTACCTTATTTAAGTCACTCTAAAGTCTTCGCTCCCCCCAATTTTTTTTGTTTAATATATTCGATGTCATTTATACCAGACTTTGGGTTTGAAAAGTCTTCTAGTGAGAATCCGTTTTCGATTTGTCGTAGTTAGGGTGGGAAATGGAATTATCTTTCCGACTTGAAATCATTTTTGATCGCGATGTCCTATCGTTTTTTGGCGTTTGATCGAATTGAATCGGGCGTCAATCCCGCGATAAATTCCAATTCCCTAGAATCCCTATAGCTATTTGGTATTTTTCCTTTGACCCCGGCCTCGATTGATTAGCCGACAGATTGACTTCGTATTTCGGCTCACTCTTCTTTATAAAAATCCATTATATTAATATTATTTGGTTTTTGGAAATTGTAAATATCGCGAACGCTTTTCGAAGTAACGCTCGAAAAGTTCTAGTTTCTCAATCTTTATAAACCAAATAAATACGAATTAAGCGTTTAAGTAGCCGTACGTTTAAGCTTAAAGATTATCCGGCAAAACATTCGTTTTCACCCGACGCTACTGACGCGATAATCACCCGTCTCTTATCATTATCATTATTATCATTTCGATTTGTTTATACGATAATAATTTTTAATTTCAAATCCATTTATTTTATTTAATTATGATTATTATTTTGAGAATGTCGATTTTTGACGTTTTCTAATCGTCCGTTTTTGATTGGTTTGTTTTTTGGCGGCAGTCCATCTCCTGGGCCGAACCATTCAAGGCACTTATATCAGCGAAGGCGGTGGTTTCGATTACGACCAGTCTTGGATCTGCGCCATGTAAGCCCGATTAATAAATCTATTATACCTTTTATTTAACATCATATCCGCTACGTATATTTATCGAGGTCGTTTCTAGAGAACTTCTCGGGAATAAATTTGATTTAATTAAGGAATAGAAAGATTCGTAACCTAGCTGGTAGCCTCGTCGCTTCTTAGGGATTCTATAATTAGACTAGTTTTTCTTTTAACAGGGGCGGGCGGGGAGGGGGGGGCAGCGTTGCTCGTTAGTTATTTTAAGAAGAATCTAAGACGAGTTATTGAAAATCTCCCGTCATTGTCGCGCCTTAAGAATATTTCAACGGCTGTTAATTCGCTTCGTATATTTATGACTTTACTTAAATTTGCGTTTGGAGCGGAGGCTTTTTGGCTCAGCCACGGATAATTAAAAATCGGCTGACGCGAGCTTATCGCCTAATTATCAAACTTCATTTTCATTTGGACGACGTAATCCGCGAATATTCGGTTAATCGGTTAATTTTAGTTGGTAGAGAAGGGGGGGGGGGGGTGGGCTTCCTTAAAGGAACACTCGGAGCTAAAAATGTAACGGCTTTAGGAACGAACGATCGCGTATTTCAGAATTTTCAAATATTTCTTACGTTCTTGGTTCATCAGGTGTTTAAATTAGTTTCTAAAGTTTTATTAAAATAAATTATCGTAATTAAAATATTACGAAGGCCTCGGAAAGTCGTAACGTTAAGAGAGAATAGGGCGGCTATGTCCGTCGAGAGTTTTATTTTGGGGGGGTCCCGCTTTTTCGCGTAATTTCCTTTATATTTGGAGAGTAACTCGATTTGAAATTCTCTTTCGGTGGCGGTCGTTCTTTCATCATCTCTTAAGTATTAAGGACATTTCGCTTTTAGCGATAATCGAGTTATAACGGCACCGAGATAAAAAAAAATATATTTTATATTATATTAATTGAATAAAAGCTTGTAATTCCCCAAGTAGAATGTGGACTTTTTAGTGTCGCGATATTTCCCAAAATCTTCCTGGATTTCGGTTTTTGTAAACGTTCGCCAATTAAGTCGGCTTCGATTCTTCGTTTAAATCGTCGTTCGTTTTTTTTTTTTTTTTTTTTTGTTCGTTCGCAGGTGCAGCATGCCCTCTTTATTAAAGCGGCATGTCGCCATTGCGCGACTCAAACACCCGGCGAATATGGGAAGAACTTCCCACGAAGTCCGTTTCTTTATCATGGTCCTAACTCCGAGTAAAGAGGTAAGCTCCTCTTGGCGTTCTTCTCCGCCTGATGTTCAACCTCTATTTCCTCGTTTTTTATTCCCAATTATTATAGTCGTTCGTTTAGATTCTATTTCTAAGCCAAATTAAGCGCCATTCTGGCCAAAATAGTTCCAAGAGAAAGTAATTGGCGATTCTGGAATTGGTGTTTCCGTTTTAAGCTTCTACCGCGTTCTCGCTTCGGGCGTTAGATTTTCGAAGAGTGCTCGTACCTTAAGATGACCTTCGCCCCCATCCTCCCATCCTCGAAGCTCCGTAAACTCTTTTCCTAAATCGTAGGGGTTTGTTTGAAGTTGGAGTCCCTCGGAATCCAGACCCGCCAAATGTCGTCTTTCGCCTCCACGAATTTAGCTCGTAAATTGCTAATTAGGAAACCCCCCCCCCCTTTTGAATGAAGCGCCAAGAACCGCTCTATTCGCGACGAATGGAAGCGATCTTCCGAAGTTTAAAGGCGCCTTGAGAATAAAGTAATGGTAAAACGCGCTTAAAGTACTTACGCGCGAGCGACCGCTCGAAATAATTCTTCGTTTACTCTATACGGGAGTCAATATTGAAATGAGAAGGCGACTTCTTCAGATTATTCCAGCCGTCTATTTTTTAGTCTCGCGTTACAAAAGGTCGTCTTTTTATGAAATGTATATAAAAAGGTATAATGAAGTTAAGGTTATAAAGTTATACGAGTTATTAAAGTGATAATGAAATATTATAACAAGGGCCAATTCAAAGCGAATGAAAAAAAAACTTTATTCTAAATAAGAAAGGGCCGGGTTTCTTTTTGATGTTTTCCCTTCGTCTTATCGTTATAAGTCGATGAAGATGAAAATGGAGTTTATAATTCCTTTTTCTTGGCGAATAGCGATTATTAACCGTATTTTGTCGTTATCGTCGTTGTTCGTTGTTGTTCGTCTGACAGAAAGGAACTAAAAATGCCCTGGAAACGGGACGGACCTTCGCCACCATCTTCGCGGACATGGATTTTCGCCAAAGGCTTTTGGAGGTTCACACCGAGGCCGAATTCAAGAACGTCTTGTTAAAACACGCCCAGGACTTGGCCGCCGAACAAAGCAATCCCAGTAACCGCTTGGGCAATCACGACCAAGTGGATTTCCGGGTAAATACTTTCGTTCTTCCCTTTCCATTGTATATTTATTTTTATCTTTGTTCGTATATCCGGCTTAATCCACCATTAAATAAAATTACCAACAAATATTAAACTAGAAATGAATTTAAAACTTCCCATCAAAATAGGCTTAGCTGGATTCGCGGAGATCACTCGAACTCCCAGTATAAGGTGTCGCTATTGATCGATAGCTAAGCCTATTTTTAAAGTTTTTAAATTCAGTTTAATATTTGTTCGTAATTTCGGATTACGCCGCTATTTAAACTCGAAGGGATCTATATAAGAAATCACTGGTTGTTGGCCCTCCTTCGAAAAATAGTTTTTTTTTTTTCGCGTCTCTTTCGTGTGAATCTCTCTCGGGTATAATTCGTCCGTGGCTAATGAAAAATTGAATGAAACGATGCTAAGGCTTTATACAAAATATAGTTCTTTAGCCCTTCTTCTTTTCGGCGTTCGTGTCGTTGCTACGACGACTACTCTTTTATAAATTCTATAGAGATTTGTTCTCTCGGGCGTCCGAGTCCTCCCCTCTATACTTACCTATTTGCGATATCGTCGCCTTGATTAGGACAAACTTTTCCTTCTTCATTGGCGCTTCTTTCTCTTTTGGATAGTTTAAAGCTCTTCGGTTTCTCCGTTAAACTTTTGTCGTTGGGTGTATTATTTCTAGGAGCCAAAGTGTCGTTTCGCTCAGGGCCTGACCGGCGACGCCAGGCGAAGATTAGCGCACTATTTCAGCGATTACATCGACGGCTTCAAGGGCCACAGGACAATCCAAAAAACCGTTTCGACCACTTTCTTCCTGTATTTCGCGTGCCTCTTGCCCACCATCGCGTTCGGCGTGCTCAACGATACCAATACGCACGGAAAAATTGGTGAGATTTCTCTTCGAGCGTTAATACTAATACGAATTCTATTAAGAAATTAATCTGGAAATTAATTTAACTCGATTCGTTAACGCTGCCCGTGTTTTAGGAGGTAGGAAAAAACCTACGGTTTAGATATAGTATATTTTTATTTCAAAAAAACCCGAAACCCATTTCTACGATTTTCAATTGGGATTTTGTTTTGGGCAAAAAAGTTTATTTTTGGTCGTAACTAAGGTAGTTCCGACCAAAAATTTCCTTTTTGGGGGGGGGGGGGGACTCGATTGAAAAGGGGGCTTATTGATGTTTGGTGTGTGGGGCGATTGGTGTTTGGTTAGATGTTCGAAAAAGCATCATAGGGCAAGCGATCGGCGGTCTGATCTTCGCTACGATAGCGGGCCAACCTCTAGTGATCGTCATGACCACGGCGCCGCTTAGTCTCTACATTAAAGTCATCCACGGCATCTGCGAGGATTTTCAGTTGAACTTCTTCGCCATGTACGCCTGCGTCGGCTTGTGGAGCACTTTGTTCTTGATACTCTACGCCATCTTCGACGCCAGCAAGCTCATGAAATGGTCTTCGCGATCCACGGAGGAAATATTCGCCCTTTTTATCAGTATCGCCTTCGCCGTCGACGCCGGCAAGGACATGTACAGAAGTACGTCCTCGAGTACCACCACCCCTCTTTCTCTTTTAACGTCGACTTGACGTTTGACTCGTTTGTAGATTTTCGCAAATACTATTATTCGCCAGCGTGTACGGGCGAGGCGGTGGAGGGTAGCATGGTGGGGGACGTTGCCTCTTCCGCGGGCGGAAGCGACCAATCGTCGACGCTTTCGATCGCCGCTATGTTAGCGGGCAATTTAAGTCTGCCGGGAGGAGGTCAATTAGCGGAGGAGGGGGTCAATGGCAGCGCCGGAGGAGTCGACGCCGTTTACGAAGAGATGGTTTGCAAACGAGAGAACAGTTTGCTCTTTCTCTTATTAATGCTCGGCACCGTTTGGCTCGCCATATCCCTCTTCAACTTTAATAAAACGTACGCTGGCCCTCAACCCTATAAATCTCCGAGTATACCCGGTGACAATCGCTATTTTAACCCCAGTAGGTAATTAGGCGATACCGTGACGAATTTAACTCGGACTCCGTAACTTTGCCACCCCAAACGCGCTATTCGCGTATACTCGGAGATAAGTATAGATTCGTGACTCTTATCTATCGCGGGGTGACCCCTCGTATTTTCTCCTCCTTCTATAATCCCTTCTATAATTTCTATATTACGGGATATTTTAAGGAATTTCTTCGTCCATATTTCGCGAGTCTCGGAGCGGTCACCTCTCTATCGAGAGAGAGCCTCCTATTTTCTTCTTAACCAATTTTTGTTGTTGGGTATTTGTGGGGTGTCGGTACAGGCCTTACTTGCAAGCGAGCAGACGGGAGATGCTCGCTGACTACGCTCTACCAGTCGCTGTGATCTTACTGAGCTTTATCGGCTCTTACGTCTTTAAAGAGATAAAGACGGATCATTTCAGGTACACGAATAATTACCCTTTCGTCCGAGCCCCCGTCGAGGAACTGCCCTGGACGGCTTCCATCGCCGCCATGGGTATGGGTTTCGCGCTCTCTCTACTCTTTTTTATGGACCAAAATATATCGGCCGCCATGGTCAACAACCCGTGCAACAAGTAAGACCCTAAATACCTCCCTCCCTCCCTCGCTCGACCAAGGAGAATCGATTACGAAGGGAGAGTCGCCAGAGGGGCGAAATGGGCAATTTTTCCATTCCTAATTTCTTCTCGCCTTCCTATTCTTTTCTCCCCGTCCTTCCTCGCCGTAGTAGCTTAATTCCCGTAGATCTAGTCGTATTTTTCGCTTAAAAACAGACTATCATTCGGCTTAACTTATCCCAAAAAAACAAATAGAATTATTTTTTCTTCCAAAATGGCGACTGACCCTCGTAGAATATTATCCGATCCCGGCTGGTTTAGGCTTAATTTTTAGGAACGACGAACTCGTTACTTTGTAGGCTCAAGAAAGGGCCCGCTTATCACCTGGACTTGTTGGTGATCGGGCTAATCAACGGGTTCCTCTCGATCTACGGATTTCCGTGGATGCACGGGGTCTTGCCCCACTCGCCTCTACACGTGCGCAGTTTGGCCGACGTAGAAGAACGGGTCGATCAAGGGCACGTCTACGAAATGTAAGACCCATTCCATTCTCTTTCAAACCATCTCTCTCTCTCTCTCTACTCCTCCTTCCCCCCCATTCTATTCTTTTTAGAATGGAGAGATCCGTTCTCTTCTCGCGGCCATTCACGCCGCGACCGAGTTTGACCTACATTTTTGTCGCCTTCCTTCGACTCCTCGTATTTTCATTCTTCTCTTCGCGAATCTCTTTTTTTAATATCAACTAATCCCAATCACCTATTGAATGCGAAGAGGGGGGGGGGGGCTGCTAACTAATCCCTTAACCTTTGACCCGTTGAACCGAATTAAAGGAAGGATGAAAATTGACGCGTCGAAACAAAGTCGAAGCTTAAATCCGACTAATTCGTTTTTAATTCGCTTATTCGAAACGAATCTCCAAATAAATATTGAAAATATCGATATTTCAACCTCGAAGTCGATAAAAGTCTTTTCAAAATTGAATTTGAAGTCTCTATTAAAGCGCGCTCCTCCAACCTTTCGTTTAATTTCGAACGCTATTAGCTATTAATTAGGCTTAGAGTAAGATTAACTAGACGCGGGTTTTCTAATGGCGAAAGTGAATAATTTTGCGGGTAATCGTTCGAATTATTTTTTGTTTTCGCTTTAACTATAGTTTAGGTTTATTTACGTTTAATTATCTCGAAATGAACCTATTTAAAAGGGTTTAATAACTATAAATCCTCGGCTCCTTTTACGTTCCGTCAAATATTTGTTTAACTCCTATAATGATAAAGTGTTATTTTTGTGATTTTTTTTTTTCTTTCGTTTTGAATGTAGAATCGTAAAAGTCCGCGAGACTCGTATAACGGGAATCGTGTCTCATATCCTGATCGGTCTCTCGGTGTTTTTGCTTCCTCTTCCGTTGGCCTGGATCCCGACCCCCGTGCTCTACGGCCTGTTCCTCTATATGGCCATCACCTCGCTCAATGGCAACCAAATGTTCGAGAGAATCACGCTTCTATTTATGGAGCAGGTAAATATACGGCCGCTATTTCAGTCTGATCGGTTCGCTCGATTAATTAAGGGGGGTGTTCCCGTTGTCAGGCGGCCTACCCTCCCAATCACTACATCCGTCGTTGTCCTCAACGCAAAATCCACTTGTTCACCATCGTCCAAGTGGCTCAACTGTCCGTCATGTGTTTCTTCGGATTCGCTCCTTGGCCCTACGTCGAGATGGTCTTTCCGGTTGTCATTCTACTCTTGCTTCCTTTTCGGTGAGTGCGCGATCGTCCCATTACCAAAAAACACTATTTTTTAGCCTTAATTTGATATTATCGCATGAACTCGGTTAGTTTGTTGGTTGGTTTGGGTTTCGTACCGGGTATAGTCGTTTAAATAGTTCTTTGGCGTCTTAGTCGCTGTATAATTGGAAGTGATTTGTTTCGCCGCTTGTCGAGAGACTCTCCGGTAGACGTAGTAGAATGCCATCCTTGTCAAAACTTTGGTGAATTTTATTCGAACGATATTGAAGCGACGCATGAGCTTGCTAAAATAACCCAAATTCGTAGCACTCTCGATGTTCTCCGTTCGTTCCATTCCCGCGTGACGTCATCGCGACGTCCTCCCGTAGAATAACCTTAGAAATCTTCTAATTTGGTCAAACACGAACCAAATTGGAAAGTTTCGACGTAATTCGCCCAAAATGGACCAAAATTGAATAAAATGGTTGAACGCGCCTTTTTTAATTTGGTCGATTTCTATTCGTTTGGTTGAATGTGACTCTGGACGTATGCTTTGATGGCTTTAATGGCTTTATTTCCCTCTCGCACCCCCAAACCGCCGCCGTTTTGTTTCGAATGATTTAAAGGGTGTAAAATTATTTCTCTTCCTTTTATCGCGTCTCTTTTTTAAAAAAACCACGGCGATTCAGCCACACAATCGTCCCTTATATCATCAACGAAAAGTACCTGGAGGCCTTGGATGGCGAAAATCAATAAACAAACGCTACAAAGGGCAAAAAAACGCAAAAGGAAAAAAAAAAAAACGACACATTCACCTGAAAAAAACAAAACAAACACGCTTCGTCACTCTCTAATCCAAAAAGTAAATAAACAAACAAACAACGCCAATAATAGCAAAAAACACTTCAAGAAAACAACTTTTTTTCTTCGATTATTATTAAGAGTTATTTTCAATATTGAATCTTTTAAAATTAATCGAGTATTTTTAGGTAAAATTCGAGTTCTCCCTCTTTAATACGAAAAAAAAGCCCCAAATTAAATCCAATTCCCGTCCCGAATCTTCGTTTATCAACGGAGAACTAAGATTGGTTTTTGTTTCGCGAAAGATTTTAATATAAACGCTCCGAACGTTAAAACATTTTGCGCGAAAACGAACCAAACGCGTTTCGACGGTTTTTAAGGAAAGACATTTCGGTCGCTTTATTTCGTCGGAAATATATTTCGAGACGCCTTTTAATTAATTCGTCTTTAAAGCGGTGAAAGGAAGATGTTTTTAAAAAAACAAATATGAAACCGATAAACCAATCAAAACGCTCTCTTTATATAAGTTTCGTAACCGACCGACCGGAATATTAATCGAGAAAAACGTTTTATTCGAATGAAACAAAATGAAAATCAACTTTTTACGAACGCCGAAAACCAATTTAAACCAATTTAAACCAATTGAAACCAATTGAAAGCGGCGCGTTTTTAATAATAACCGCGAAACGTATCCGAAGGATTGTAAAAAAAAAAAAAAATGGTTCGGTTATTGTCGCTCGCTAATTTCTGCTCAACGCGAACGATATACATTCATTTTAAATGGAAAATTAATTTGAAATACGCTATTTTAGCGTTCTCCAGTTTGACCCCCCCCCCATTCCGCCCACCCCCCCAGTACTATAGGTAATAAATGAACTGTAGATCTCTATCTAGAATTACCCTTTTCGACTAAATTTCAACCTAAAATGAACGCGTCCCTGGAAAAAGTTCTTCATTTGCCTTTTTAAAAAACCGATAGATAGGCTTAGCAAAAGTCGATAGTTTTTCTAGATCTTTTGGTCGTACGTAACGCTAAAATGGCGTATTTCGCGACGTTATAAAGCCAACTGGTCAAAAGGGAATTAATTTCCTCGATAAACCCAAAAACGAACGAAACATTTTAAATCGGCTTATTTTCTTTAATCACGACCCCTCGTTAAGCGTTCAAATTAATATAATCGAACGCGCCAAACAATTTTCTTCGTCGTACTTTTCAATTTTAAATTCCTTTTTCGTCATTTAACGGGTAATTTTTAAATAGCGAAAAGAAATCAGCCAATCAAGTCCCTCCTATTCGCGAAACCCAGCACCCCTTTTTTCGTTCCTCGGGGAACCGATCGGATTTAAACGATTTATTTTTTAATCGAAAGTAAATCGAGAACTTTTTCTTTCCATTTCGATTAATCGAAGATTAATCGGTATTACGCGAATAAAAACGGCCCTTTTTCGAGGTGGTTCCTAAAATACGCGTTAATATATATAAATATTAATCGAGGCAACGAAAAACAAGTGTAACGTAAATGTACGTAGATCCTGAAAATATAGATTTTAAAATTACAATTTATCAATTATAATATTTTTGGCAATTTTTAAAATATTTTTCCGTTTTTAATATAAATAACGTAAATGTTAGCGTAGATTTTTCCGACTAGGTTTCGATGAGATATTTCTTTTCCCCAAATAATAGAGACGTAATGGAAAACGGGTTTAAATTCTATTAAATAAAACGTTAACCAACGCGAAATCGCGAAAAAAAAAACTCGATTTTAGAGAAAGATCGCGAAAAGCGAATTAAAACGCGGCAACTCGGGCGTTTTTTCTCGAGAAGCGGAAACAGTTTATGCAAACGAACAAATATTAAAGAATCCTGTCCCTCGAAATCAAATACGCCGTTTAGAAAACGCCAAACTAAACCTTCGGCGATTTATTAATTTATTTTAATCTTCCGTTCAACCGTAAAAAATAGTGGTTGTAACGAAAAGCGACAAACGCCGAGCGTTCTTTCGAAACTAATCCGCTCGAAAAACGAAATTACGAAAGAAAATAAATAGAAATTAAAATGTATTAAATTTCAATTTCTTCGGTTGATAAAAAGGGGTTTTAGGAAATCAAAATAATTTCGATTTAACGTGAAAATATTGAAGTCAATTTTTTAGTTTTAATTTTTGGATGTCGAATATTTAATTTTCAACGTTTAATAATAACGTTTTTATCGTCGTCGATTTTTAAATTTACCGTAAAGGGATAACGTAGCGAGACATTTTCTTATTTAATATTTATTTCTCACTTCGAATAAACGATAACGTCATCGTTTGTTCAACAAACTCGCGCGTTGGAATTAAAAATAATCGAGCTAATACGCGTTAGCTTAAAGATATTCGCGAAAAAACACGAACGAACGATTGTAAAATTGTAAATTCATTCGATGGTAAAGTAGAATTAACGTAAAAAAAAAACATTTTAAATATTATAAAATAAATAAAACCGTGTTAGTTTTTTAGAAAAGGAAGATCGACGTTAAGTCGGAGGAGCTGATACGTCATTCAAACAAAAAAAAAAGCAAAAAATCCATTTTCCACCCAATTTAAACCTCCGAAATAAAACAAATATTAAGATAAATTATAAAATCGGGAAAAATCGCCATTAAACCTTCAATCCCTCGGAAAATAATATATTTTCTCCATTTCCCTAAAACGTTATTTTACGACAATAAAATAATACGTCGACGACGAAAGCGAGCGTTTAACGATAGGCGCTCGCCTATTAGGCGTAATTGTGTTAGTGTAAAAGATACAAACGGAACAAAATCTACATTTAATCAATTGTTGTTGAAAAAAAATACTAGAATAATTAATAATTAAAAGGTTTCGTTATTTCGCTCGCGATTGAATGATACGGGAAGGATTTGGGATATTGAAAACGAGCTCCGAAACGAGGCGATCAAACTTAGGATCGCTGTTATAAAATTAACAAATTATTTAGTTAACGCGTAAAAATGTTTCCATATCCTTAAAGCGAGGCTGTTTCGAGGAATGAGTCGCGTAACTCATTAGCCGAACCCATTCAAAATCTTTTCGCATTTTTTAGTTTTCGAGTTTCTTAGAGAAGCGTCCAATTTCTATATAGTTTAAGAAAAAAGTTTAAAAATGAGAGCGGACCTCGGAACGAAATTGACGCCAGCCTCGCTTTAAATCTTGTTTATATTTTTTGAAAACAAAGAGCGCTTTCGCGATTTCCATTTTAACCAAATTCGCGAATATTCTAATAATATTACGTTTAAAGAATCTATCTTCTCGGCTGAACGAAGTTAATGTTACGAAAAGCTTTAACAAAATATAATATTTAAGAGAATTCTATTTTTTCGGGCTCAACGCCTTCTTTAAGATAAGAGAGAGAAAAAATACGTTGTTTCGAAAATTTTCGGCCAAAAACGTTATTATTCCGAAATAATATTGTTAAAAATAATGTTAATCAAATTTTAAACGTTTATTACAATATTTGGTTAAAATGGGAAAATAAAATTGAATATTTAACGTTATTTGTAAGCCGGGACACTTACAAAATCCATACTCTATCTCTCTCGTAACTGAAAGGGAAAATTTTAATTTCAAACTTAAATATTAATCGAATTTTAGAAATATTTTAAGGACATTTTAAACGAGTTTGGGAAAAGTTTTCAGCTCGATTCGCGTTAATTAAATCTTAATTTATTTAGACTAAAGTCGAGGCTAAAAATAATTAATACGTCAGTTAATTAAAAAGATTAACTAGATCCGTTTAATATTAACGCGCCTTCCATTTAAAATAGTTAAGAAATTACTTCGCGCGGTGTCTAATAAGAAAACAAATATATCCGTTTCTAACGTCAAATAACGTTAGAGAAAAATATTATAAAAATGTACGAAAAATAAAATAGGTGCCAATATAGAATCGGAAGAAAAATCCGTATAAATTATAAAAATTACTTTCCGAGAAACGAAACGAGCCGCTGATTTATTTCTCGTTAAATATCCATAAATATAAAATTAATTTTAGCTAGTCTTTAAAAATAAAATGGTACTAAAAACGCTAACGTTAATAGGAATATAATTAGCGTTAACGTAAGCTAATTCTAACGCGTTTTCATTATTTAATATTAATTATTTCAATTATTAATATTAAATATCTAAAGCGGATTCGTTTCAATTTAGGTAATTAGCGATAAACGAATTAATTCGAAATAAATCTCGGAGCGAGGCGCGATCTTCCAAATTGGAATATGCCGATTTAATTGTAATTAAAAAGGCGCTAACCCGCTTTTTAATCTTATTATTATTACTACGGGCGTCGAATAATTAAAAAATCCATTATTTCGCCGCCAATTAACGAGAAAAATCGGAATTAAAAAATAACGCGAATTAAAATTTGGAATAATTCGAAAACGAAATCCCCGTAGTAATAATTTTAAAAGCGCTTTTTTTATTCAAAAAAATTGGTGCCGAAATTGAAATATATTAAAAATATCGTAAATTAAAATAATTTGGAATGACGCGAACAAAAAAAACCGTTTCGGAATGAAATAGAAAATAAAATTGAAGTAAGAATAAGTTTAAATCGTATAGAGGAGCGAAAAATCTATTTTAACGTACGCTAGGAGGACTCGATTAAATGTTAACTAATATTATACGTATAACAAAACATATTTCAAAATTGTGCCATAATGTAGATAACGAAATATACGAAAATAAAAACAGGAAAAAAATAATTGGAACGGTTCTAACGCTCTCGCCGAATAAACTTAATATAAATAATCTTCGTCGTAATTTAGCCAGGAAAAACAAAAATTCAAATAAATATCCGAGCGAGAGAAAATTTTATTTTACCAACAAATATTAAGTTTACCGTAAATAAGTGTTACAATTTACGAAACAAAAACAAGCTTTAATACTAGGCACATTAAACAAAATCTTGTAAATAAAATAAAAAAAATGAAATGAAAAACCCCCAAACGAATCGAAACCAGACTCTCACTAATAATAAAGAGTCGACTACCCTAATAATCTCTCAACGCCGTCAACAAATAATAATAATAATAATAATAATAGAAAACAATCGGAGAGTTGATATCAGAGTGCTATGATAATAATAATAATAAAAATAATAATAATGGTAAAGCGAATGAAAAATGAATTTTGGGGAAAAAAAAAGTTTCCGAGAAAAATACTCGTTTAAATAATTAAAAATAAGAAATGGGATTCGGCAAATAAATAAAAAATGCCTCACCAAGGTTTTGATTGTTCGACAGATATTAATCAAATAATAATAATAATAATTATAATAAATAAAAATAAATAACGTCGAAAAAGAATATTCGAGTTTCGTCACGAAACTCGAACTTGGCTCTGTTTGACAAAAATGATACGAGGTTTTCATTCTTGAAAAGATCGAACTAACTAGAGCGAATAATCAAACGAAAAATATTCGAGTTTCGCGACGGAATTCGAAGACGAGGGACGAATTTCGCGACGAAAAAATCGCGAGTAAAAACAAAAAAAAAATAATAATAATAAAAGATTTGTGACGGTTGGTTGCTTGTTCTGGAAATAAAACTTGGCTCAAAACGAAAAAAAAAAAAAAATACTTATCTTAACGCGCATTCCGCGAAACACTGGTAAAGTTTTTGCCGCTTTAAAGGGACCATCTCTTTTAAAGTCGTTTAGCGGACGACCGAGACCGGAAGCCGAGGGAAGAGTATTTTAAAAAGGCAAATTCGAAGCGGATAATCCCTTTAAAGGCCGGGCTATCCGCTCCGAAACGCGCCCCCCTTTAAAATCATCTTCTTCGGCTTCAAAGGGGCTTTCAAAATGGCTCGGATAGTCCCTTTAAAGGGAGAATGCAACTTTTATCAACGAGAGTTTTTTGATCGATTTCTTACTAGTGAAAAAATTGACGAACAAATATTAAACTAGAAATAAATTTAAAACAAAACAGGCTTAGCGGGATTAGTGGAGATCAGCTGATTTCCTGGCGTATAAGGTCCAATCGTGGAGACTAGCCCTTACACGGAGGCAATTCAGCTGATATCCACGAATTTATATTAAATTAATATTTGTTTCGTAAACTTTTTATCGGTGTCTATTTGAACTCGAAGGAATCGATAAAACGTAACTCGTTATTAGACCGCATTCTCTCTTTAAAGCGGATGCAATTACTTTGATCTAAAACGTAGATTTCTCTGTTTTCTAACGGGATTATTTCTTGATTATTTAGGCCCGAAAGTTGCTCGGAGCGAGGATCCCCTTTGGGAGACGATCGAGTAGTTTTTAATCCATAGGTAGGTGCTGATCGCGATTGACCATCTCTCATTGACGTTCTTAGAATGGATTTCGTTGGCTTTTCAAAGTCAAAAAACTCGCGTTTTTTTAGATTTCCTCGCCAATTCCCTCCGCTATGAAGATTTTCCCTTTATAAAGGGACACTCTGGATATTTAAGAACCCTTTACTTTTACAGTCGGAGCTAATCCGAGTGCGGAAAGGAAGAGCGTTTTAAAGGGGCAAATTTCAGAGCAGATAACTAATAGACGAAGCGTTTCTCATGGAGAAAATATTTGATGGATACCCGCCCCCTAAAAACCCCAAAATCAGTAGAGGCGCAGATTATAAAGATCATTTTTATTGGGAACAAAAATTGTATACATAATTGATTAATGAATGGTAAAAAAAAAAGCTGGTGTACTACGCGATACAAACGCGTTTTTTTTTACAGATTTTACGGCGATACGTCTAATATTTAACCTTTTTTAAATCCCAAAAACTACCGTTTTATGAAATTTCGCTCTAGTTTGTAATAATTAAGGAACGAAATTTAAACGGCGATAGAGAAACCGTAAAATAATCCTTTATTTATTTCTCATTACTATAATAGAACCCTTTTAAACGGTATATCGTTGGTTTTCCGCGAAACGAAACCTTTCTTAATACGCGTTATTTTTTTTTAATATTTTCTTACAGCGGCAGTTTGAGGCTGGTTGCTTTCAATCGTGTCTTTTTAGAAATTTTGCTCTTCGCAACTCTATTTTACGCAAAACACGGCGTTGAAACCAAAAATTACAACTTTCGTTAATATATATATGATTTTTCTTTAAACAATTTAAAAGTAAAAGTCATTCTCGCAAAAACATTACGTTGACGATTTATTTCCGCTAAACGTAATAATAATCGACTAGATTTAAAATCCACTCATTCTTAATTTCATTTTCATCGTTTTTTCGTTAATTTCTAAGAAAATATATTTTTGAATCGTTTAAAGCTGGTAGATTTTTGTTCGTTTCTTTCGTTTTGAAACTACCTTAAGGAATTTGCCCCAAACTGCCCGCAAACCCTAACAGTTCTGATTTTTTAGATTATTACGATCGTGAATCGACATTATCAGCTAATTGAAATTCTCGTTTATTTATATAGTTTCCTTTTGGAATTTACGGTAATATGATACGGGAGAACGGATCTTAGAGACGTCAAATGATGATAGGTTGGTTAAATCTCGCGACAAAGGAAAGGAAATCAATTTAGAACGGTATTAGTTTGGCGCCAAATATTTCGAATGACAATTTTGGCGCCAAATATTTGAACTTTACAGGATCAAAATTTCAAATTTCAGGGAAAAAATGAAGTTTCCAAACATTGAGAGATCGTTAAATTAAATATTAACTAAGAAAAATTGGTGAAACCCAAATAAAGTAACGGGAATATTAGATTTAATTCAATTGTTGCGGAAAAAAATTTAAGTTAACGGGCGTTTTTGTTTAGGACTTTAACAATTTGTTGATTTGGTTTAAGTGATAACGGTCGGTTCGTCTCTTCCGGTAAATTCTCTTAGTCGGGATATTTGAAGGGCAATTTCAACGAGAGGTTTTAACATAATCTGGAAAAACGAGAAGAGGTTTAGATTATTTTAACCCGTAAAAAACGTTGGAGGGTCGTCCGGTTTACCTGGGCGCTTAAAAGATGTTTGACTGGGTCACTTTCGTAACTGTCCACGTACAATCTAATGGTAGCCCCGCTACTTCCGGTTCCGCTTAAACGGAAGATGATTCTAGAACCATCTTCGAAAATAATTCGAATTCCCTAAGAACAAAATTGATCCATTTTACATTTTTGAACTTTCTCGGTTCCTTTAAGAAGAATATTACTTGGTTTTCAGCGACGCTTTCATCGATAGGATCTTCGTACCGAAAATTATCAGCAATCGCGACCTTGTAAATCTTGTCAACGGCGGGATAAGAACGACCGATAAAAGAGGGATCCTTAATGAGAGCTTCCAACTGGTTCATCATAGAGTTGGAAGGTTCGCTTTCGCAGTTCTCGTAATCGTATCGAGTAAAAAAATTCCGACCGTATTGCCGCCAATGTTCCGCGAGGATTTCTTGGACGCCGTTTGAAGGATTGGAAGAACCGCGATTGGCCAGAATGGAAAGCCAGGCGAGTACGGCCCAAATGCCGTCCTTTTCCCTACAAAATTAATATCGTTCTTTTAACGTCAAGGTCCTTTAATTTAGGCCAAGGCTTAGAGCCATCAACCTTCGAGTTAATTACTCACCGAATATGGTCGGAACCGGTTCCGAAACTTTCCTCCCCGCATAAAGAGAGTCGACCCGCATCCATGAGATTTCCAAAATATTTCCACCCAGTTGGAACCTCAAAAAACTCTTTCCCAGTCTTCCGCGCTACTCGATCTACGGCTCCCGCTGTTGGCATACTTCGAGCGTAACCGCGAACGCCCGTTTTAAGAAAATAAGGAATGCAATCTAAATTTGCGGCTAAAATAGCTAGGGAATCGGATGGGCAAACGAAAAAGGCTTTATGACCCAAAATCATATTTCTGTCCTGCAAAAAAAAAAAAAAAGAGTTAATTAAAGTAATAATCTTTTTTTATTCCATTTTGGTCTTACTCCGTCTCCGTCAAAGGCAGCTCCAAAACCTTCCTCTCCTTCTTTCATAGCCTCAACCAATGCGGCGGCGTACGTTAAATTGGGATCAGGATGGCCTCCGCCAAAATCAGGCAAAGGTTCCGCGTTAACCACGCTGTTGGCCGGAGCTCCCAGTTCCGTTACAAAGATTCTTTTAGCGTAAGGACCCTAAGGAATCATTAAAAAAATGAAAAAATTAAAAAAAAAAAAAAAAAAAAAAATCACTGCATTCTCCCTTTAAAAAATTTCAATAGCATAATAACCGTGACTCCGGACATGCAATCCAGTCGAAGGCTCAAACCCCGAGCCAGTAGCTTCTTAATGGCCTCAAAATCAAAGATTTCTTTCATCAACTCGAGGTAATCTTCTACGGAATCCACAACTTCCACGATAAAGGGATCCGAACGACCTTCTACGGAATAGGAGGTCGTTCCAACAGCGCCAATGTCAGCCTGGAGATCTTTACAAAGGCGATATTGGCTAATTGTCTTGGTTAGTTCAAAGATCTTAGTCGTAAATCCATCAGGAGCCGGCCCCCCATTGGCCATGTTGAATTTAATCCCAAAATCAGCATCAGGACCTCCAGGATTATGACTCGCGGTCAGAATAATCCCTCCCGTAGTATGTCTTTTGCGAATGAGAGCTGAAACGGCCGGAGTTGAAAGAATTCCATTTTGGCCAATTATTAGACGAGAAACCTAAGTCCAAAATGGGAGAAAAATATATATTAACAGTTGGGAAGATACGGTATTAGTATTAATTTACCTAATTTTGATTACTTAGGGGTGATCTTGCGGTGGGGGGGGGGGGACATTTCGGGGGCTCCTCCTTTTAACTATTTAATTTTTTTATTGCCAAGATTTTGAGCATTTCGAAGGTCAGGCGCTGGAAATTTTGTATAACCTCGTCAATATAATAGTAATTTTAAGTTTATTTTGGGCCGAGAAAGTTAAGGAGGAGCCCCCGAAGCGTACCTTCAAGCTCCTCTATAAAACCAGCGAAATGAGCGGAGAAAGCGACAAGAGGATCTCCTCGAAAAGGATTTTTTTTCTGCCCCTTTTATTCCCCTCTAGCGAAAGCCGGGAACCAGACGACCGTCAAAGGGTTCAATGACCTTCTCGTAGAGGTAGTTGGCTAAAGTACGGGAACTTGGCTAGCCGGAGAAGGGGGATGGCTAGGGTTCGACGCTCTAAAAGAGGGGGGAAAGTCACTGCCCTATTGACGTCACGTCTCCTAAGCGACGGTAGGAATTCCATCGATTCCTAGTCTATATGTACTACGAATTACGTTAGATAGTCTAGACTGTAGAGGCGTATGGGTCGTTGAAACGCCGTAGGGTAGGCCTATATCCCCCCTCTTTCCAGTTAAGATCGACGTAAATAACCCTACCTCGTTAGCGGCGCATAATTGAGCGATGACATTGACGGCTTCTTGGTTGAAAAATCGGCCATCGCCACCCACAACCAAGGTCGCGCCCTTCTTTTTGTCCCCAAGGGCATCCAGAATGCATTGGGAAAAGTTCTCCGTGTAATTCGCTAGCTGGAAGGTTTTAACCGGCTTTCTAAGTCCGCTGGTACCCGGTTTCTGGCCATCGTACGGCTTCGTGTCCACCGCGTATACTTTTAGGGCCATGACCTTTAATTAAACTGAGAATTCGGACTAAATGAAGTGAGGGAGAAGACTGAGAGTTTTATTATTTTATAATCTCGAGTGTCCTTTCCCGCGACCTTCCCAATTTTCTCTTTATTTTTTATCCAAGACGAGATAGAATTTCTTTTCGCGATAGTTTATCGCCGCAGCGGGAACTTTTCGTGTCAAGGCCTACGATTATAAATGATTTCATTGGAAGAAAATATCTTTTCAGGGTGGTGACTTTTCAATCTTGACCAATCGAAAAAAAGATCTCCCAGATGGAGACGCTGTAGCGGCGCATCATCTTTTGACCTCTTCCACGCGTCGTCTACTCTCGGCTTTTTCCGGCTCCTCTCAACAGTGCTCGATGCTCGTACCGTCTTTTTCTTTAATCTTTGGTAATTCTACACATTTTTAACCGAAGAGAACGCGACGCTAAATTGGACGAAACAGTAAGTTCTTGAATTTTACAATCGTAATTATTATCTTATCGAACTTGTAGATTTGAAAACCGGCGCGTAAACGTCTCTTTCCCTCAATTAATTTTAGCCAATAGGGAGTCCTAAAAATGTAAACATTGTCTGCTCAATCGAAGTAAAGTGTCGGCCATCGCGATATGGGCGGGGCTTACAAATATTAAAACCAATTTTTGGGGTAGCTTACGAATATTTGGAAATTTGTCTGTGGAGTTACTAAAAACGGAAAGATCAAGATGACGAGGAAGAGATAAAGATGGTTTATTTTTAGTTTGGGAGAGCTTTCTAACGGACTGAAACATTAGATCTTAGCGCAATTAGATTCCGTGATCTCGTGAAATAAATTGAAGGCTTTATTATTTTTCTCACATCCACAATGGGCACTTAACTTAATTTTAACTTAAAAACGCTCTAAATTTGCTCTAATTTTTCTAACTTTTTTGGACCAATGTCCCTCCGCTGTATTCTTGACCAAGTGGCCCGCTCGCTCGGTTCCAGAAATTATTATTAACAAAAATTTCTATTTTTACCACGAGGCGAGTTCGTGCACCTGTTTTTCTTTATTTATTTTTGCCCTCCAATGAGGGGCTTAGCCTCTTTTTCCCGCTCGTTTCCAAGTTAACATCGCAAAATATTCTTACAATGATGTTAAATATATATACAATGAAAAGGGTATTAATAACGTAAGTGAATGACAAGAGAATATTAAGAACATAAATAGAATATGAAGAACATGAAGGAATTTTGCTTATTTGGCGGGAAATTAATAACGTAACAGAATTATACGCGCTATAATTATTTTTATTCTGGGGCCGCGATACATTTACAAACAATTTAAAAATAATAATTGAAATGAACATAATTAAGAATGTGGCAATTATATTTCTTCCTTTATTCCGTGTCCTTGTGAAGTTGTCACCTCTAATAACATTCTTACGGCGAGAGGATTCATCTGTTGGAACAAAATGATTCATTTTGTTAGACTAAGTAGCTATTGACATCGGATAGCTCGTTTACCTGAATGACCACTACCAAATAGGTAATCAGAGCTCCCATGATGGTCAGTACGGCGCCTCGATTTAGTAAGAAGAGTTTTCCGGAAGTTAGGCCTACTTTAACGTTATTCAATTGATCGAAGAGGAGGCGAGCTTGTAAGGCAAAATCGACGTCGTCCAAAGGAGCCAGGCTGGCCAAATGCCGCAAAACTCTGACGGAATCGCTCGAAGATTCGTGAAGCCCGGATCCCAACCAACAGGTGAAACTGAACCAAAACAACAAGTAGAAACTGTCCAAGGAGACGTTCATTTCGACAATCGGGTCGTCCGCGACCTTCTTGACCTTGGTTGAACCCACTTCCGTTATGATGGCGGTCATATTTGCGCAAAAACCCGAAATGAAGGCGAACGACCACATGAACACGCTGCGATAGATTCGGTATTACCCGAAATTAGAAGTTTATTTTACCGCCTAAACTTACCATTTGTCGAAAAGCGAGTCCATCAAGGCGACATTCTCCGCCAAAAGAGCGTAATTTCGTCTTAGGTTCGTCAAATCATCGGCCGTCAAGTTCATTCTAGTTTCAATCCCGGCGTTGTAACTATCTACGGATTCCGGCAATCTTTCCCTCAACGAATCGTTAATGAATTGGTATTTCGTGGTCAAATGATGAGCTAAATTGGCGCAACAAACCATGGTGAAGGCGAAACTTCCGGTGACCAATAACCGCGATAGAATCATATCGATGGTCCCGACGAACGCCAAGAAACCTTTCTCCACCGTACCCGTCTCCTTCAAATCACTGCCGTACCAATAAGAGTCGGCGTAACGTTCCAGACGTCCGCTAATTTTATCCCCAATGACTTCGGGGTCAAAGTTCCCCGTGTGATTCGAGCGCAGTTTCTGTCCCGAGTTGATGGGAGCCACGACTTTCATGACGTCCAGGATAATTCGAATTAGAAGGTACAAGGAGCAGAGAAACAAGCTTCGACGTATGACGATGGACATTTTCTTATTCTCCACCAAAGAACCTTGAACCTGGTCCAAGTCGCGAATGATCTTATGGTATTCGTAGTTCCGGGAAGTAAAAACGTGAACCGTGATCAGCGATACGATAACTCGGACAAATTCGACCACCGTCGGCCAGAAATCCTCTTCCCCGACGCGAAAGAAACATCGAAAGGCGAAATGAACGGCGTAAAAGTGTTGAAGAAAGTAAGCCATCGAGTGCCAAGTCCAAGGACTTTCGCAAAACAACCTGAACGGCGAGGGAGAACCACGCTTAGTGACGTAAGCACCCTTTCGCTTATTCTTTTTCTCTATTTAACGATATACCATTGGTTAGCGGGTGGAGTTCTTTTCCCACTCATTCCGGGCATTAATCCTACGAGACGTAAACTAGCGGTAATTGGAGAGTAGATGTCCTCAGCCATTATTCCACCCTTTAAAATATCACCAAAGTTAACATACTGGATTTAAATAAACAACGTATTAAACATTCGAGTTACCAGAGGGTCTAGGGAATGGTGTCTCAACATGTTTCCTAGTTTTCGTAATTTGGACTAGGACTTATCTTCGGTGGCTAAAACCCGAGATTTTTACTAAGTTTAAAATCCAGTCTCGTTGCTCAATTCCCTCGATCTTTTAAGTCCTTCCGATGGCGCGTTAAGTTAATAGAGTCAAATGATTCCCCCGTGGAAAGGTTATATGCATATATACCTACTTTTTTTTTAAAAAATCTAAATTTCAATGTCGATTTACTCCGGTTTTAAATTTATATTTAAACATGAATTTTTCCTAACAATTAGGGCTTTATTATTCAATATACATGTACCAATCAATCGAAAATTCATTAATTCGATCAAAATTTTGGATATTTGTTGCCCCCCCCCCCCATCACGACGTTTGTCTGTGTCCATAAGCTAGGGTCAATTTCGGAGCAGATAGGGCCTTTAACCGGCAAGGTATTCATTTTGTAACTTCAGCGCCTACAAATATAAGCGAAGGTTTAAAGGTATAATGAAGCGAATAGGTATAGGATGTAGCTAAAATAGAGATTTCCTTTATTATAGATTCTCGGACTTATTTGATTGTAGGAATTAATTTATTGATATCATTTGTAAGAAGGAGGGAAATATTCGGTGCCAGGATCGAGCGGATATTTTGGGTCGTTTAAACCTGTTTCGCTCGCAAATATTCCCAGTAGTTATCTATATAGGCTAGTAATGGAATTTCATCGGAATTCGATATTTATACGAGACACTCCTTCTGTTTTTCAAGATTCAAGTTTAATATTTCAAATTTTACATTAAATTAATATTTAATCGATTGTTAACTAACTGTCGTTTTCTAATTATTAGGTAGAACTTAGAAGATACATTTAGAAATTCGAGGCATATAAGTTTAAGATATCGCGGTGATTGATTCGATTTTGAAAAATTATTTTCAAGGAAGGATTTCGTGATAATTTATAGAAAAACAAAATATATACTATGGTCAGTCCTCCTAAATCTGAACGCTTCTTATTCCGAACACTTTCATTTAAAAATGTATAACTTAACTTTGGTTGGGTCGATTTAAAGACGGAAGGGCTCATTTTGTAGATTAAGAATGGGGCTATTCGCGGTTCAAGACTCTAGGAAAAGACCCTAATTAACCAACCGTGATAATTAGCCTAATTAATTAGACCGTTTTTAAGGGAATGTTTCCCTTTATGGGTCTGGGAAATAAGCTTTTACGAGCTTCGGAAAAATCCTTACGCTTTTCATTTGGAGAAAGATAGGCTTCATTAAATGTATTTTGCCTTCGGAACGATTAGCAAACTGAAAACAGATTAGCAAACTGACAAAATTATATATAAAAAATCTTCCATGGTTTTGTATTGATTTTAAATTATAATGAAAATTTAGTTGATTTCTAAATTTAAGATTACTTTCTGATGTTTTTAAAGGGATACTATGACTAGACTATGGGTGATATTTTATCAATCTTTAGACTTCAAATATGCCTAAAACTATATGAAAACTTTTCGAATTTTTGAGGAAGAGTAAATTACTATTATTATATTTAAAAATAATTTTAAGTGACCCGGGGTGACTTTTTCTCGTTGGTCGAGAGGTAATGACGGCCTTCAGCGAACAACGCGTTTATGGGTTTATGGCAAAAGGGATAGTTAGCTTAACCAAAAATAGATAGTCAACTTCGAGCAAATTCTTGTAGTATTGGATGATATAAATTTTCAGTCAAGGTCTAGAGAATCGTTGGCTCGAGAGGTGGTCGCCTTTATTAGCATACTCGTAGCCGCGGGATTCATCTAAACGAAAGAAGCGCGTTAATTAGCTGGTCAATTGGAAAATCTATAGGCACGAAGCGTGTTGATCGATAATTACCTGAATGACGACGATCATGTAAGTGATGAGAGCTCCGCCGATGGTCAAGATTGCCGCCCGATTAATTATGAAGAAACTCCAAGCCGTGAGGCCCACTCTGACGTCTTGAAGTTGGGAAAAGAGTAAACGAGCTTGAAGGGCGAAATCCACGTCGTCGAGGGACTTCCGACTGGTCAAATGATGGAACGGCCGAACGCACCGGGTCGCCTCTTCGAAAACTCTGGAACTCCGTACGGAAATATTGTAGAACCAGAAAAGGAGATAGGCCCCGTCGAAAGTCACGTTCAATTCGATTAAGGGATCGTCTTCGACCTTTTTCTCGGCTCCTACTTCGGAAAAGAGAGCCGTAATTTCGGCGCAGAAACCGGATAGAAACATGGCGAACCACAAGAACGTCGACTTGTTGAAGAATTCGTCCATCGTGTTGACGGCTCGGGATAACAAGCTGAGGGTCTCGCGGTAACGCAATAACATTTCGGACGTGACTTCGCCGTGACGGTGAAGCAAATCTTCGATTTCTTCGTTGAAATATCGATACTTGATAGTAACGTGATGACACATGGAGCAGAACAAGGTCAAAGCGAAGGCGAAACTTCCGCTGACCAGAAAACGAAACAGAGACACTTCCAAGGCTCCGTAAACTGCGGGATAGCCGGACCATTGACTATCATCGACGTATACGCTAGTACTTCCCGACTAACCGGACCCAACGCGCGAAAAATAAACTTACCTTCTAAGAATCCGATAGTCATTCCGTTCAAACCGGAGAGATCGGCCCCGTACCAATTATTTTTGGCGTACTCTTCGAGACGCGTCGGTGCCGGGAAAAAGCGTTTGTAACTCCGGGTTCCGTTGCCCGAATCTTCCGTAAAGTTGACGAAATGTCCGGCGTGCGTTTTAGGAGCCACGACCCTCATCATATCCAAAAGGCATCGTACGACGATGTAAAAAACGCACAAACCCAAACATCGACGCGCCGTTTTGGCCATCCGGATGTTCTCCACCGCCGAACCTTTCACCAAATCCAGTTCCTTCAGGAGACGATGAAAAGTCGAGTTATAACGCGTGAATATATGAACCGTGACGGTTGAGGCGAAAGCTCTCAGAAACTCGACGGCGATTGGCCAAAAATCTTCGTCTCCCACGTGATAAAAACATCGGAAGACGTAATGTATCAAGATGAAGTGTTGAATGGCGTAGGCCACCGAATGCCACGAAAAAGCCTTTTCGCAAAATAACCAATGATGGTATGGTAACGGTTTACCCGAAGATATCGGCATCGCTCCGACCGCTCGGAATATACCGATGAATGGTTGGTAGACGTACAAGGAGGAATCGCGATCCGACATGAACTGCATATTCGCAATTGGATTCAATTTAGACTTCGACCCAAATACTTCGAAAACCGAACTCCTAATAACCCAATTTTAATCATTTCTTTGATATACCATTAGAGTTCGTAAATGTTTCGCTTTCTAACCACAGTGGGGCCCATCGGGTTTTTATCCCACCATTTAGAGGTTATTGTTCGATAGAAGTTGAGGCAATGGGTAGAGTTAAGGCGGAGGAAAGTTCCCTGGAACAAGAAGTAGAATTGACCGCAATTAACTACTTTTTTCCCACGAGTTTTTACCTCCCACAAAATACCTTTAAAAGTCAGGTTTTTTTTGGGGGGGGGGGCATATCCGTTAAATCCATTTAACGATTATCTAGGTTATTGGTTTTTCTGGAAAAAAATATATTTATATTACTATCGAAAGATATTTAGTTGAAATTGGCAGTGACAGTAACAGAAAGCGGAGTTTTACCCATTAAAGGGCGAATGCAACTCAACAAGAATTGATTTTTTTATCAATTCCTAATACACCAGTTTAAAAAAAAAAAATACGAAGAAACATTTTATTTTAATTTGGAACTACCCTGAAGTTTATTTCTATTAAATTTAACATTAATGTTTTAAAGGGAGATAAATGGGTCAAACACAATGATCTATATTTTGACAAGATTTCATGGTTATTTTACAAACATTTCTGTTATAATCTCGCGTTGCGCGTTAAGGAAAAGTCCAAGTAATTGCGCGTTAATTATTTAATCTGATTTGGCACTAGTTGGAACCCCGATTTGACCTTGAGCCAAGGAATTGAGCGGCTAGCTGACTTTTAATTGTCTTGAGATCTTCTTTTCTATAATTTCTCGAAAAAACGGAAATAATTTGTCATCCTTGATTTTTAAAATAATTTCCCATTATATTTACTTACCAGTTTAATTAGGTCCGTGATGATCATGACGTCTCCTGAACGCGTATTAAGTGTAAGCTTAACGTTCTACCAATCATTCGCTATATAGTCATTCATACTCAGGACTGGGAAGATATTTTTTGGGTTTTTGGGGGAAAGAAAAGGGCTATATTTTAAAGTCTACCAACCTGATTTTGTAATTATTATGATAGGCACCTGTAAATACAAACCGCTAGAAATAATCCCATTTGATTACCATTCGAACCGTCCGGATTGGTTCTCGGGGGGTTAGAAGTAGTTCTAGACCACGATGGCGATAGTTCCGTCGTCCGCTCATTTTTCGAGTCGCCAGCTTTCGTTGACGAATCTCCCGGCCTTCCATTAGGTCTACCCGATTGGCTAGATGAACTCTCTCCCTTACTGCCCGAATTGTCGCCTTTACTTCCGGAACCGTTTGAATTTCCGGATGAGCTTTCGCTTTTATTACCAGAACTGTCCCCCTTCGCACCGGAATTATCATTTTTTCCACTCGAACTGTCTCCTTTAGCACCGGAATTATCATTTTTATCGCTCGAACTGTCCCCTTTTGCACCGGAATTATCATTTTTTCCACTCGAACTGTCTCCTTTTGCACCGGAATTATCATTTTTTCCACTCGAACTGTCCCCTTTTGCACCCGAATTATCTTTTTTACCACCAGAATCGCCCCCTTTTCCACCGGAAGTATCGCTTTCATCTTTAGAGCTGTCCCCCTTTCCACCAGCATTATTGTTTTTACCGCCGGAACTGTCTCCTCTACCATCAGAAGAGCCACCTTTAGAGCCGTCTTCTTTTCCATCGGATTTATCGTTATTGCCACCCGAACTATCTCCTTTTCCATCCGAATTATCGTTTTTATCGTCTGAACTGTCTCCTCTACCGCCGGAAGTACCGTTTTTACCGTTTGAGTTGTCCCCTTTCCCGCCGGAAGTATCGTTTTTACCATCCGAACTACCTCCTTTTCCAGCGGAATTATCATTTTTTTCCCCGGAACTTTCCCCTTTACTTCCGGAACTATCTGGTTTGGGTTTTCGCGTGGGCCTAGTCCCTCGAGCTTTAGTCGTCCTTTTTTCACCCGGTTGAGTAGGGACGTCGATAGTATTATCTTCCTCCGTTTGCTCGTTTTCGTAGTCGTCTGTCGTGGTATGTACGCTCGAATCGGTAGAAGAATCTCCTACGGAGTTGGGTCTATCCTTCCTAGTTATATTATAAGTAGGCAAAGTAGGTCGAAGAATGGGGGTCACTCCTCTTCTGGTGGTAAATTCGTCTTGGTCGTCGTCGTCTTTGGGCAAGTAAGAACCGTCGCTTAACATTTGACTTTCGAATAACTGTTGGGCTTTGCCTCTGGGTTGGTTCAGCGCCGGTTCCTGACAAAAGAACGCTCTTTCCTCGTCGCAATCTCCGAGGGTAACGTTGGCCGAGTCCGTCCTAGCGACGTAGCAACTTTTGGGGGCCGACAAGTAATCCTCCAGGACTAATTGTATCCAAACGCTAGAAGGTTTCTTAACGGTCGCTTTTTCGCTTCGTAAAAGCTTGGAAAGTAATTGGCGAAGTACTTGAAGGTCGCGGTTCGAGGTGACGAAAACGATTTCGCTTTTAAGAGCCTCGCAGTATTTTTTGGCGTTGACGTACGACTTGGGTGAAGTGATTAGTATCAGGCAAGTGTTGATGGAGAAAGGGTACCATCCTTGGTTGCAAGCTGACAAAATTTTACGTCGTCATAAATAATGTCGCTAAGTATTTAAACTTCTAAATCGAAATCCCGGAAAATTCGCTTAAATGGCCTCCTTTTTAAGACTGAGCATTCTTTTTAATTATTCATCCTGATTCGATTGGGGCAGCTTGACAAATTAATTTCGCGCCAAGCTCGCGAATTCATTAATCAGAAATTGATCAAATTATTCTCACATTTACATTCACGCGTGACGTCAGTTTTACTTTTCATTTCAACGCGCTTCAAAGAAATCGCCACACCCAATCAGGAAAAAAAAATATTGTAATTTGCCAAGAATTATTCAAATTGGACCATTCTAACGAAATTTGGCCAAATAGACAAAAGGAAATAACCCGTCCGATTTTAAAAAATTATATTTTTGTCTCTTTTTCTTGAATTCGGATTATTTCATTTAGTTTATTTGTTCGAATTACAAGTTGAACCATTTCTGACCAAATTACAATATTTGGAATGAATATGAACAACCAAACAGCCTCGAGCATCTTGTTCAATTTCTCGTGAATAAATTGGCGAGCTTAGCGAAAAGATAAGCGCGAACTTCGAAGACGAATAATACGTAGGCGTAGTATTACCTTTATGCTGGCAATAATAGCCCATACGCGCCGAGCACGACTCGCTTCTGAGTTTGCAATGAAAGTTATCGGCGGCCACGAAAGAAACGCATCCTTTCCTGGAAGACTCTATCGGCGGTCCGGCGAAAGCGGTTGGCCAATCGACGATGGTAGGAGGACATTCTTTCACCATGGTATTAGGAGCCGATAGGACGTCCGGCGCTTGATAGACGCCGTCCGCCCATAACCAGGTCTTCAAGTTCCCTCGATTCAAGTAGGAGGAAGGATCCCTCATCATTCCGATCCAAGCTCGAAGTGGCGGAACCAGAGTTCCGTTCGGATACGTCGCGTTTCCGCTTTTAACTTCGTCAGCCAGCGCCCGCGCGAATTTCAGGATCTGGTCGGAACGGGCCAAGGACAGGGAGGAACCCAGAGACGTGCAGTGGTCGAAAGCTTCGACGTAATTACTTTCTCGGTCGTTTATCAAACGATAGCAATGGCCGTCGAAGTAGCGAAAACCTTTTTGACAGAGCAGAACAAAAGGACCTGTATAGGGCGACGAATGAAAAAAAGAAAACAGAAAGGGCGTATTATGATCCGATACAATAAAGTATCGCTTTTTTTTATTAAACTTTCTTCTATTGAATTACAAAGTGATTAATAACGTATTTCAACACCGCCAAATAAGTATTATAAAGGCACGTACTTCGGTTAGATATTTTTCGAGTTTATTTAATCGTAGCTTTCCCAATGGAAAACGCTATAAAGGGGCTTATCATCATTTCACCCTCGAGTTGGCAACGCGCGCGTAGTTAAAGGCCCTATCTGCTCTGAAATTTGCCCCTTTAATATTCTCTTCCCATATTGTACTTTGACTGTACAATTCGCTACGTACAACGTCGTCTGCTAAGCTAGAAAAGAAGGCGACTTTAAAGGGCAGATAGTCCCTTTAAGGCTTTAGTAATCCTTTAGCGGTAAGCTTATCTTCGCGCCCGCTGCCATTTTGAGATGAAATGGGCGATTTTGACCAATTTTGGCCTCTCTATCTCCACTTTTTAAACTTCTTTTCCGGTCTAAACTGATGATTAGAAACATTATGTCGCTTTTTACCGAAATCAACGGAAAGAGCGGCCGCGTCGACTTCGCACAAGGCCGGATACGTCAAATCGCAACCTTCGTCCCCGAGTAAGAATTTCCACCTTTTGCCGAAAATCGCTCCGCAGTTTTCCTTCCGTTCTCCGTTAGGTTCCCCTTTTAACCATAATTTGTCGACGTCTTCGGATCGAACCAAGGTTCCGTCCGAATAGCGCCATACTCCCTCGACTTCGCGGTCGTTCATTCCCAACCAGGTTGAACCGGAGATTTGGTACGCCTTGACCACTCGAGACAATACTTCTAATATCTCGGCGTTGCGCACCGTGGCTAAGCGACCCGGCGATTGCTTCTCGGTTTCGCAACTCTTTTCGGCTTCGACGTACGTCACCCGTTCCGAATGCATCCAGTAGCAAACCGGACCTCGCGGTAACGTTCCGGCTTCGCAAGCTAAAGATTAGGGAGTTGATTTTACGACCATTAGGTACGACGTTTCGATTTTGGCTTAGAGATTTACCCGGTTTTCTACAAACAATAGCCGCTTCTTTGCTACAAGGAATCGTTATGGCCCTGGAGATATCAGTCGGAAAGGTGACCGCTCTGCAATCGATTCTGTCCGTCGATTGAACCCAGATGGATGTCGAAGGAGTTTGACTAAATCCGGATCGCAGCAAAAGATCCAAATAGTTGACGGTATCGTTTCTGGTGTAGTCCGCTAAACCGGCGTACATTTTCTGACAAAATTTGATGGCAGTCGTGTAATTGGCCAAAGTTTCGATTCCGTGAAAATAATAGCAAGAACTCCCTATGGATACGAAGTTCTCTTCGCAAGCCCAGTCCTCTGGAAACGAATGTAAAACCAAAATTACTACTCCAAAGGTCGTTTTCATACTAATAAAGCGTTTTTAAACTCGTTACCTTCTTGGGCCCGGGTGATACGTCCTATAAACACGACTATTAGGAAAAATTGAAACTGGGAAACTTTCATTTTGATAATTTGATTCGAACGCGGGCGGGCTGTTGTTGTAGCGAAACAGCGCGCAACTAAAATGAAAAGAAATCCAATCGTGGGAGGCTTTTTTATATAGTTTCGGACAAAAGGGGATCGGTTCTGTTTTTATATTCGAGTCTTTTGCGTAATCCGAAGGGCTCTTTTTAATCCCTAATTAAGGAAATCCGGTATATGGCGTGTGGCTCGAAAAAGGCGCGGTATCGATCCATGTGGGTCGTACTTTTAGAAACGGATACCAGCGACCGGAACCTTCGACTTTCTTGGAACTTGAGTACCGCGAAATAAGAGGGTCATTATATTTGGGGTTTAAGAACCCGAAAATTATAGTCTATTAATCATGGTGGTGTCAAAAACTGCTTAAAATACGAACTGCTACGCTTTTATATTGTACAATACAAATTTTCCATTAGAAAACTTTGTCCTTGATGTCTGTAGCTTCGACTTTAATAGTTAAAGGCCCTATCTGCTCTCAAATTTGCCCCTTTAAATGCTCTTCCCTTACGCGCGCAGTCTAGCTTTGACTGTACAAGTTGTTAAGCTAGAAAAAAAGAATTTAAAGGGGCTTTAAAAAATCGGGGATAGTCCCTTTAATTAGGGTTTTGGATGTTCGTGAAAAGGAGCCCACAAAATAATAATTTAATTCATTCTTGGAGTATTCTTTAATTTATTTATTATATTTCTCTTAAAGTGTTTATTTTGATTTGTATTTCCTGTTTTCTGATAATTAGAACACGCTGTTTTTTTTTTTTTTTTTTTCTGTGTTTTACTATGTACTTCTGAAACTGATACATGGCACAATAAGTGAATGCCACTTTCTCCTCTCGTTCAATATACATTATTATTATTAGTCTGTAAGTGCTCCGCCACTTTGCTTAGACGGCTTAGAGGAAAGGAAATTAGTTAGATAAAAATCCCCTACTCTATTGTTAGCCCGTATTTCGTTTATAGACGAGTGCTTTGTTGTAAGTACTTTCTTTAAACTTATTATCAAGGTGTTTATGTATATTTACAGCTATATGAACGTCTCCCCAAATAATTTTAGCCAATAGCGAGTCCTAAAAATGTAAACATTGTCTGCTCAATCGAAGAAAAGTGTCGGCCATTGCGATAGAGGCGGGGCTTACAAATTTTAAAACCAATTTTTGGGATAGCTTACGAATATTTGGAAATATGTCTGTATTGCTTAGACGGCTTAGAGGAATGGAAATTAGGTAGATAAAAACCTCCTACTCTATTAGCCTGTATTTTGTTTATAGACGAGTGCTTTGTTGTATCGTAAGCTCTAGCTGTTTTTGTATATTTAAATCCTTTTACCCTGTTCCTGTTGAAAAAACTTGTTTGAAATTCAAGCTCGTTTTTTTTTTTCATTTTAAATTTAGCGCTTGGAAATGAGCCAAGGAGTTTGTAAAGGTTAAAGGTTCACTTCTGGCTTAACTTAATTTCCGGCTGTCTGCTCGCGCATCTTAGTCCGCATTCAGTCTACAGTCTACACATTCATTAGGCTTAATTGCGATGGCTTTTCAACCTCCAAGTTCGAAACAAGGTAAATTTATTGTATAAATTATAGATTTAATTAGTTAAATCAATATTTTAATTTTCAGAGCTACAAAACCGCAAGATTCTTGAAGAGTTACAGACGAAGAAATTACTTCTCAAACAAGGAACAACACCTATGTAAATATCATTCGTGGCTTTGCCCGAGACGCGAAATACCTTTTAAACATTTAAATTAAATGATTATTTTATAGAGCCACGGCTGCCGCGGTTCCTGGAGTTGTCACTTCCGTAAGAACTATAAAAATTTTATAATTAAAAATAAGGTCTATCAGTGCTGAGAAATTTGCCAATGGTCATCTAGGGTAAACATTCGCGAACTTGCCTATCACTGGTATCTATATACTTCTATCTATATAGATATAAATAAGAACTCTCTGTTATTTAGGCTGTTGTATCTGGAACTGTGGAGTCGCATACTCTTTTAGCTAGTCAGCGAACTGCGATTCAAGTAAGTTGTAAATCTTGAGAAACGATACTTATGAATTTACGATACCAAGCCCGAAATTATTTAAAGCACGCTCATGCCAATTCAGTGGGCTATTTCATCACTCAAGATTCATCTTTTGGAAACTTAATCTTACCAGTTTTGCCTAGGTTTGATATTGTAGCAGCCGCTCCAACAGTAACTCCAGTTGTTAGACTTTGATAAGAAAATCTTTCTTATTGACTTGAATATGTATATTTTATATAGTGAAAATAAAGGTATGAATCGCGTATTTAATGAATTGTGAAAATACAATTATTATTATTATTATTATTGTAAAGAAAATTTAATTTTATTTATAAATAGCCCCCCCTTCCCCTATCCCCCAGGTAAGCATCACGAGGAGAAGTCCGCTTGTAGGGGTTTTCGCATGAACTTAAAGAAGCGCACGCCGAGTCCTTCGGTAATCGAAAAATAGTTTATTTGTAAGTATAAGATAACATTTTAATTTAAATTTGGAACTAAATAATAAATAAGCAGTAAAGGAAGTGAAATTATTACCGATTATGCGTTTTTAAACTATAGGTTTTAAATTAATCGCCAAGTTAATTATTGAATTTTGACCAAGGCTTAGGAGAATTGAAACTAAAAGGCCTTGGCTTCTTGCTATTTGTTGGACGATTGATTCTCAACTTCTCAAGGCTCAAAATAAAACGGTAAACGAAACCTTTTAAAGTATAATAATTGTTTTATTATATAATCGCCCTGTATTAGTTACTTTCAACGCGCGTATTGATTAGATTAAATGTCCAAACTTTCATCCCTTGAGTTATTTTTAATGGGGGTGCATTAATTAGTTAATTTAGAATTTTTGGGGTAATCTCTCAGCTGGCAAGTTTGTTTAAAATCGTCCAGCCAGCCCTGAGATACTTTCTCTTTCGATAGAATCAAATCCTTACCTACTCGCTTAAAAGTTCTCAAGTTTTATACATTTTTTCCACGCAGATACGTTTGAAAATGAGCGAAAACGAGTCACCTTTTGAGAGCGCGTTTAGAAGTCTCCCCGAAGAATATCGAGCTTGGTACAATTCTCGGTTCATCTTTGGTGGTGGTCCGAATGATGCGGAAGACGAGGAAGCTACCGGAGTATTGTCTTCCGAAATGAACGCGAGCGAGTGGCCTTCCGAAACTTCTCAACCAGAAACCGGTTCAGACTTTGCCTTACCGCCGATGCCTCCTTTTGAATCTCTATCTTCGCCCAATTCCTCTAGGCACTTTTTTAATAATCGAGAGAGAGTTTGCAATCGCGAAACTTCGGGGGAAAACTCGGAAACTAATGGAAATTTGAATAGTTGGAATTACCTTTATTACTTGCAACTTTTAAACGAAGTGGAACGCGAAAGACGTTCGAGTCAAGCGTCGGCTTTTAGCGCCGAAAGTCAAGAAACTGACAATTCCGCGAATGATTTGAGTTTCGCGAGTGATAGACCGGCCGAATCCTACTCGGAAAAATTAAAGAAAGGCTTGGGAAACGAAACTGCTAATTTACCTAACGATAAAACAAATTTCGCCTCTCCGTCTTTCTTTTCAACCGACGGTAATCGAGATTTAAAGAACGAACGAAGAAATTCTTCTTCTTCCAAGTCTGTCAACAAGAAAAACTCTAAGAAAAAAGCCAACTTAGAAACTGATTTTGTTCAAAGCGAAGAAATTAAGCCGGATAATTCCGAATCAAAGAGACAACTAGGAGGAGGAAATTATTGCGAAGCTTGCAAATGTCGCCCTTTCGCCGCCCTTAACAACACTCTTCCCGCTAATTCTTGTCCATCCGGTATCAAGTGCCCCTTGAACGTAAATAATTTGCGGAAAAAAGCCAACGAAGATGAAGAACGAAAAATGGGAAACGATCCGAGCGGAGAAAGAGGGAAAGACGAAACTAATTCCGCTAAAGAAAGGGACAAAAAACTTTCCAATTCTAATCTTAAAAATAAGAAAAACAAAGGTAGAAACGTTTTAAACGGATTGAGGAAAGAAAATCCCGAAGAACGCGATGGAGAGAGCGAAATTAAAGCCAAGAGAAAAAATTTTAGCGTCAAAGGAAGGCAAAGAAGTGACAGGGGAAAACTACCTAGACACAGCGGAAGTAGGAAAAGACATTCGAATGAAACTGAAAAGGAATCTATTCTCGATCATTTCGTCACCTTTTATAGTAAGTCTATAGGGAAGTGACGTTTAGAGAATAATTTTAATCGTGGCTCCTCTTTTTTAGCCATAATATGGTCTAGCGTCAGTCAATGGCCTTCCCAACCCTGGTTTAAATATACCCTAGACGGGATCGTGTCTTTGTTCGGAGTCGTAGTTGGCTCTTTATGCGTTTTTATCGTCATAGCTTGGGAAGGGCAAGTTTCATTCAACGAGAAAAGGATAGAAATTACGCTGGCAATTCTTTAGGGTCACTTTTTCAATTCAGGGTTGTCGCAGACCTGGAAAAGTCGGGGAATTTCAAAATTGGTCTAAAAAGTCAGGGAATTTTGTTATGAAAAAGCTGTGGCAACCCTGTGATTTGGTTAAACCGTTAACAGTGAGATGGTTGACGTAAGAATTGCCGTAGTAACTTTGATCCTTTCTCAAAGTCAACTTTAAATAATCAAATTATTCGATATAGATTTAAAACTTTCAAAACGGCTTGTTCTTCGTACGCCCACCGAGGTTACCAATGGTTCAAACTTCGCGCTCTTTCCGTCATCTTTACGATTTTTTTAAAAACTCCCGGTTTAAGCGGTTACGTGGCAAAAGCCGCCGCAAAATCAACTGAAAATCCAAAATTTGAGAAGCTGCCTAATAACGGTAAAATGATCTTCGAGGTTTATCACTTTTTAATAACGCCGTTTAATACGTTCGATATTCAGGTAGCGAAGCCGTGGAAAGACTTCTGAAACTAAAAGGACAAGATCCTTACCTCATTCTCGGAGTTCCGAGCGACTGCGGCGACGAAGACATCAAGAAAAGATACAAGACTCAAGCCGTTTTAGTTCATCCTGATAAAAACAATTTTCCCGGAGCCGAAGAAGCTTTCAAAGTTTTGGCGAGTGCCTTTGAAATTTTAGGAAATACGGTAAGAAAAAAATGAACTCGAACGAATGAAACTACAGTTTTATTAAATATTAATCAATTTTAAAGGAAAAACGAGCGGAATTTGACAAAGAAAATAACGTAAGATTAGAAGGAAACGAAGAAATGGCTTCGTTTTTAGAAAGAATCCAGAAAAATATTGAAGAGGTAAGAAATTGAGTAATTAAGGCTAAAACGAGTACTCGTTCGAAGCGAGTACTCGCTCGAAAGGAGTCTTTAACATATTTTTTTCTTTTTTCAGATTCAAAGCATTTTAGGCTGTCGATCTTGCGGTAAAAGTCACAAAAGGTACAAAACTGAAAAGCAAGCGGATAATGCCCGGTTTTGCGCCGCTTGTAAAACTCATCACGTGGCTAGATTGGTAATTTAAATATAATTTTTATCGAAATTACATTCGAATCTTTCTAATTGAACTTAACGTCTAATCTTTTTTCAGGGAGATCTTTGGGCGGAAACGAGCATGTTTGGTTTTAAATGGCATTACTACGCTTACCTCGATAGCGCCATATACGACGTAACGGAATGGGTTACGTGTCAAACTGATTTAATGGCGACTGTGGAAGCTAATACGCACGCCGTACCTTGTCGACTCGCTACTCCCAAAAATAAGAATCGAACTTCGGCTCATTCCAGGTTTAGTAAAAATCTTATATTCCTTTTTAATTTTAAGCTAAATTCTCCTTAGAACAAAATTTGGGGAATTAAAGTTCCAGCCCACAATTTGAAATATCTATACTTTTCAAATTAATACTTAGTTTTATCGAATTATTAATTAATACTATTTTAATCGGTTCTAAACTTTGTACTCTAAGCCTAAATTAAAAAGACAAAGAATCCCATTCATTCTTGAAACCGTTTTTAACATTTTTAGCGAGGTCAACACTAAACTTTTGACAAAAATCTAGAATTATTAACTGAAAGGGAGCCGCTTTCGTTTTCTACGTCTTTTTAGTTTTATCATATTATTTACGAACTTTTATTATTAAAATAGAATGGAAGATTTGAAAGATCTAGTCAATGACCTTTTAAGCAAGAGTAGACGAGGAAACGCGGAATCCGCTTTCACAACGACCAGCGATCCTAAAACTAACGAAGCGAAATCTAAAACTAGAAAGCAAGGAGAAGCTAAAAGGAGAAGGAAATAACCCTTTTACTTCGAAGTGATTTTTGGTTTTGACTTTTTTTTTTTCTCCTTAATTTAAAATCTCTTAAAACTGAAAAGTTTTTTGTCAATTGAAGTATTTTTATACGAAAAAAAAAAAACTAAAAAAAGTCACAATTTCGAAGCGAGAATGGATGAATTTATTAACAAAAATTGCTATGTACAATAAAAACCAACTTTTTCTAAGGTAGAAAAGTTCAGTCATCCAAAGTACCTAATTTAAAAAGCTTTTGATTAGTTATACGCAATTTTAATTTTAAATAAGTTCCGGAGTTACCTTCTAAAAAGACTAAAGCGTCTATTTGATCAATAGCCGATTCCAGATCCTTCTTTTGAAGGGTTTTCTTCTTAGCTTGTTGCGTGAATGAATACGATTCTTGCGTTAAAACTTCGATGAATAATTCCTAAGGAATGGTCGCGATTTAACTAAGAGATTAATTTCAAGTTTAATTTGATATTTACCGTCGCTTTAGTGATTAAAAATGTGGCGTCTTGGCTAGCCAAATGAACGTCCGGATCTAATTTCATTAAATTCTTAACCCTAGCCAAAGGTAACCTGTACAGTTTCTCATTCGCGGGTTTCTCCATTAGGATATCCGTCGCTTCGGTGTCCAAATTCATTTCTTCCGGAGTTTCTTCTTCATCGTCGGTAATTACTATATTTTCTTCTTCCATAATTTCGTATAAAAATATTAATTTTAACAGAAAAAATGTATAGATTAAAGTTTAGCGGCTGATTTAGGGTTAGCGCCGAGGATTTATCGGAACTTTGGAAGATCACGTGACTCAATCACTTCCTTTTTTTTACGCGGCTCCAACCTCCAGCCAATGAGATTCGACTTTACCTCATTGGCGACGTCTAACGGGGAATTTTTCTAACGGTTTTGCGAGATTCTTTCACCGCCAATCCGCCATCGTCGACTGAAGTTCAACTGGATTTTTAAGAGGAAAATTGCTGATTTAAATCGTCGTTAAAGTAAGAAAACTTATCTTTTTACGCGAAAATAGTATATATTTAATAGTATTTTAATAGTATTACGTTAAATTAGTTTCGCGAGACCTAAAAATTGGTGTCAAGTCTAAATTTTGAAAGCCGCGCTCTACTCTACACGATTTCGTCACTCTTCAAGTAGGCCTTGGTTTCCTCCATAAATGAAAGCTTATCGCCGGCGTGGTCAACTCAAAAGGATATAACGCGCCAACATTTTCACGCGTTAAAACGTAAGTAGTTTTAATTTTCTTGATATTTATTGGCGCTATGCCGTAAAATGGTTTCAATTTTGAGAATGCCACTCGAATAAGTCTCGCGTGATTTTACGAAAGAAAGATTAAATTTTAAATGCCAAATAATTGAAAAATTGTATCGCGATACGTACGATAGCTGGCTGATGTTACGGAAGAAAGAGGATTATGGTATAATCATTTGGTCAGGGAAAAGGTCAAAGAAGGTCAGGGAAAACCTACAGAAGTGTCAGATTTTGTGGCAACAGGTATTTTAGTCGAGGGACTGCTGTAATGTTTCAAAATAAATTAACCCCTCGCTTGGTTATGGTTTTAAATGCCAAATCAAATGTTGGGGCAATCCCGGATCTAGGTAAACCTTTCTTTTTATTAGATTATCCCGCAAATCTGGGAGAACTCTGGGAATTGGAAAATATTATTTAAAGGTGACGGAAGAGTCGTAATCAAAGGGTCAGGGAATTGTATCTTTCCGTAACAAAAGAAAGAGGATAGTCATTTGGTCGGGGGAAACCTAGAAAAGTGTCAAATTTGCGGCAACTGTGTTTTTTAAATGACCCCCTTGGATATGCCTTTAGTTCTTAAAGTTAAAAAGTAAGAATAATTAGATTGAACAGAGAGTCTTAATTTGATTGAACATTTAATTTGTTTTCAACAATCATCTCTGACTAGACTGTATTATTATTTAGTTTTTCTCGAGATCTACGGTGTAGGTAATTGTTTTATCCACACAACCACGGGGTCACGTTCAAGCCATATTTCTTAGTCCTATAATACGAGTTGTTTTTTAAATCTAATGATATTTTAGTTCGATACCGGAATTTCTTTGTTTTTTTAAAAATAATCGATGGGATATTTTTTTAATATTTATGTTTTTTCTAACTGAAAAAATAACGCGGTAGTTCTTTAGTTTATAATTTTTTCTCTCTCAAATTGTAATCAATCTCAATTACTTATAATCTCTAACAAATATACTTCCGTAACCCTTTTATTTTTAATCGAGAACTATTTTCGTAGTTTCGAGGTAAGCCGCTGGTTAATACAATATTTTCTTTAATTGCGTATTACCTAAATTGTGGCCTGAATTTCGCGTTATTTTTATCACATGACATTTCTCGAGAGTAATCGCGCCAGTTACTCGCGAGAATATATTATTAATTATTATTAATTATTATTAATTATTATTAATTATTATTAATTATTATTAATTATTATTATAATACTTTCGCGAAACAAAACTTTTTGTTAATTTAATTTTGCGACGTTATTATTTATTATTTACATTTGGAGCTGGGAATTAACGGGTTCGCGTTATTATTCGAACTTAAAAACGACGGTGTTTATTTCTAAGCGGCAAAGATTACTTTTAATTATATATTATTTGTTTTGGCCTTTTTTTTTTTTTATTTAAAATTTCCGCAGTTTTCTTTTTGGTATTTTAATATTTTTCGAAAATATAATTTATTTTAATTTTACGAGGATCATAGATTTATAAATTATCCGATTTCTTTTTAAATTTTTAAACTTAAATGTTTTTAAATCCAATATTTTAATTTTAATAACAATTTAAAAACTTTATTTTCAACAATTATTTTTTTTTTTGGCATTTTTCACGTAATAATTTGGATGCAAATTCATGATAATTTATGATAAATTTTAATCTATGCTCTTCATAAATATTACGGAACATTTTAGCTCGGTTTTGGAAGGATGTATTTGATTTAAACTTTATTTACCGGGTAATGAGTGAAAAATATAAAAAGACCGGTTTTTAACGGTCTATTAATTTTTAGTTTTACCTCCCCTTTATTCTTCTATCATTCGTTGTGCAACTAGGCCTACTCGCCACGAAAGAAATAAAGTTCAATTAGATTTAATTGTAAAATTAAATTGCAGTTTTTTCTTCAAATTACATATAATTTAAAAAAAGAGTTTCAAATATTTGAATTTAAAAAGAATTTAAAATAAATTGCATCCGTATTGAACTTTTTTCTTTGAGTTTCAAAGTTTAAACCTAAAAATTATAATTCTAGCACCTTTATATTATTTTTCATTAATAATTAACGATAATTATGGTACGATTGTTAAATGTCGGATATTAATTAACGCTCGCAATTTGAAAATTAATTTTTACCCAGATTCGACAATTGTACCGTAATAACTAACGAGATCACCTCAATATTATTATTATTAAAATAATTAACTGGATAATTTACGCAAATTTTAATTGTTAATTATAATTAAATTATTTTAATTGTTAATTATAATTAAATTATTTTAATTGTTAATTATAATTAAATTATTTTAATTGTTAATTATAATTAAATTATTTTAATTGTTAATTATAATTAATTTATTATTATTATTAATTGATTTAATTATAATTAATTTATTATTATTATTAATTTATTTAATTATAATTAATTTATTATTAATTTATTTAATTATAATTAATTTATTATTAATTTATTTAATTATAATTAATTTATTATTAATTTATCTAATTATAATTGTCTTTTAATTGGTTAATTGCTTTTATTATTACTAAACTAATTGGATAATTTAACAAATTTTAATTGTTAATTATAATTTATTTAATTTTAATTATTTTTCGATCAGCTAATTGCTTTTAGTTTTGCGCGTATCTTTTTTCATTCGCGAATGAATTAATTTTTATCCCGTGGAAATAGTTTTAGGTTAATTGTGGCGTTTTATTTTTCCAATAATATCTGCGAATAAATTAGGATTGGGTTGGGGCTAATTATGACTAAATGCCAGCCACGAGTCGATTAATCGATTAATCGACTCATTAGAGAGATAAAATTCTGTCCAAGGCGGACAAATAATAATTATAATTAACAAAATAAAATCGAAAAGTCATCACGATAATTTTGTTTTTCAAATTTAAAAACACTGCGCATGCATAGAGTTAATAACATCATCGTTTTTTTTGTTTTTTTTTTTTTTTTAAGGTACAGCGCAAATAGTTTTGGTTTTTCTTCATATTTTTAAGAAATATTATTTTTTTCGTAGCTTTTTGTTTTTTTTTTATTAGTTGTTGCACCGAAAGTTTTTTTTTACGTATTTTAAGGTTTATTTTATAATTCGTATTTTTCTACTTAAATTGTGCTCGCGGGTTTGGATCGTTAAATCTATCCATTTTGTTTTGTAGTTGTCAGGTAAATTGAACCGTAAACCCGGGGGTTTTGGGTTTCGAGTTTTGTATTGCCATTTTGATGAAAAAAATTAATTTCGGAGGTAGTACCTTTTATGTTTCGTGGACTATTTTTCACAAAAGATTTGATTTTTTTTGTTTTTAATTTCAATATATATTTTGTTTTTAATCTTGGGCTAAATTTTCCTTTCTCGTTGAAAGGGGTTTATCCGAGATTAGATTCGCTCTTAATCTTGTTTAATCCCATCACTGATCACCGATCACTTAGCCTTTATTGTCGCGCTGTTTCTCAGCACCGCGTTTCCTTTTTTAAACCGATCAATTCCATTCGCCGTAAGAATCGCGGCTTTTTCACTTAATTTCCTTTATTTTTTCGCGCGAAATAAATTAATCCGGTTGGCGGGAAGCCGTTAATCCCGGTTTGGCGATTTATTTTTGGTTTTAGGTTTTGTTTTTCGCCTTTTAAGGGAACATTTCGTTCGTTTTAACTTTCCTACGAAAGACTTCCACTCGATTATCTTAATTTCCCGATCGATTTTTAATTAATTCTCGCCCGCCGATTCCGCGTCCTCGTCGTCTTCCGGTTCTTCTATCGTTATTTGAAACTTAATTTTCTCGGCCGCCGCGGCTAATCTTCGACCGGAAACGTCCTCTCGATCGTCGTCTTCCGGCGGCGTGTTATCGTCTTCGTCTTCTTCTTGAAGTTCCGACGGATCTTCGAGTAATTCTTGACTCCTGCTCGTGGGACTCGTAGGAATCATGTTCTGGTACCAGTCTCGATTCTCTTCCAACGTGTCCAGGATCTCTTGGGCGTCCGGATGGACCAAGTCCGCCCACGTTTCCCACAGTGGATGGATAATGTAGTCGATGAAACCAACCTGGATCGAAACGATGTAAATTAATTTCATCGGACAATATACTATATGGGATTTGAAAAATGCGATTTCAAGAAGGATTGGACGATGGATTTTGGGAATTAAAGACGCTGGATTTTGAGAAGGATTGGGCGGTAATTGGGAAATCTGAATTTCAAGAAGGATTTGAAAAGCTTAATTTGAATATTGTCTCTGGGAAACTAGGATTTCAACCGATTGCAATTTGATCCCGAGAGACTATTAGAATTAATATTCCGTCTACGGAGTCAGCCTCTCTATTTGTACAATGATAAGACGAGTTGGTTCGAGGGAGAATGAAGCTACGATTGTTTTCGAGCGATAAAGACGATTTAAAGAACGAGAAGACCTTGTTTTACCTGCGATTTCTCGATGGTGGCCGAATGTCTGTCGCACATGGGACTGATGTCGAGACCGAGCTCCCTCTCCTTATCACCTTGCTGGAAGAACTCCTCCATGATAAAATCCACCCATCGCCTGTACAAATCCAATGGCTTTGTCGGATTGCTCAGATCGGCGCAGTGAATCATGTTTTGAAGCACCTGTTTACCATGGCGGAGATAAGATTACTCGGACATTTTGAAGGCGCCTGATTCTCGCGGACGCCCTCGTCCTCTCGTTGTGACGTAATTTACCTACCTGGATGCGTTCCGTGTAATTGTCTAGTAGTACCACTCCCGATCCAGCTACCTTCTTCGTCTCCACCATCGTCTTCAGGTCCGCGAGTAGCGTCATGTGTTTGGACATATCCGTCGCCAGGACCTGCGCGTAAAAACAGAACCGCCAAGAGGAATTAGTTTGATCTAATGATTCCTGGCGTATAAACCTAGGACTAACTTCCGGACATCGTATCTTAATAGATATTGACGAATAACGAGACTGGCGTTCGTAAGCCTCCGCGAACGGAGACTATAGTAAGAACTAACAAGAATGGACTGTTTTCGCTTTATCTATTAAGATCGTGGCTAGTTAAATAGTCGTATTATTAACCGACCATGTCAATGGCCATCTTCCTGAGCGTCAATGTTTGTTTCTTGTTCAAGCTAGCCAGGATATTGCAGTTCTCGTCTTGAAGTAGTTTAAACGCCACCGCCAGCGAATGATTCTCCAGAACGGATTCGTCGTTGTACATTACGGCCAATTCCGAACCTGTTTTATAGTTTCGCTTATTGCATTTGTCTTTTTTGAGCCGAACACTTATCGGATAAAGATTTTTGAGACACGAGCGTTAGTTTCAATGGATGGTCGAAGTTTTTAAGTTCGTAGACCTTGATTTCAAAAAGGACATCGACATCGACATCGCGTCAGGGATACGTCCGTTTAAAGCCCCCCCCCCTCTAACTCTATCACTGTCCAATAGGGAGCCAACAGTCCTGATCTTCCAACGTCACACCCTTCTATCTCTTACCTTAGAGTGTCATCCCCCCCACACGTACCAGGAGGAGACGCGTGACGCTTCCCCGTCCAACCCTTCCTGTCTAAATTCTTGCCTAATTGAACTAGAGTTTGAATAAATCTTAGATTGGGGAAATGAATGAAATATGATTAGGCATTGAAGTCGGTCGCGTATAGTTCGGCTCGTCTTTCAATAAATTCTAAATTAAGTCTTAACGAATGTTATTCCTTACTGGAGTTGATGAGATATTGATTGGTGACTCCCGGGTGATCGACGTCGTGAATAGCCGCGGCAAATAGCGTCGTTAGAATCTCTAGATCAGTGAAGACTCCCTGTCAACGAGGCCAACACCGAAAAGAAGACGCAATTTTTATTAAATCCCTCACTCTCTAGTATCTAAAAGGGAATCCTCCTCCTTCTTTCGAAGCTTTAATTCGCAAAATTAAGCCTAGCGTTATTAACTCGTTAGAAAGTTTCGCTCCTCTTGAATTTATTAAAGGGATAATACCACCGAGAGTTCGTAAAAACCCGAAAAGTCCGGAAATATAAAGGAAAAGTCCCGAGAAACTAGTACGCTAGTTCTTGATCATAACGAGCCTTAATTAGCTAAATTCTTAATTTTCATTAAGGTTTAATAAACCCGAAAATATCGGAAACAGAGGGTATAGACGCTTTTCAGACTGAATTTATTTTGGCTGGTTTTTCCCTTTAAAACAAAAAGTAACGAGCGAAAGATGACGAGGTTATTATCCCTTTATTTTGGCGACACTGGCCCTCTTTTCGCCTCGAAGATATTCTAATTTTAGGAGATGGGGGAGATCGATGAAAGTAATTAGTCGAACTTACGTCCAAAGCCGGTGACAGCAATAGAACGTGAACGGATTGGGAAACGTCGGCGGCGTGGGTACTGTTGTGATACGGCACCTTTAAGTAATGATCCTCCAAGGTCATCAGGAAGTTTAGAAAAGTCTTCGACGGGATTTTGAACGTTTTTAGAAGATCGCGCTCCTAGTCGGAATCGATTCGAAGCTTTTAATTAACGAACCGATCGATTCGAAAATCGATTCTTACTCTGAATATGGAATACATGACGGCCGTTAGTGGCCTGCCGAGCGACAGATCGCGGATTTTGAAGATATCGACTCCCCAGTGATCGATTTCCTCCAGCATCTGAGGATTAAACAAAAAATCTCATACGAATTGACTGAAACTACGATTTCATCGAGTGGAAAAGGTTTTTTGTTGTCTCGGACTGACCTGCCCTAAATCCGTTTCTTGCGAGGACTCGACTCCGTACTTGGGTAACTGCGTCAAACTGTTCGTGTGACACAAGGGCTTCTTGACTCCCGTGATTTGTGACATGGTTGTCCCCGGTCGACTCCTGGGCGACGTTCGTCCCGTAATGGAGGACAATTTGGAAGCTAGGGCGCCCATCGTCGTGGAGTTGGAACCGCCGGGCGATGGTAGGGCCGCCACTTCTCTCGTTACTTCGTCGGGACGCAGATTCATTAAATCCACGTCTTGCTGATTGTCTTTTAATTACGATAATTACCGAATTATTATAGTATTTAGGTCTTTTTTTTCTTTAACACGTCGCTCGAGGTAATCTATTATCTTTTTCCACGAAAATTCCTCGAGTAATTACGAAATAAGAGGGGTTTAACGGTACTTAAGACATCCACGAATCTGTCGCCTTCAACCGTTCGTGGTTAGCTATCGCGTTTGGACTTACAAAAGATTCAAACATGGCCTGATTTTTTTTTAAGTGTTTCAAGGATTTTTGATTTGGTCAAAATATTTAAGCGGACCATTCTTACGATCGTATTTCTCTTAAAACTTAATAGAAGTCGTTTCAAGGGCATTACAATGATTAGGAACCAGCGCCATTTCGTAAACTCGAAATTATAACGCGGATAACGGTCAATTAAAAAGAAAAACAACGAAGAAAACTTACCGAGAAAAGTGCTGCATATATATTCCGATATTTGACTACCCGATTTGGACTCGGAGAAATGGCTCAGCTCTTTGTTGAGCATTCTTTTGAACTAATTTAAGAAATTAAAGAGAAAAGATAAATCGGCCGAAAAATGAGAAGTTCATTATCACTCGAGCGGAACTCCGCTACGAATTAAATATAATAAATCCAGGTAATCGGTTCAAATTAAATTTGCAAAACTAGCCAAAGCTCTAGCGGAATAATACGCCACGTTTAAACCTCGTAGCTTGAAAAGTAGTTTATGAAACCATCCTCTCGACTGATAATAAGATGGAGATAAAATCATAAGACAGAGAGAGAGAGAGAGTGAGAAGGAAAACGTTAAAGTAGACTCGATCCGCGATCTCGCGTCAAATGAAACAGATTTGATAGAGACACTCGAGGCCCGAATCGAGTCTGATCGCGTCCCTACTTTAAAACAAATGAGGAATGTTAGGTGGGGAAATGAAAATGTAATTTTGTTTCGACCTTGCTGGAAGCCATGTCCCCGACGGACCGATGAGATTGAATGGTTTCCAACTGATCGAGACACCAATCCAACTCCTCCAGGGTGTCCAACGCCAGTTTCGTGTACGCGTCATCCGTAATTGGTTTGACGCTCGATTGCTGAGCGCTCGCGTTACTCGACGATCTTCTGGACCTAAACGCGCGGATAAACAAACGCGTTGTACAAAATTAAATAATCTAAACGCGGATCCTCCGTTTTCCTTTAAATCCTCCAAGTTCTCAACCATCTCGACTTTTTTCGGTTGCCAACTGAAACGCGAACGTAATAGCCAAGTACTAAGGGGGACAATCGAGAGAGAGAGGGAATTTTAAGAAGCGAATGATAGCCCCGGGCCACGACTGAATTATCATTATCTGTCTTTCGCTATCTTAATATAAGTACAATTTTTAATAGACGCTCGTGTTGATATCGACATTTTCCTTTTTTTTTTATTCGAAAGACCTTCGTGTAATTGCGACTTCGAATCTTTATAAAGACCTCGTGGAAGCTCGAATTTCGCAAATTTTATCGTTAAGAAAACGCGCTTTTACCTTTGGTAAATGTAGGTGGATTTTACGGGCTAAAGTTTCCATTATTTCTCGATCTTAATTTGTTTATTAAAGGAAAATTGACTAATACTAATCTTAATTACAATAACAGTTTAATTTAAAACAATGTCTACAGTCTCTCGTAATTTAATTTTAAATTATATCTTAATGGATAAATGATTAAATTTAATTTTAATTTTTCTTTTACGAACAATATCTCTTTTAATGAGGCGATCCATTTAGTCTTAGGCGTTTTTAGTCGAGCCGCGTAGTCAAGGTTAATGCTTGAAAACGTTCCCAATAAGATAGTATAATTTAAGACAACCTAGCTTTTGGGATTTAAAGAGAATCTGTTCTCATTTTTTAAGGCGCTCTTTTATATCTATTCTTTTTTGCCGCTAATATAAATCTATATTGATTCTTAATTGAATAGCTTTTAATTTCAAATTAAAAATAAAATTAAAATTTGTTCCTTAAAGTACCCTAGATATATTTTCAAACGAAGCTACAGTATACTGGATTTTGTAAAATGTTAATATTTAAGGTTAATATCCCGTAAATCAACCAAAATTGCAATCACTCCCGGTTGATAATTTCGATAATTGAGGGTTGGTTACTTACTTGGCGGGTTGAACGTGAGTCAGGTAGATGTAATTATTGCGGACGTTTCTCAAGCTGGCCAGGACTTGAGCGAATGGCGTCACTATCAGATCTTCGCCGTGGCTGCCAAAGAAACCAATCAAAGTTTAATTTCAAATTAATTAAAATAGCTCTTCCCACCGGGTCCCTTAAAATACCTAAATCTGTCGAGAAAAATTTTAATAATGTATCTAATTTAACTAATATATCTTTCGGTTGAGGCGATGCCATCAAAAATACCAACTCTCTCATTGGTTGATTAGCAATCGTGTATTTCTAATTAATTAACCGCTAATTACCCGAAACCTTTCGTCGCTTGTTTTTAAATCTCAATCTATTCGAAACGAGTCATTTCTAGAGTATAGTATACCTTTAATCGTCTTACCTAGTCTTATATATTATGTTTTTTTACGATGCCTATAATTTCGTAACATTATAAAGAACCCCAAATACCCTTTTCCGTAATTTAATCCATTGGCGTCGAAATCGCCTCGAACCTTTAACCTTTCGAAAAAACCCATTTCCATTCTTATTAAAAATTAATCCTAGTTATTGGAGGGACACTTATACGAGGAAAAAGGATTTGGATTTCTAGAGATTCTTTATCCAGAAATCGAAACGTAGTTCTCGGGGTTTTTATTTTTTAAACATTGTAGAATTAAATTTAATCTAAATTAAAACAAGATTAGTTCAACGATTGACCTTTGTATAATTATGGTTCACCATTTTGAGTTTGGAATATTGACGCCAAACCCGATCGATTAGGAAAAAAAACTTGTTTTCATTTTCTATATTATTATTACTTATGAAAAAGAATATATATATGTATGAGAATGGACACGTGGTCGAATATTGGCCTCGTGACCTAATTTCCAGACACGAATATATTGGACGGCAGAATGGAAAACTCCAATCTGAATTTAAAGGGATAGACATATACGTTATTTTGGGCAAGCGGATTATATTCGTTATTTTATCTAGACATTGTAGTGTTCGGAGTTTGTCGAATTTCTGTTAATTGGATATCCATCTAATTAATTATATTCAGATATTGTCTGTTCGTTTAAAGGGAGAATGCAACCTAAAAACGACCTAATCCGACAGTAAACAAAATTACAAACGAATATTAAACTAGAAATTTAAAACTTAGCGTAAAAATAGGCTTAGCTGGGTTCGTGGAGATTATCCAAACTCCCCTGGAGTATAAGAACTAGCGGACCAATGACATTGATCGATAGATCTTATACGGGGAATGCTGGATCAATGTCATTGCTCGATATTCCTTAGTTCAGCCGATATCTCCACGAATCCAGCTAAGCCAATTTTGTTTATTAAGTTTTACATTTGTAAATTTTGTTTACTGTTGGATTAGGACTATTTAAACTCGAAGGAATCGATAAAAAATGACTTTGTTATATCGCATTCTCCCTTTAAATATTTAATCCTAGCTATTTGAAACGTTTATCTTAACACTGGTATTATTTGGTAGTGGGACTCGTCTTTCGATAAATATCATCAAATAAAATTTTGTATTTATTTTGAAATACCTTGGATTGAAGACTTCATCGACTAGTAACTTCTCCCAAAACGTTTGTCTCTGTTTAACCCTAAGCACGCTAGTGCTTAAAGTCCTTGGAATCGTCGGCTCGGAAGCCTTACGACAGTTCAATCTCCTATTCATCGCCGTTTTTACGTTCTTTTCGCGATTTTTTTCTTAGAACGAGAGATTTAAAAGCGAATACTAATCTCTCTCAAAGGTCTTACTCGAAATATAACAAGGAGTTAGAGGAAGAATCCTCTTCTCTTAGTTATTTTCAAACAACTCTTTTCCATTTAAACACCCGCGAGTTTCGTTCCGCTATAAGCGGCACCGAACGATGGGAAAAAATAGACCCGAAATTTTTCGCGCGTTGTTTATACGATCCTAGAAACGAAACTTTTCGCGCGAAACACGGACGCACCGCGCACGCGCCGTTCTTAATTTAGACTCGAATTAGTTCTTCCTTCGAAACGCGCGCAAAATCTTGACCTTTTTTAATCCGAGAATCAACAAACGCGTAATATTTGGCGCGAAACGTACGATTCACCTACGTAGATAAATTTCAATTTTGCACTCTAAATGTCCTATCTAACTGAGAATATTAAAGATATTGAGTTATATGGAAGTAATAATATATATTTTGGTTTGTTGCAGATTTGCGGCCGTAAAAAATGATAGGACTAGTAAAAGCAACCGCTCGGATTTGGGATTGTTTATCGTAAAAAACCTTCGAGGATAACGTGGAAGAAATTCTTCGTTGGATCTTCTGAATGGGGTGAGTCCTGGATTTAATTATATCTGTATTACTCTTATCTGTACTTACGATAAGTTATCCGAAACTTTACGACGGGATTAAAGGGACCACGAAACCTTACAATTAAACCGGTTTTTAGTGTTTATAAACAATTTAGCTCCTAAATGGACCGGTTTAAGTGTACAAAAGTAATTTCCAAGCGAAAATGATCCATTATTATATCTATTATCAGTTAAATAATTAACATCAACGCTAGGAAAAAGCTCTTTTCGGTTAATTTTACGCTAAGCCTAATTCGGGCCTAATTTCGAATTGAAAGTAAATATAGTTTGGCGCGAGCGTTGCCACGGTTACACTCGCAAGTCAGCGCGCGAGAAGTCGCGTCGAAAGCGCGCGAGAATCTTTAATTGGTTAAAAGCCCTATTTTTACGTTTGATTGGCCATTCAATCGCCAACTAGTCCTAACATTTTGAGTTTCGTTTGAAATAATTTAATCTAAAAAAAAGAAACGGGGTTTCTTGGTCCCTTTAAGCGGGTACTACGATAATTTCTTGTTATTGTATAATATGACGTCGAAACTCGAGAGAGAGGCGAAATAACCCTACTTAAGAATCAACTTCTAAAAACGGTAGTTTATTTTAAGATATATTTACTGATAATGAAAACGGTGTCATATTTAAAACGAAATCCCGTTCAGTCTCGAGTGTAGTTTAATCTCTTCAATTTCCGTTAGTTAAGAACGTTAATTTTAAACCGAAAAGGCGAACTAGTAAAAGGGGACGTTCAACTTTTGAATAAACCTAACGCTACTCGATTCAAATCGATTTTTGTGACTGAAAGATCCAATTACGAATACACACCCACTCACGCTACGCCGCGCGATGTCATCTATAAAACATCACTCTCCTAGTTTGTTCACCCATCTAAACCGTATAAGATTTATAGGGAAATATTAATTATACGACCATATATAATTCCACCCTCCTTAAGCCTAACGTAGTGTACCCCGTATTCTATCGCGACTGCTTCCCCGGATAACCTAATCTTTAACTCTCTCGATGACAAACGCCTTTTCTTTATATTGACTGATTATATCACCGCGTAACTTAGCTTAATTATTTCGTCATTTTTAGTACAGTAAATACTGGGAAATCTCTTCTTTAGTTAACCCTATAGGAATTTATTGCAGGGTTGCCACTGGTCAGGGAATTTGAAAATGAACCGAGTCAGGGAAAAGTCAGGGAATTTTAAGATATTTTAAAAAGTCAGGGAATTTAAAAATTAATCAAAAAAAGTCAGGGAATTTAAAGATCTTTCGAGAAGCCAGGAAATCGCGATCATTATCCGCGGAAAAGATTCTCAGCTGACGGCGTGTCAGTTGTATAGATTAGAACAAAGATATTCGTGCAATTGCAAAATAATATAAAAAATCAAAGGTTAAAAATTAGTATAGTATTAGCCGAAACGGTCAGGGAAAATCGTTGGAAAAGGTCAGGGAAAAACACGCGAAAGTCAGGGAATTTAAATCTAAAAAAATTATGGCAACCCTGTAGGGATCCCTTTTTTAAATTTAATTATAATAACGTATAACCAAAAGGTCTCTCACTTTATTTCGTAAAGTAAAATACTTTTGGTAAAACTAATTATAAAAAAATAACTATACTTGGATATATTTTAACTTAATTAACGTATTTAACTTTAAACTAAATTAGTTAACGTAACTACATCTTATTTATTTCCAAGATATTTTTACTTAATCCAGAAGATAATCCTTACCGTAAATTTATAATCATTTTTGGGTCGAATTTATATTTAATTACGAACTCGTAATTTAAACTTAATTTTAGCTCTATTATTCTTAATTTCTAGAAATAGTATTTCATCTATTGATATTAAATTACTCGTAACGTGAACTTTAAAAACTTACTCTTAATTCCCTTACCGTAGATGGTAACTAAATTTAAATCTAATTACGCCATCAACGCATTTAATTATCGCGCGTTCTTTTAACGACGAGGATGATTGACGTCTTTCGATATTAATCCAACTTGAGCCCCAATTTTAAGCAATTTAATTATCACTTCATCATTTTTAATTAAGGCGCGCGCGTATTTTGTTCGTATTCCTGGTATTTATTTTTTTGTCGGGGAAAAATAACTGATATTATGAACTGTAAAGGATCCGATTTCCGTTTTAAGCGAAGCGACTCTGTTTCTCTGTTTGTCTCTCCTCTGGCGATCCGATCCGTTCTCCGGATCAGAATCCTTCCTTTTGCACTTTTGGGCCCCGAAATTTTGACGCCCTTCTCCAGACCTATCTCTCTCTCTCTTCGCACACACGCGCTATTTCCACGAGGTTTTCTCTCCCCCACTCTACCGGGGGTTATGGGGGATATTACGTTATAGGGGAAAGGCCCCCTTTTCCGTGGCGTTGTTAAGGCCCGGGGTTCGTTATCACTCCTTCTCCTTCGGACTCTAGTTATGGCCGAGGCTTAGTTACTGGCGAAGGGAAAGCGGAATTATACGGACTGCGCGGTACAATTTTTATTTGACCGACGTTATCTCTCTTTCCATTTCTCTAGTCTCTTCAATCTTCCGTCGTATCGTCAAGGGAGGGTGAAACCGGATAGATTTTTGACTCCGAAACGAACCTCGACTTTGAAAGCTAGGCTACTATTGAAATCCTAATTAGATATATCCTCGACTCCGTATTAAAAAACGCGAGTAATTAATTGGCATCGCGCGGAGGAAAGATGCCGAGGGAAGGGCCGTAGACAGACGCGTGTCCAAAAATTCGAAATTTATTCCGGAAATGTAATTAACGCTCTAAGCGAATATAATGTTTGTCGTACGAGATAGCGAGCTCAATGTCACTTTTATTACTCGATAGAAGCTATTGAATTTTTAGATCAGAACCACTAGGCGTATAAATAGATCGTGGCGGCTCTCCTTCGTATTGTTCCTCCGTGTTTCGGACGAACTAGCCTCTATATATTGGTAAGCGTGACGCGTTTGGTGTTCGGGTTCCCCGGGGCGATTCCTTCCTTATCCGCCTTCGAATCTCGCTCTTCTCTCATTTCCAACTTTAAATTGTTCATATTACTTCAAATGGGAAGCAAAATGGAAAAAAGGGGGAAACCGAGAAAATTCTTAAAATTGAATTTAACGAGGAATCGAACCAAAAAAAATCTCCACGTTATTACGATTTAATTTGAAGGAATATTTTTTGACGCTTGACCAAATTTTTAGCTCGCTATTTCTCAAATTTCTATCTCGCTCGTCAACCTCCTATATAATTTGAATTATAGCCAATAATCTAGCTCTCCGTCTGTCTGTCCGGGGGGAACCCTAAAATGTACGCGAAGTTCGACTACGCGAGGCTCGAAACCAAATTTAACTAGAATTAAAATTAACGAGTATCGAATATTCTCGAATAAAATGGAAATAAACATTTTAAAAAAAATGCCGTAGCTCGGATATAAATTAGGCCCGACGCGTATTTTATCGACTAAGGTCGTACGACTTCAATACGCCAACCTTTTCGTATATTTTTAACAAAATAACTCTTAGGTTGAGTTTAGGAAATCCAATTGCTCCGCGGGTGAAAAAACATTCGTTACTTTAAGGTAGGTAAGGCAATTTAGTTTTTATCCGTTTTAAAAAGTTTCTCACCCCGCTGAGAAGAGAATATTTCTCCGAAATCTGAGCCCGTTTGCGCCAATTAAATCGCCTCTCCGTTCTTCCCCATTTTAACGATTTTCGCGTCCTCTCCCGAGAAACTCTTCGCGCTTACGCGCCAAAAACATTTCCATCCTCGGAAATTTACCAAAAATTATGCGAGTTTAGCGTTTTGTCGCTCGGTTGTCTCTAGCTAGGGCGCGATTACTCGGAATTTAAAGCTATAAGTTTTAAATTCTAGTTTTCTTAATAAATATATCGCGTATAAAAGGGGCCCTAAAATCCACGTGGCGACACTCTCGATACGGGAACTCAAAAGCTCTGATAAATTGTTATTTGTATTTCTGACCATTTTGGGTTTCCACCTCTATCCGTTTCACTTTCTTTCTAGTTTATTTCACGCGTTTTTAGCTATAAAGTGAGGTTGACACAATTTTTTTTTTTGGGAATTCCAATTCATTATATTTTTAATTTTACGCTACTATTAAAACGGCGTATTCTAAAACTCTCGACGTATTTAGGCTTAGCTAGTTTAGTTCTCGACTCGTAAATTACCTCGAAACCTTCGGTAATATTTCCTGGCGTATTTTTACAGTCCGAAATTATTTTTAATAATTGGTGACGAGAGCGGCCAGCGAATCCATTTGGGATACGCTTTATTATTTACTCGTAAAGCTTCTCTTTGTATTTCTACTCTAGTAAGGGGGGGGGGGATATTTTCTAGAAAGCGTTTCTGGATTTAGTGGCGCCTATTCTTAGTAGAGTATCGATCCTGGCGGAGTTAGGGGATCTCGACCCGGCTCGCTCGATGAGAAATCCGGCGGTCGGGGTGGGGCCCGGTAATATACGTCGGATAGAAAGGAACCCCCGCGTATCGTCCGCCCTTCGCCTTAACCTTTGCCTTACTACTCCAATAGCCTTCTATTTCCATCCGCGTTTAAAGCGTACTCCCGAATCTCCTTAATGTTTAGTTAGCGTGTCGCGACCTTCCAATATAAAGAAGGGGCTATCAAGGTACCTTCGCGAGACCTAGCTGACACTAAGAGTCAAATTATAACGCCAAAACTACGTTCATTTCACCTAACAAGGTTCGAATATAATTTAGAGTTATTTTTTAACGTAGAAACTAGAAATTGAAGATTGTAGAAATGAGACGCTTTTCTAAAGACATTACTAGCTCTTTTAAGTATCTTTCGGGTCATACGAAAGCGCCTTTAAACTCGCTCTCTCTCTCTCTCTCCTGGCCCTCCTTCCTAAGTATAATATCGCCACTGTACGGTCATATGTCCAAGTGTGATAGATTTGCCAGACGGCGACCCCAACGTATCCAATTTGGACGTATCTCTTATTTCCCTTATCTATTTGGAGTCTCGGACACTCCTCTCGGGGGTCACTGTTAGTCGCGACCGTTGATATCGCCTAATGGACTCTTCAGATTCCAGCAAGTCTTAGGTTTTTTCGCTATCGAGTTAGCCACGGGTTTTGTTTGGGTCAATGCTTTCTTCCTACCGTTCATTTTTTGGATATAAAACTCGCGTCGAACGGGAAAGAAAGGATTCTTATTCTTTTTCGCGATGTTTTCCTCGTTTTTGACCAGAAGGGGATAATAGTAGAAGGGGTCAAATCTTGATAATTACCAACCTCGGAAAAAATAAATCGGAGATGTTCTTAATTCGCAAAAATCCAATTCGAAAGCCTGAACTCTCGCTTTAATTAATTCCAAGATTAGATAGGGAACCAAGTTAGACACTCAACGGAAAACTTAAACCATAGACACTCGAAGCTTTGGAGAAAAAACCCGAAATATATAAATTAGTCGAATTAATTGGCAATAACAGGTATCTCTCGAAGATATTCTTCAACGGAGATACGTCGTAATGCTATTCAAACCTTTAAAGATGTCCCTTCGCGTAAATATATAACATCCGTATCAACGGTACTTTTTCCCGCCTTTATGTTTTTCAATATTTCCCGCGTTTTTTTTTTATTTTCCGCGCAAAATTGAAATAGGTTTTTTTTTCGTAGTAAAACTTATCCTTTCGAGATTGCTTTTGCAAAATTCGCGAACAATTTAACCGAGGCCTAAATTGAAAATGAAATCCCACTTTTTCCGCACCAGAATAGAATCGAAATCGCCAAATCGATTCTGTATTTGGCGCCAAATTATTCCCCTTATTGTAAACTACGTAAATTTTTTTGATATTTTTTTTAAAACTTTTATTAATTATTATCTCGGTAACGTTAAGTTTTGTTTCGTAACTAGTAAATACGCGTACGCGTTTGAATAATTGGCTACTCGCTATTTCGCTCGATCCTAGCGAAACTGAAAAGTGTGTCATAAGAGTAGACCTATAGGTGGAACGTCATTGATCAACTAGCGCCAGCGTAATGCTGTCGCCTTTAGTATATTTTCGCGCTCGATAACGCTCGCGACCGCGTAAAGGGAGAAACACGAATCAAAAGGTGTTTTTCTTCGCGAGTGTTAGTAACCTTTAACCCGAAAAATACCGTTAATACCCTTTAACCCGAATAACGGTAATTCGACTTTATTTTAGGATGTCCGCTTTGATATAGGGGGTTTCCCATTTGGGCCCACTTTAGATGACATTTCTCTTAGACTTACTTTCTAATTAACGCGTGGAAATCTATTTTAAAAATTCGCTTAATGAGCAAAAATTGATCTAAAAATATCCATTTTATATTTTATATAAGAGAGAGCTAGTAATTAGATATAAAATTTTTGGGGATATTTTAGGATTATCCTTGAATTTTCTTTAACGCTTTTAGAGGATTATCCGTCCGCCAAAGATAAATGATTAGGGCGTGGAAGAAATAGCGGAAGATTAGAAGATTGGGAGGGCGATCTTCTTTTATCGTAATAGAACCCGAGACTATAGTCAATTCCCCTTAGAGTTGGTTGCCCGCTTGAGAAGCTTAACTTTCCAACATTATTTTCTCGACTCTAGAGGTCGAGTTGACCGAGTTGATGCCTTTTAAACTATTGGAGAAAAAACATAAATACGAAGTTTGAGTGGTTTCTCATTTTGGTAAAAGCGGGCTAAAATTAATCGCGAAGGAAGGGGAAAAATGCTTTTAAACCCCCCCCCCCCCCTCCCCAAATAATAATAATTCTTACTTATAGCAGGGTTGCCACAGGTTTGACAAGAAAGAGCTAGAATGGGAGGTGGGAACGCTTGAAAATCAACCAAAAAAGTCCGCGAATTTTAAGATATTTTAAAAAGCCAGGAAATTGCGATCATTATCCGCGGAAAAGATTCTCAGCTGACGGTGTGTCAGTTGTATAGATTACCACAAAGGTACGCCCGCGTCAAAGTTTGGCGAACGCGATTATATAAAACAATAAAAGGTTAAAATTGGGTAGTATTAGTCAGGGAATATCGTTGGAAAAGGTCAGGGAAAAACCCGCAAAAGTCCAAGAATTTGAATTGAAAAAAGTGTGCCGCAAACCGGTTCAAGTTATTTCATTTGGTCAATTTTTATTTTCGAATTCTGTTATTATCTTGGAGCGTTTAAGATCAGATTTTTTGCTAATTGGGTGTGCCGATTTCTTTGATTATTCTACGGGAGCGTATTGAAATTAAAAAGTAAAACTGACGTCACGAACAGAATCGAAATATTTGAAATTCTCGCGATTTAAATTGTAAAGATGAATTTGAGGCGAGATCCCCGAATCGAGTGGTATCCGCTACTTTAAAAACGTTTGACAAGAGAGAGACGGAGTTAGAATGAGAGGTGGCGATACTTGTAGGACATTTTAACAATTGATCTAATGAATTCATCTTAAACAAGTCGGCTTTATAGAAAGACGTTCTTTTGGAATTACCACCACGTGCTTTATCATTTATCCTCCGCGTAATTCAAGCACCCGCCTTTTTTTCTCGGAATCCCCCGAGATGAAGAGAGTATAGAGAGAAAGCGTGGGGTGGGTATAGCTTCTACGCGCGCAATCTCATTAATAAGTCAATGGAATTCGGTTATTCGACCTTTACGCGCCAAGATCCACCCACCCCAACCCCCTAGATCTTTACTTAGTTAGTATTACGAAGGCACGGCCATTTATCCGGAGCATCTTCTCTTTGTCTCTTTTAAACGCGGAAAGGGAGAATGAAATACAACGCGCCATTAATTATTCCGAGACTCCTACTTAATCGTGGATAAGAAAAATGATTAAGCCTTTTAGCTAGTTGAGATTTTTCAGAGTACCCTTTCAATCCATTTATTAACACTGGCCAGGGGAAAGCTTAAAGCCTTTGGATACCATATGAATTAATTTCTGACCATAATTGATGTTTTATTCCGTTTCTACCCTAAAGCATTAACCCTGGTTTCCCTCCGCGTCTGTCCATCCTTGACCAGTAGGGATTTTGATGGCAAATTTCTTTAACGTTTTATATTTCTTGAGTGAAATTTTTCGAGCATTTTGAAGGAAAAAATAAACCGGATTTTTAATCGAACAAGCCGATAAATCGAGTAAATAAAATTAACATTTATTTTTCCTTAAATCAGTTAGAGAAAGCGTTTGGTACGAAATGATTCTAATATGATGTAAAAAAGGGTAATAAAATTGACCACGCCTAAAGATTGAATCCCCGCTGGTCATTCGGGGATTTGTCTAGCGGGCGCGATGAGAGGAGGAGAAATGGGCTTTGGTTCCTCGGTATCCCCGCGTATATCCTCGCTATTAAGGATTGGTGGTTAAAAATCAATACGGGAAGACGGTTGCTATAGAAACGGAGTAGAAATATACGTCATGGAAAGGAGTTTCGTACGTTGTAAGCGCCGTCTTTCTATCCTCTATGACGCGCGTACCAAGGAAATACCAAAAAGAGTTTTAGTTTTACCGGAGGAAAATCTAAGATTGCTTTTGAGTTATTGCTTACGCTTTGGATCTCTAAGCTGTTTTATTTTTTTTTTTAAAGACATTTTTAGGGTTTATCCGGTAGGCTTAAATATATATTTCTATTAATTTATTTCCAAGCGTATTTCAATTCGCGAACTCGGGTGTACAAAATTTTTGAACTCAAAGCTGAACTCTGAGTTCGTAAGAGTTCCAACTCAATGCAATGTCAAAGCTAAACTCGGTGAACTCGGGTGTACAGTGTCTTCGAGAGTGTCTGACCCCTCGTTTCAATTTGACCTTCAAATTTCGGATATAACCATCTTTTAAATAAAAGTATAATCGTAAAATAACGGTGGTAGCCTGGTTTCAATTATGTAAAGGTCAAAATATTTATTCGCGTAATTTAATTAAAATCAGTATAAAATGATTATTTCGAAATCGGCGAGAGACGCTTAATATAATCCCTACGTGTTTAGATAAGCGCGTACGCCATTGTGTATTAATAATGTATAGGAAAGTTTCATTTTCGTTTAATTAGGGAGAACACTGGCGCTTAGAGGTAATGCCTACCTAATCCTAGCATTATTTTCTTTTTTTTTATACGTGTTGTTTTGTTAAATTGACGTTACTGGATTCATCCCATAGTCATTCCGCGTACGAAAGATAGTCTGTTCCATCTTAAATTGGCAGCACGCGCGAAGCTAGACTCCTTTAACGGGAGGATGACGCGCGTTTTTAACCAACTCCCATATAAATCTTTAAAAAAATATTTTTACTCGCGCAACCGTATAAATAATAACTAAAAATACTTAATTCAGATCAAGTCCTAAAATGATTGTTAATTACGTTCCAAAAATAAACTACGTCATTTATATGTAGTTACTAAAAATATAATCCATACACATTCTAAACAAAAAAAAAAAGGAAAAAGGTGTTAGGCTCGCTTTAATCTTCGATATATTTGTAGACGACCCTTTGTACGCGTTATCAATTGAAGGTGGCGCGGACTATAGGCATTCTTTATTTATATTTCCCCGGTGTGTCGCGTACTGGACGGAAAACCTTTCATCTTCTATATGAAACCTTTTTTTTTTTCTTTCGAACCTTTTTTCTTAAAAGCGTTACTTGGTCAAGTTTCGCGTATAGGAGTAGTAGTTTCGGGTTTATTTTCGCGTCTAATGTCACTTTAATAAATTTAATATTAATATTTAAAGTCGATAGGATGGAACGAATTAAAAATTATAAAATTTCCAAAGAATTAAAGACTTAAACGCGCAATTTGACTCGATTCGGGCAACGTGTCAAATTACTCTCGCTCCAAAAACAGGGGAGGGGGTTATAGGTTCGGCGTATCGCGAACCCTTTATCATTTTGTAGAAAAATAGCTCTCTATAGCCGTTGAAAATGGCTGTATATTTGTTGGGCAACTCCTTCCCGAATAGACCGCGTCTTCTTAAGGGACTTAGGGCGGTATTTGGCCTCCGTGTTTATATAAATATGATTTATTTGGTATCGACGGTCGCCCGGAGATGGGGAAGCCTAGGAGGAATGAAATTGCTGGAAAAGTTGCGGACACTTTGCCGGTCTATACTTTTATCTATACTTCGGCCCATATATCACACTTTCCGACGTTCCATTTTTTCCCACGTATCCCCCTGTTTTCCTCCGTTTATTAGATTTTCCGTATAGCTCCGATTTTTTTTTTCGTTCTACCAAGAAATCTTAGTTTTCCGAAAGGTATTATCCGGATAACCCTATAGGCTGGCTGCTTTTTCGCTGTCTGTAAATCTCATTTTCGCGTTAAACTTTTTTATTTCACCGTATTTCTTATTGGTGGTAGGTCCTAGTACGTTTTTCTTCTTTTTTTTCCCCTAACTAACTTTTCTATCTCGGTAACTCGTGACCAAATTCATCCAATTACGGGGAAAGTTGAGACAAATATTTCATTTAGTTATTCTATCTCGTGAAGTTAAAATTGGTAATAATTACGATGGAGTTCGTTAACTATTGAAATTAATTTGATAAATGAAAGAAAATATTTAAAATAAGGGTTTTTCAAACCGATCGAATAATCGATTCGAAAAGATCGAATATTATTTGAAATTTCGATTATTCGGATTCGGGCTAGCGATTATAATATGTCTTAAATTGTACGTTTATTCGTTATTTAAGATATTTTACCGAAGCTATTATATCTATTATACTCGCTTAATCTTAAACATCTTGTTCTCGAGGAATTTCTGTTCCGCGCTGATAACCTCGTCTCTTTCCTCTTTCTACCCGTTCCTATATTCTGTCGGGAATATTTATACGACATCCAAATTGCTAGGTTGGTAATGAAAATAGATTGTCAGCGGCGGGCCAACTATTCGTGGTTACTATTATTACCAGGGTAATATCGAGTAAATGATATTTAACCCTTAAAGCTCCACTTTTCCTAAGGCTTGTGGATTTTTATTAGGGTTGTGAACGGGTAATTATTTTGGGTTTCGGATAATCGAAACTTTTCCGGGTAGCGAGAAAATTTACAAGAACGGACGAATCAGAAATTTCAGCTTTTAATAAATTAGACTCCTGCACTCTCTATACGAGGTTGATTTTGATTTCATTGGCGTATCTTTAGTTTATCGATTAATTTTCCCACGCCAATTTTATTTAAATTTACTTTAGTCAATTTTTTATTATTTGATTTAAGTTTAGATTTAATTTAAATAATAAAAGCCTACGCTCGATAGAACGTTTCTTCCATTTGTCGGATCGATATCCTTTGGATCGACCGCTTTTTTCTCGGAGTGGAGATTAAAACTATCGATTATTTTCCAACCTTCGATAAATTCCCCGATTTCCGCGACCAATAATAATAAACTAGAATTTTGTTTGATACAAAAAAATTACGAACAAAAGACTATTTAAACCCAGATAAAACAAACTCGGATTCGTTAATTGAATTGTTTCCAACCAGGCGTCGCTACTAGTTTCGTGATTTTTCGTTCACCGAATATTATTCGATAAAGTTGGCTCGAAGCTAAAACTTGTATACATCGTATATTGACCCATTTCTACTATTTTCCCGTCTGTCTGTCTACAAAATGGATAGCGACGAATGGGGTGGCCGGGGCTGGACATCGAAGTTTGGATGTTGAAGAACTATTTAAGCTTAATAGACTATTTTTATTACTCTTTGAGTCTTCGTCACTATCAATTCTGTCAAAAAGCAGTTGGCTGACATATACTTGGAAATATTTTAGATCAGTCTAAATCTAGTAAAAATAACGCCTTTCCATAATCTAGTATATTGAAACAAAATATTTGCGCGATACGTTTCAATATCTTTGTAAACCAAATAGTAAATTAAAAGGGCGTTTCTTCCGTTAAACCAGATTGCGATTAGGCGATGAGATAGAGACGCGTTGTCCTAGAGGGCCATGGGCCCCATTCGATAAATATTGTTTTCCCATTTTTGGGTAATAAACGTACGAAGGGCCCCCGTTTGTGACGAGATTCGAGCTTAGGCCCCTGTTTAGCCCTGGTAGAAGTCTCGAATACGAAAAGTCGTACGAAATGAATCGTGTACTTACGACTCGCTGCCGAAGGAAGAGTGTCTGGAGACGGATTTGGGTGACATTTCGAATTCGCTGTCCGATCGGTATAGGAAGGATTCTCTGCGTTGGGGGAAGGCTTGGAGGACCAATCCCGCCGCCGATGACGGACTGGTGGCGTCCAACAGTCCGCGGTGACCCACGTGGTGCCCACCCACGTGGATGCCCGGTCCCGACGGCGGAAGACCGTGTTCCGCGTCCCCGACATCGAAGCTGAAAACAAAAATCATATAACGCTTATAGTTTAGGATTTAATTTAAAATTTAAGTAAAGTTACGACATTAAGTAGGCTTAAATATGATCAATATTTGGCTTAGAATATACGGAATAGTTGGGATTTGTTAGACTTCCACCGTACCGTAAGAAAACCCCAATGTTTTTAAAAACGTACTATGATATAATATCTTAGATAGGCTCGCGAATAACCCGATAATTTCGAGTAATTAGGCTTTATCTTTACTACATCAGTTTTGGTAAATTATATTCGTACAAGAATGTAAACCTCGAACGACTTATCGAGAATATTGAACTAACGACGTTAAGCCTAATTAATAATATCAATATTAAGGGATTGAACTTTATAGAAGCGACGCTTGTTAGTTGACTCGCTCGAATAGCTTGGATTGAACTAGACTCGAATGTTGACGTTCAAGATTACTCGGTATTGGGGCAAAACCAACTTTATAAGCTCGAATATAATCGACTGGATAATTACGAATATGTCCTAAGACCTTTAGGTAATTGGAATAGGGCTTTACGCGTATAATAATAATAATAATTGTGGCGTGTTTTCATATTCCCCGAGAAGATAACATCAACGCGTTGGTTACGTGGTGTATTAGGAGGCTTATTTAAACTATAAGGAATCGGTTTGCATTCTCCCTTTGAGGCTAGCTTCTCCGCAAACAGGCGTGTACGAGGGTTGGAACGCTTCTACAGGCGTTGACTAGAAAATGCGCCGTAAATTGGACCCCTTTATTATAAAATATTTATTTTTACTGTTAGGGTAATTTTCTTCTATTCTATGACATCTGTATAGATATATTGAATCGTTTTTTAACGATCAAGCCGAAAATATGACTCAATTTCCATTTGGAGTTCTTGAAAATTCAAATTAAATTAAACCAAATTAAAGCGATTAAATTTAAATATTGGGCTATTTTTCCCGATAAACGCGACGTTATTGACTTCTAGTAATACACGGTCCTGATCACGAGTCTGAAACGAAGAAATATTTCAAATATACTTTTTTAATTCAAGATAATTCCATTCTCTCGTGTCGATTTGGTTCGTAATTAAAAAAAGAAAGGCCTTAAGGAGAGTTTCATTTTGTTGGCCCGAAACTCGTCGTAATTTATTTTTCTTTGGAATCCCATTCTTATCGGCATTTCATAGCGGCTTCGCTAATTGGAAAGGCTCGTTGGTTGGATCTGGCCCGGGGTAACAAATAACCGTGTCAAACTGTTAGATATATATATATATACGTATAGACACCCCTCCCCCCTCGGTTTCTCTCTCTCTCCCTGAAAATTGGAAAAATGATCAATTAGGCCTAGCTTAAAGTCCCGACTTAGTTTTTTAATCCAGTTTTTGGAGCGTGTTCTGTCGAGTAGAGTTTAAGCTAGCTTCTAGGCCTTTTAATTAATTTCGAAAGCCCCCCCCCCCCCGTCGAGTTTTAAAGATTTTCGACTAATTGGTCCGCTTTTTCCATTAAAAAAGCGAAATTCTCTTCAAAGGATTCTAATTTTTTTGATCTTTCCTTTTGACTTTCGTTTTTGTTAGATCTTATTTAAAAGGGCAAATGAAACGTCTCCATTAAAATAGACGGAAATGCTATTCTAATTCCATTCGGAGTTCGTTTAAAATCTTTATATATTTTGTTTCTACTTAAAGTCGGGGCTTTTCTACCACCGACAATAAGAAAAAATTATTATATTCGAACTTTACCACGTCCAATGAAAGTTGTACACTCGTGGGAGCTCGACTAATAGAAAAAGAGAAGCCAGAAATTGCTTTTCTGGGGGAAGAAGTTAAATTTCCGATCCGGTTAGTGTAGACTGTGGTGTATTGGGCGCGCGTGGATAGCGTTTCGTGATTATATTCTTTCGCCTAGGCTTTGTTCTTCTCCCTCGCTTAGTTCGTTTCAACCCGATTAGGATATTCAGTCTCCAAGAGATGTTACGAAGACAACGTATACTTATACTCGCGGAACTATCGATGTGGGATTAACCGCGACTCGAGTTTTTCCGATAAATCCCGGGGATTAGTCCACCCCCCCCCCTTACTCCCCGTCCACGTATCAGATCGCTTTCACTATCTTCTTTCTGTTGGAGTAAATTGATTGAACCCGCGCAAAGTCCGAACTGGGCTCGATTTTTATCACTCCCTCAATTAGAAAATAATATGTTTTGTTTTAATTATGACTATTTTAGCCTCCTGCTTCAAATATTTGTTATTTTTTTGTCAAGATCTACCTTTAAATCAGTTACTACTTGTTTTTTGAATTTTTCTTCTTGTAATGGTGCGGGTTTCAACCGATTTTAACCAACCGACCATTTAAATTAATTTAAATTAAATATAAATAAGTCCGATTTTTTTGTCAATCCTGGCATTAAACGCGCTATTTAGCGCAGCGTCAAGCGCAGGTTGTATTATATATTCCATCTTATATTTCTCTCTTCCAAATAACAATTGTTTCTTTCGTGATTAAAGTAGAACTGAAACATCCCTCGTGTTCGAGTAAAGTTGCCAATACCCGCAAAGTTCTTTTATTATTATCGAAAGTTTCACTCGACCTTACTGTTTCTCCTTATTTCCCCCAACAGCGTTTCGTTGCTTCAATTAATTTGAACGAATTGTGGCGGGTTACTTTCCGTAATTAAAAGACCCCCCCCCCTAAGCCCCGTTTTTCAATTAAAACGGAGTCCATTACGCCTCTTAACTCCTAAGAGATGCCGTACGTAAATTCCTTTAAAAAAAATGATATTCCCCGCTTGTATACTCGCGAAAAAATCTATTTGATTATTTACTTTGCTCTTGGAAAACTGTTCCTCTTTCGTTTCTCAAAAGATGTTTTTCTATCTAGCTAGGGCTCCCGGATATTTGCGTTTTTAAAGAGGTTTTTTCTATATTATCCCATTGGCCAATTATATTCTAAAATTTCTTCTTAAACGATGAAAAGTAGCGTACTTCTATCTATAACGTTACTTATGATATAATATATCCTGACGTTCGAATTTTCTAAGCGTATATCTCATTGAAATTTAGTCTAGCCTAAAAAAAGTTTTATGGAAATTGACGTCTCGCTCGAGTAGTCAAGCTGTTTTTACAATCCCGCTATAATGATGTCAATAATTTTATATAAAAAATGTACTTCTGGTTGTACGAAACCCGCGTAACAATGATACACCACATCGAGATACGTCAGATTACGTCACGTATTTGCGCGATTAACACTTTTATTACGATACATTAACACATTTTCACTTTCAAGGAATACTTAAACGTTGCGACAATAAATCAAAATAATTATCTACGTCTGTCTGTCGGTTGGGAACGCTGAAGATTACGCGCGACTGTAAAGCGAAATGAGAAAAGCTAAAGCTTCATTTTGATAAAGTAGTTGACGCTAATTCCCATTAAACACCAATTTAAATTTAACTCGAAGTTAATTTCATTCATTTAAGATCTAATTATAGACTTGGCGTTAATTTTCGCTATTTAAATTCTATTTTAGTGTAGGAAAACGTCGATATCGAAGCTATTTGGAGTAACTAATAATTAAAAAAAGCCTTATTTGTGACGGTATTGAATATTTCGTAATAAGTTATTATTAATAATATTTTCATATATTGTCCCTTTAATTTTATTACAAGAAAAATTAGCATATTTGACGCAGTATGAAAATAATGATTTAAATATATATTATGTAATACTTCGAGCGTGCCGATATTTTCCCCCTATTGCGTAAATCATCTAAAGGATCTGATTGGTCAATTCTAATCATCCTTTTGAATACTTTTAAATAAAGGGAGGGTGAAGTTGAAAAATGAATAATATTCTATTAAAAATTGGATTTATCCCCGTACGTATTTAAAGATTGGGGAAACGCGCGATTAATGTCAATTCCTTTCGTAAATTATTTAAATTTAATTCGTTTTAAGTATTCCTTTAATTAAAGTAGAGACGCAATCGGGTTGCTCGTTTACTTTACAAAGACTCGAGACTTCGAAGCGTGCAATACGTAGACGGCTATGTTATGTCTCACCTCGAAAGGGCTCTTTGCCTGGTTTGATGGGAACCGGGTAACGGCGGACACCGATACAATAACCCTAATGACCTCCGACCCGCCGAGGTCACCATACACACGGACTGCGCGGATGACGGGGACACCAGCCCCGTCGAAGTACTTCCGCCCGTTCCCGCGGTCATGGCGTTATCCTTGGTGACTGGTAACGGGTCGCTCTTGCGACTACTGGGTCGACGACGCGTTCGGTAGTAAGGGAAATTGTGATATCGCGTCACTAGTAACTCCGGCGCGACTGCGGTTCGAACTCCCAAGTAACGAGCCACAGCCACGAATAACATTAAAACAGTACCTAGCATGTTGTTTTCCCCGAACTTAATCCGTTTTGACGTTGATAAACGCGAAGTGGCTTATCGGTAGCTCGTTTGTAAGCGGGTTTCGCGACGTCATTGTCTACGCCGATACGGAACGTATACCCGTATTTTAAAATTATTTTTCGACGAACTGGGTTACCTTTTTGATCGCGAAAGACTCGTAGTTTCTTGACGTCATCGTTTATTTCGGTTTAGAACTTTTATTCGACGCTTCCGAGTAGTTTTAAATTTGACTTTTACGACTACGCTCTTTAGTTCGCGACTTCATCACCTTTTTAAGTAGTTTGAAATTGAAGAAAACCCGTAGTTTGTGATGGCATTGTTTCTAACGAATATTCTTAATGTATTCGAGTAGTTTTAAGTCGAAAGCGACTTAAACTCGTAGTTCGTGACGTCATTAGTTTATATCAGTTTTCTAGTAGTTTAAAATTCGAATAAAACTCGTAGTTGACGAAGTTATCGCTGACGTCGCTTTTACAGTCGATATTCTTCGTGTTTTCAATTTAGTTCTAAATTAAGTAAACTCGAAGATTTGTTGGTAGTTTCGGACACGATCGCTTACCCTTAACGTAGTTCGTGACGTCATTGTCCGGTTTATGACGAACGAAGAATATCCCGCGTCGTCTCCGTTCAAAATTAGTTTCGAACGTTTGCGGAAAGAGAAGTTGTTAGCGGACAATTGGTAGGCGTTGAATCGTTTATTACGTCATTGTCCTAGAATTTCAAAGCCATCCGCGCGATTAAAAGCGGCGTTTTCCATTCTTTGTTTCGAGAGAAATTTAGTACACGATGTATCGAAAACGACTACGATTTGACGTCACGCGAGCGATTGCCAAAGAATCGTATTTAAAAAGCAATACCTCGCGAAATAAAAATAAATAAATGAAAACTACCTCGTCATCCCTATTTTCTATTTCTATTTAAATTGATGTTTGGAAACTCCTCGAACCTCGTTAATATAGAAAAGTTAAATTATAAATATAAAAACTCTTTAATATCAACCTCATCATCGACGCGCGCGGCACTCCGTGAATTTATAATCATTTTGGCGCCAAAATTTCCCGCCCTTCTTTTCCGCGTTAAAGACCAGACCGAAATGGGATACATTTTTAGATGGCAAAAAGTACGGAAAATTATTTTAAAGGGATTATTAAAATGATTCAATAAGTTTTTTATTTATTATTTATTTTTAAGAAACTTTTGTAAACTGTAGAGCCCTTTTTTTGGCGCCGAAATGAGAGCGAAGTAATTGCGGGATGGAAACGGCAAACGCGAGAGATTAGATTACGTTTAACGTGGCTGTGCTTTTTTTTATCAAACCTAGTAATTAACGCTATTATAATTAAATTAAATTATATTTTGATAGTGATTGGTCCAGATCGGACCAACAGTTTCAGTATGGGCAGCCCCGTAGACTCTAAGACTCCTACCAATACTTTACGCGGTGGTGTATTTTGTCCGTATAACATTCGTTAAAAACTTACTCGTTGAAGCTTTTCCTTTAAGACTTTTCTATATATTGACGCTAGTGCCTAGGGCGTACGAATATATGTCGCTTAAAATTTTCTAATATTTTTTTTTTATCTGACGGTGATGATTATAATGATTATAATAACGGGGGAGTTGATCTAGAACGTCAATGACGTCTTTAAAACTTATTTCGTACGAATAATTTAAACGAGGAAAAATATTTCCTACCTTAAAGTTCAGGCTTCACTGATATCTCGCGAAATCGACCAATCAAATTTGTGTATTGTTATCGGAAGGATCGTTAGAAATATAATTGACATGAAATATTATTATTTATTATAAATTAATTTACTTAAATTTAAATATATTTCTAATATTATTGAAAATAATCTTTATCATTTTATTTCTTTACCGCTTTTTATTGGTCGATTCCACCGTTATCTTTTGGCGCGGTCTTTTAAAGAGCTCTTATTATTCGAGGAGAGTATTTTTATTCGTTTCTTTACGAGACTCGCTTTCTTCGTCACGCTCCCAAACTCGATAAAAACTTTTTTCCGTGAAAAGTTTTAAATCGAAAATATTCCGGTAAAATCTGAAATTATTCCGCGTAAATCAACGAGGCCTACTTAGCTAGCTTACAAAATAAGCCTACTTACTTCTAACGAGTTATTAATTGATAAAACTAATAGATTTTTCAAATTTTGTAACGGAAAAAAATCTTCGGAGTAAATTTTCCCTCGAAATATTCCGCCTGAAACCTAATATTTAAGTTAAATCACATTGTGAGCTTTAAAATTAGCTCAGTCTATTAATTCAAATTAATTTAAAAAAAAATGAATTTAAGTTAAAGAAACGAAACGAATTAGAATATATTTTTTAAAATGAAATCTTGTTTTAAAATATCTTACTTTCTTCATTTCTCATCCGATTTTGACGTAATTAGATTACTTTTAAGGCTCTCCGCGAGATCTATTCCTATCTATCATTATACGTTATTTATTCTAAGCCTTTTTTTAATCCCCTCGTTACGAAATCTAGTTATTATAAGAACCTAAAACTAAACTGTAGTTCGTCCGGTTAGTATCCACGCGGCGATATATAATTAAAACGTCGTAAAACCAAATTAACGAGGTAATTATTGGATAGATTATTGTAAATAACGCGTCACTTCGCGCGCGAACGACGCGACGTCATTTCGGCGCGAAAATCGTCGTGGCGAATGAAATCCCTTCGCGATAACCCTCCTTAACTTTTCCATCTCCTTCATCCCGGTAAGAGTCCCGGAGCGAACGGAGAATAATCATTTCAGAACGAAAGTTCCTTACGAAAGGACACTCTCCCACCGTACTTTCGATAAATAATTCTATTCATCTATTCTTAGTTTATTATTCATTGCAAATTTTATTTGATACGAAGTATAAATATATATAAAAGGGGTTCCTATAGTCGGATTCAAATCGCGATTTTAGGAGCTACGAATCTACGTCCCCGCTTTTCTCGTTGAAAGCGTAAAGAAGTTTTAGCTTTTTAGCCAAAATTTCAAAACGAATCCGACTACGTAGTTCCGAATTCGCTTCGTCAACGGAAACCCTAGTTTTTCTTTCATACGCGTTATAGTTCGTTATAAGAGAACGAATACGAATGATGTAACGGAGGATAGAACGAATGCTTTAGAGATCCAAAAGTGTCTATGGATTTAGACCTCATTTTGAAACTCGGATAATACCTAATTTAACGCGGGATTAACGCGAACTAGCCGCTGTTTAATCGGATTTAACCGTGGTTTAATCACGATTAACTTTGGGTTTATAGAACTGAGGAGGCTATGGAAACCGATGGTTAAATCTGATTAAAACCACTCTGATTACTCGGCTCGTCTGAAGAAGTTATTACGGGTGTTCCAGTTCTCGATTCTATTTCGCGAAGCGTACTTTAAAAATTTAGTATAAATGCCGTGAATTTAAATTTCATTTTTTTTACCACAATCAAAATCGCTTCGAGTATATTTTCCGTCAATTTTTGTATTCGCGATTGTAACGCGAACGGACAAATAACGATGGTTGGGGGGGGGGTAAAGAATCGCGGACGAAATATCGTTACTGTAAGGAGGGAACCGGTTTTATTGGATGGAGAGGATTCGTGCGGAAGAGGAGAGTAACTTCTTTCCTTTTCGCGTCTTTTCGCGTGAAAACTGAAAAGCTAAGATTTCGACGTTGGGTGGGGGGGGGGGGGTTGTGCTAAACGGAACTTGGAATGGAGCGTAAAGAAGCGCGGGAATTACACCTAAAAGTAATTGAAGCGTTCCACGGAAACTGTACTTTTCGACTCTTATCCACCTCGCGGGATTCCGCGAACTAAAGAAAAAGAGTGTCCTCGTCTTCGCCGATTTTTCGCGCCTATAGCTAGCTATATATCTGTAGGAGGAGCGCGAAAGCCAATCCTCGCAACCCTCCTCTTAAACCGATTGCAAACTATTCAGCGCCAATTTGAACCGTTACGTGGCGGGACTCTTCTCACAATTTATATTGGAGATACTGACTGGGTGGTTAAAGCGATAATGACGTCATCGAGTTTCGTATCCGACATTTACTTTAAAGTTTAAATTCCATTCTTGTTTATGGAAGCAACAATACGTGATATTTATGAAAAATGGCCCCCCTTTTTTAAGTAGTATTGTTAATGGATATTATTTTTGGCGGAAATCGGTAGTGTTTGGAGTTTGTAGAACTTTTATTAATTGGATAGATCAAACTGAATTCATTTCGGATCATTATCCGTTCGTTTAAAACATACACTATCATTATCCAAAGGTAAAATAAAAAAAAATAATAATAATAGTATACATTTTTATCCCAAGAAAATTGCCATTTATTCTAGAATATTATTTTAGTTAAATGATTCGTTCCAAGAACAATATGAAAATCAAAAATAACAAAATTTAGACCGAGAAATATAAGAAAATAGCTTGGAAAACCTTCAAATATCAGCTTAATTATTTTTTCTAAACCTTGTACTAATTCATAGTGACGTCAGTAACGCTTTAAATTGGTTTGGGGTTGCTATTTAGAGGTGGATAAAACCCCCTTTGATTGAAAGATGCGCGCGCAACTTGATTTACCTAGAGTTTATATACAGTATATATTGCGTAACACCCACGTATAAATGGGGGTATGACGAACCCCCCCCCGGGCCCCTGCCTCGCCTTTTAGGTCTTTTCTCGCCATGTTTTGACATACCCAGAGTCCTTTCAAAGATATACTCGAGAAGATATGTTGGGGGGAAGGTGAAATAAAAGGAAATGGGAGACGAGGGGGGGGGGGCTGATAAACACAAACCCCCCAAAACCCCACTCTTGATTTCCTATAAGTGTTATAATCAGTTACATCCTTGGAAAGGAATACAATTTGAATAGAAAAGACGCTTTTCCAAGGCGTATTGGTTTCCCTTCCAAAGGTGTAGCTATATGTCTTCGACGAAATCGATGATGTAGGTATAGTCGGAATTCGTTTGAAATTTAGTTTTAAAGAGATCGTACGAACCGAGTTATTTTTTAAGTTTCGATAATTTTGAGGAATAGCGTAAAAAATGGATGAATTTTGGTGATAAACGGAGCTACTCGCGCGGTGTTCCGATCCAGTTTTTTTCATTTAAAAAAGCGATCGAATATCCAGTCACGAAACGGGGTTAGACACGCGAGCTTAAGTTATCAAAAAACCCCAAAAAAACTTTCCCTTTTCCTCCATTTTTCTTCTATTTTCCCAAGATTAAAGCGTAATACGCGCTAACATTTCAAATTGTTTCTAACTTTAGTTGGAAGTTTATTTACCCCAATTTCCCCCCCTCTCCCCCCTTAAGCTCTTTCGTCGATTGATTTTGATTATCGAGTATAGTTTAGGGGGTTCTCGAATGTGGGGGGGGGGGGGGGCGTGGCCCGAGTCTAAATCAACAATGACTTCCACCCACTTATCTTCCTTCTCTTTGTAGCGTGGCTCGCGAACAGTTTACGATTAATAAAGGGAATATATAAGGTAAGGGAAAATGAATAAATAAATGACTCGAGTCTAGTTTCCCTTTAAATCAAATGGGTGTCGCTTAGAATTTCCACCAGGGGATTTTGTAGCCTTCTTGATAACTCGCCATCGCGGTTTTATTGTCCAATAATAGCTATCTTTTTAATTCAGTATATCAATTAAAAAAAAATACCAACTTGAAACTCTTCATTCGAATCCAGCTTTGTTTTAAACTCTATTGTTTTATAAAATCGAATGAATTTTTTTATGTTTTAATTTCAGATGTCGATTATTTTTACATCTTGGATATTAATATCATCGTAGAACGTCTCCGAAGGGTCACGTTTGGCCTCTGGAGCCGCGAGAGGCCATCAACGTCTGGATCAAGTTTAATTGGCGGTCCTGATAAGAGAGGTTCGCGGAAAACCGCGTCACAAAATGACGTAAATGGTTTCCGAACGCGTAGTGCCATATAAAGTCCAAACATGGCACGAAGAATAGTCGCGTTTTTTTTTTTTTTAAAAACTCAATCTAAACTCGGTGATATAAGTACTTTCAAGGAGGAACACGCGTCTTCGAGACCTTCCAATATGTAAGTACCCGTGTTTGACCTCTTCTTCCTTCAACTACTTTTATTTCTAGATATTTGATATTCTTAGTTTTTTGGCCCCAAAGCGGTATTAGGGAGATACGTAATATATTATTATTATTCTCCTCTGATTATTTGAAACGCCCCGAGATATTTAGCCCGTTATTTCTACGTCTCAAACTGTCAAGATCCAATTATTTTGGTTACTTACGTAAAAGGATTGACTCCTTAACTTTGGATCGAACATTCCCCCCAAAAGTCGCGCCAATTTATCGATTAGCTTTTGGTTAAGGTTTATCGACCCGTACACTCGTTAATAACATTTTATATAATCACCCGACTTCTATTTACGTATACGGAAATAATGTTGGTTTAAATAGAAAAGATCTTTAAATATTCAGCTTCCGATCGTAATTGGCTTAACTGATACTCTCTTTGGTTAGAGAACTTTCACTATAAATAAAATATACCCTATTAGATTAAAGCCAAATAACTAACTGAAAGCGCCGCTGCCCGCTAGAAAGTTCTAGTATTTATCTAGATTAATTTCAACGTATCATCTTGAAACTTTGCGGTAATCCCTGGCCAAGATTTCAAAACGCTTAATCCGATATGAAATGAGAGATGAAAATTGATTTCTTCTTTAATATTTATTTGATAAAACGAGGGATTAACGACGTCAATTTTAATCGTAAATAAACCCACTTTAAGCGATTACTAGCTATTACTGATAAAATAGTTCGATTTAATACTCGGAAAAGATATTTAATGTAGATTTTACGCTAAGCCTAATTCGGGACTAAATCCGTTTGAAAATGATGTTAGTGGCACGCGCTTTTGGCGCGAGAAACTTTTAAGTGGCTGCGTACTCAGTTGAGGCACGCGCTTTTGGCGCGAGAAACTTTAATTGGTCGCGAACTCGGTTGAGGCACGCGCTTTGGCGCGAACGTTGCCACCTTTACGCTTTGATGGAGCGGGCGCCTCGATTTGCGCGAGAAACTTTAATTGGTCGCGAACTCGGTTTAAATGGTCCATCGAATCGCCTTCTAAATTTTCGAGTTGTTAAGATTGATTTTGAGCGGTAAATATTTTGAACTAATATATATTTGGAGTTTCGAACAACCCTGTCTAACTAAATTAATAATAATTAACCATTTTGAAAGCAGCTAGGCCTAGATTTCCCGATTCCTTTAGAACGAGATTTACTTTCTCCGGAGAATTTTATCGTAAATATCATTACGAGCGGGAGCGGTTAAGTCCGAGATTTTTATCTTCTAATCTTCGGGAATCCTCTTATCTTTTATCCTTTTGTTCTAGCTCTTTATTTCTCCTTCTCCCCGGGAGGAGGAAAGTTTACCTTAGAATTTTAAGCTTTATAAAAGGTTTTCAAGCTAGCGAAGGGAATACGTTTTCTAACTAAAGGGATCCGAAACAAATCGGGAGGTTCTGGCAAACATTCCAAATATAATCGGATCTAAAACGGGGCAAAGTGTCGCGGACACTCGACAAAAATCCTCTAAACTTTTAAGAAAAGGTTTTAAGGAAATATTTTGTAGACGTACGATAGACCCTTAAAATGGAAATTGAATAGCAATTTCGGAAAGATTGCCAAAAATAGGCGTTTTATAATCGCCTTTTTAGAAACTAATTTTATTTCTACTTTTCCATTTTATTTACTTCTGATAGCGTTTTATAGCTTCGAGCGCGAAGACTTCTACTTAAGTTAAATCATATTTACGCGGTTGAGAAACATTAGACTGAAAATGATTGTAGAATGTCATTACCCGCTTAGAAGCTTCTCGTTTTCTAAACCTTCCTGAGCCTGTCAAATGGACGAATAAAATAACCCTTAAAAACCTTCAAAGCCAAACTAATCTCATTTAATGGAAAAAGAAATTTATTTTATACGAGTACCTATATATAAGGATATCTTAAAGGGACAGTCTCACAAATTCACATTTTTTGGGTTTTGGATTGGGATGCACTATTCTCCCCCCCACCCTATCCACATTAGTGGGCCAATGAAACCAAATTGTTAAGCACCAAGTCGAGAGTGAAATCTTCATCAGGCGATGTGGGTTAGGTTAGATAATTAAATTTATCCGCGAAAGTAATTACCGAGGAATTCCTAAAATACAAATATTATTTAGTAAATTTTTTTTTTTTTGGTTCTGGTTCATTCTCCCTTTAAAATGTTTCTTAATGTCAAAGTTGAAAGTCGGTAGGTGCCTCTCTGGCTCTAATCTTTTAAGCGCGTTCGTATTCCTCCGTCTATAACGTCAACGAGTCCGTATTTCATTTTATATTTTTCAAACGAAGCTCCATCACTTTGCCATTATTTTAAATCTATCATCGTCTTATTATTTTCTTTAATCCTTATTCTTCCGCTCTTTTTTTTTCCCCCGCTTAACGTCTTTCCTTTGACGCTGTCTATCAAGAATTGAAACTAAGGCGGACGGAGTTATTATATTCGTATCAAAAAATTGAAAGAAACCTTGTGGTTTTTATGGGACTTTTCATTTTTGATAGATTCGAACGATGCCTAAGGTTTAGCGAGACGATTTTTTCTTTTCTTTTTCATTCGAATTTCTTTATCTTCTTTTATTCGAAATCGAAATATTGAATTTTACTTTGTCGTTATTTCTTCTAAAGTCTTTGTTATCCAAATTTTGATTTCGGCAAATTCGTAGATTCGTTTTTTTTTGTAGCTCGTAATTCGGGCTACATTGAAACGCGAAAGCTTTTCCGTATTAATAAGGGGAAATTCGCGAAATACGAATGTCCGAGAATGCTAAGCCTTTAATTCTTCGTGCCGCGCGCGTAAAAAAAGCGATTATTCGAGCGAATTTAATCCACGTTTATTTTTTAATTTCGCTCGAAAAGTCTGGGAATTTTCTTTCTCATCGAGATGAGGAGAAAATAATCATTTTTGGACGCCCATGTTATTCAAGCTCGCCTTATAGTTCGTCTCTCGTTTTAATTATTATTTCAAGAAGCGGAAGTATACTCATTAACGCGACCAGGTTTAAAGGGATAATGACAACACTTTTTTAAACCTTTTCAATTCCAAATGGATAATTTTTTAGCTTAGTCCGTTCTATCGAAATGGACAATTTTTTAGCTAAGTCTCTTCTAATCCAAATGGATAACTTTTTAGCTTAGTCTGTTCTAATCCAAATGGATAATTTTTTAGCTTAGTCTGTTCTAATCCAAATGGATATTTTTTAGCTTAGTCTGTTCTAATCCAAATGGATAATTTTTAGCTTAGTCTGTTCTAATCCAAATGGATAATTTTTAGCTTAGTCTGTTCTAATCCAAATGGATAATTTTTTAGTCTGTTCTAATAAATATGGCCTAATAAAACGTAGATTCCTAAAATTCGCTCTGTTTTGGCCGTTATAGGATAGTACGCTTATAAATTCCCTATTCTGTCGTTCCTATCTATTAAGTATATAGTTAATAGTCCTAGATTTTTTCCAATTGATTGAAAAAGGCTATGGGAACTAATTTTCACTTTCGCTTTGATGGCGAAAAAGGCCCTCGCGAGTTGATAATTTCCATTTAATTTTTTGGTCGTCTGTATGAAATAAAGAAAGCTTAGATCGTGGCCTTTCGAGTTTATCGCGTGAGTTTTGAAAATTAAGCTCCCTTTTTTTATTAATAATAAATATTTCTCCAATATTTTGAGCGCCTTTCTTCTCGAGTAGATCGGCTATTGAGTGTTCTTTCGTTTTTGCAAGTTCGCGACAGTTGTCGATTCCGGTAGATTGTTGCGTTATGTAAAAGCGAAAGGGAAATGACTTCTTAATCGTTATAGGCTTCTTGGAGAAAAATAATCCATAGGTATTTGAAAAAACTGGCGACATGATTGGTCAATAATTTCACTTTTATTTCGAGGTCTTTTTCGAGTACCGCGGGTTCCTTGTTATTATATATTTTCGGCGGAGCTCTTAATTTCCAACCAATTATGGTGGCCAACCTCTGTTCCAGGGGTGTCGCTCGGTTACTAAAAAAATATATATTTCCCAATATTGATTAATTTTGGCAATTTTTTTAAGACTACCCCTTTAATTATATATTTTGTCGAAAATTCCGTTTTGTTTTATTTTTAACGCGCTCGTATATAATAATCTGTTTTTGAAAACAGGCTTAGATGTCTCACGCAATTATAGTAATATCGACCTTTACCTAGCAATTTTTGTCGTATTTTTCCCGTGATTATCTATATTTGATATTCCAATATTATAACCAATCTAACTTCGCGTAATAAACGTGTTTGACTTACAAAATTATTGGGCAAAAATTCGTCGAAACTTTCCTCTAAAATTCTTTTTTTTCTTCTTCTTATCTTTATGTATTTTTGTTCATTGTCTTTGTCTATATGATATCGAAACACCTAAAGCTTTGACTTATATAATGTCAGATTAAATCTAAGAGACATTATAGCGGATATTTTACGAAAATTATACTTAGAAATACGAAGCAGTTTGTAACGTTTTGTTTACTGCTGGATTAAATCGATTTAAACGATAAGGAATCGATAAAAAAATATTATTAGCTTTCATTTTCCCTTTAAATATATTTTAACCTACTTAATTATTTAAATTATTACTTTAATTATATTATGACGAGATTGGAATTTTTCTTCAACTTAGCGTATCTAAAGATCAAAGAATCTCAATTAAAAGTAATTAATATTAATGATAAGCGTGAATATCCAATTAATATAATTTGGGGTTTTTTTTTTCATCCAAAATTTTTATAGTTCATTATCTTAATTCGTTCGTAGTTAATTACTAAATTGGTTTTTAAATTCACCATGCCTGGAGTATATTCAAATTTACTAATTAGATAATTCAATTTACATTTTAATTTTTTTCCTCTATAATTACTTAAGTTACTAACGTAATTAACTTAAGACGAACCCTTACTAATAAAAACTAATTGGAAATTACATAAAGAGTAACGCTATTTAGTTTTTAAGATCAACTTTTTAAAGGGAGAATGAAATTATCAAATAATATTTTCGGAAATTTTTAAATAATAATGAATCGAGTCGGGGTTTTTTTTATACAAGCTAAATGTGAAAGCTTTGAACGGTACCGTTTATTTAACACGAAACGCGTTTGTAAAAAGCTTGCCAGAATGTTTCCAGTCGAATCAACACAAATTTCGTTGGCCGCCTTAACTCGCCGCTTTTCAAGGTTTTCGTCCGTAAAGCCAAAATTTGACGTCTGATTTAGCCGCGTCGGCGATAATAACTAAGCCCCAGTCCTGTCTCGAAATTAAATCCCGAAAATTCCGTCTCTCTAGCTCGGCTGAGAAAAGCTCCGGATAGAAACTTAGGCCCCCTTCTTCGTAATCTTTCCCTCTAAACGTCGCCTTCGAAAGATTAATATAATGCGGGGATTATCGTTTTTCAATAATTTGCCAACTACGGAGATTATATATTTTTACGGCGCCCCCTACCGGATTTCTAACTAAACACGGATCTTTATTCGAATAACCAAATAGAAAAGTCTGTATTCGTTGGATTATAATAGGTTGTTTGGTACTACACTTAGAGAATCCAACCAATAAGATTAATTGAAACGGTGTAGAGATCTAAAAGTTTAATTTTTAATTACCTTAATTGCCAGATCGCGACCCTGGTTCCAAATGATACTATGATCAAAAGTCTATGCCTTTATTCCAGATAAAAGTAAACAACGCGCCGTACCTTAATATTATCAGCAAAGGGTGATTTGTTTTCGGAGACTCTTGGAACTACAGGCGCTCCACAATTGTCTATTTCTCTAATATCTAAGTCCGTACAATTATATTAAATATATTAATTTCTGTAAACAAATAAGCATTTGGTTTCCCTCGAACTAAAGGTTAAAGGTCATAACGATATTAGGGGCAAAGTGCTTTTGTAATTTCGAGTAAGTTTAAGTTAGAGTTCACCTGTGTTGCCTGGGTAAGCTGGGTAGGATTAGAAGTTGTCGGGGACTCGTGGAAAGTAAACATTGCGAGGCTGAACGAGAGGGCGATGGCGATCGGGACGAAGATCCGCGTACTCCAGTCGTATGATCCGTTTCCGGTAGATCTAAACTTCCGGCCGCCGCCGCCGTTCCACCGCCGCCTCCTCGCGTTCTTCTTCCGCCCGAATAAATCAGTTTGACGCTAGAAAGTTTTCCCGCCAAAAACTCGCGAGTTTATATTCCAAATTCCACTCCAATCCCTATATAGAGTTTATTTTCGCATTTGCATAAAGAGGCGGAATATTATTGTAGCGTTCGTTGTTTGTTTACTTTGAAATCCGAGTATTTAACGCCGTTATCCATATGTTTATTTACTCCGAGTTGTTTTAGATAAATCAAAGATATATAATAATATCATTTTGAAGTATTTTCGTTACAACATTTCCCGCTTAATTTTGGCACTAAGGTAATTCTTATACAACTTAATGTCCGATCGAAGTTTTCTGGTAATTGTAATTTATAATTACTTCTCACTCAAGATGTCCGTACAACGAAATTAATGATACTTCAGCGTTATTTCATTCGTGGCGTAGTTCGAAATATATCCAAAAATTGTTCGTAATCGCGTTGTAGAATTATACCGCACTCGCTTCGCGTTCGTAGTTAGTCATTTTTGTAGGAATTTATTCAAAATTGGTTCCGCGGGGAACCTTATTGATATTATACGATCCTGTTTCGATAAACTCTTCGTTTTCGGGTCCTTCTGATAGAAAGTAACGAAGGATATCGTCAATTATTGTAAGGTAACGGGAGCTTTATGACGCGACATCTGTTTTTAACAAGTCCGTCCGTAAAATTAAACTCTCTATTCTGTTGTAGCTCTCTTTGCGGAGTTTTCGCACGCTTTCTCTCTCGATCTCTCTCTCTCTCTCTCTCTCACGCTAGGTAACTCTGGGGACTGTTTTAGAATATAGATTCAGGTGGGCTAGCTTCCCCTTATAGCGAAAGCGAGCCCAACCTATAGGCGCTCGCTCCTAAGGGAATTTTTTTTTTTTTTTTGTTTAATATCCCTCGGCAGTCCGAGCAGAAGCGTAATCTAATTCCATCGCGTTCTACACAAAAGGACAAGAAATTTAAAACACATTCCTCTCTCTAATATATTTTTTTATTTTTTTTTTTTTCGTCATCAGTCCGTGACGCGGTAGCGAGACTTAAAGAGTTAAAGACTACGAAATTGTAAATTCCGATAAGAATTAAACGTACGTACGTTGGGTTTAACCGAGCTTCGTTTATTAACGAGTATTCAAAAACTGATTCGAAATATTATATTTAGGCTTAGCGCCAGCCTCTATCCGTTATTAAATTCCGCTTAGCTCGTCGCGGCGGTCGAACTAGAGGTTATCCGAGAATTTCGAGTGGCACTGTCCGTTTTATTTTCACGATTTAATTCACTACGGAGCGATAAATATTTTAATTTAATGAAATTAAAAAAACGGGGTGGCTAACCCTTTAGGGGTTTACTTTAGCGTTAACTCTTGGTCTTCGCGCTCGAAACCGCGTCATGGAAACACAAAGACAGGAATGAAAACACTCCAGCGTGCCGAAAGAGCCGCTAGCCCCGTTATAAGGTTAGACCCAAAAATATTCCGCGGGGTGCGGGACCGCCTAATACTTTTTTCACTCCCAGTTTCCCCCCCTTTTCCTCCCCCGTATATTTGAGTAGCTATAAGAGTATTCAGTACGTCCTTCAATCGGTAAACGTAGTCTGAACTCTTCAAGATATTAAAGTGACCTCGTCACCAAATTTTCTTTTCCGAAAGATCCCTGATAAACTATTAGAAATGTCATCGATTCGTTCAGACTCGAAACGTTCGAAATTTGGGGCAGAGTTTAGTACGAACGCTTTTATCGTGACAGGGTTACTTTAAATAATCATTTTGATGTACATAAACCTACGGCTCATTAACCGACGTTGGAAATTCTCGAAATATATTTCATTTTTGAGTTTTCAGCTCGTCTAACGTTAGCGTCTTGTTTACAAATTCAAAGCGCTCCGATTTCATTATATAGAATGTTAAGCGTAGTAATGACGCCATTACAGATTTTTGCAAATATCTAGCCTACAGTTTTCTAAGACATTCTGGGCGTTGAATTTTGAAGGTGATGCCTTACGTTAGCTATAAAATCACTTTCAATATTCAACTCTACGTTTAAGCGAAGATTACGATAAGAAGGCGTAGTTCGGAGTCTAAAAGATTAGCTTTAATACGCGCTGAAAACTTAGCCCGAAACGGATCGTCTAAAGAGAATAGTTTTTCGTGCTCGGATGACGCGTTCCCTCAGACTATATTTTACTCGCGTGTCGTAATAGATCCAGGCTAACGAAATAAACTCCTCCCCGTTTTTAAAGGACGAGTCTTATGGGTACCATAATTTGTAAATAGAGTTCATTGTGAGAGACAAAATGAGACCAAATACTCCAAAATCGGACCTTAAATAAGAAAGTTGCGATTAAATAAACTCCCGAGAATAATTTTCTTCCACGTTCTCAATCGCTTCAACGCCTTCTTGATAAAACAATTAAACCAACAGACGGTTTGATTAACTTTGAAAATGAATATCAATCTTATTTGTTGGCCGATTTTGACGTTGTTTGTCTCATTTTGTAGCTCTCTCCGAGCTCTACTAGAATTTGTAATGTCAATTTCGACGAGAGTGGTCCTTTAATGTCCAGCAGGTAGCGCGCGACATTTGTGGGCGGGGACTAAATAACGCGTCTAAAAGACGGGCCTGGGACGAGGAGTGACGTCAAAAGCCATTATCCTTTTTGAGGATACTTTACGTTGTAATACAAAACCAAACGTAAAAGGCCCTGCCTATATATATTCAGCCAGCGTCAAATCCGTCAATGTTGATGTCATTACGAATTGCCAGTCAATATATTATATAACCGTACAAACTTCTTGATAAAACTTAACGGAGGATAAGTTAAGGGTAGGGCCCGGATAAGGCATTAGTCGCTATGATCCCTGCTATTGAATTGAAACGGATTACGCGTGGGAGTTGCTCGTGTGGAAACGACAATAACGGAAACTATTTTCATCTATTTTTAGGATCAATATATAGTCTTCAAAGTAAGCTTAAAGAATAACTTCTCGGAAGTTTTTACGCGGGTGTAGGCGAAGTTTAGACCGATTGATTTTCCTCGAAATAATTTGAATAATAAGAACGGTGATAGTGTCGCTTTGTAGGGTTCCAACTTTTGCTTCCCCAAAATTAATTTTTAATTTATTTCGATATCTTTCATTCGAATATCGCGTCTCAATAGCTTCGTCTATCTTTTGTCGAAACCGAATCGGTACCAAACTGGTTCCCGAAGCAGTTTCGAGAAATCGGATAAAATCGATTTGATAAAAGACGGTTTGCCTTTGAAGCGACTCTAGCGAAACGTTTTAAATGGAATCCAAGCTGCCTAGTACGAACGTATCTTTGGTATCTACTTCGGAGTCATTCTTTGATCGATTGGAAAAATATCCTACCTCTATTCCTAGCTAGTTTCCTCCAAAACTGTACGCTCATTTATCTTCCGGCCGCCCAATCCCCCACCAAGAATATTACTCTTTATTTTCGTTGTAAACGGGAAAACAAACATTCGTATCGACACGAACGAACGACGCGTCCTAACATTAACGCGTAAACCTAACCTGGCACTAAAGCCGAAGTATACATTCTCCTCGGAATTCTTAGAGCGTGTACTAAGGTTGTACCGTTGTTTTAGAGATCGAACGTGATAACGCTGTTGTTCGAGAGTGATTTGTAATGAAGGGAAAGTTTACGCGGATTAATACTCTTTGAAAACTTCGGTCATCACTAATAACAATAGCTGCCTAACCTTCAAATGACTATCGCCAATCTAAGCCTTGGCCTTTATTTAGATAGAAGTCGAGCTTAGAACAAAATAATCCACTCAATAATGAGATTATTTATTAATAATAATCCGTTAAATATGTCGACTATGTTGAAAATTTCAAATCTGAAATATCTCGTCCAAACTCCGACCTCTAAAAATTGATAATAAAAATGTAAACTAACTCTTGACCTTTCTTGACGATTAGAATCGATCTGTCGTTGAGAAACGAACGATATCGATCTGTCGTTATCATCATTATTTATTGAATTAAAAGTTTAGTAGATTTTAATTCATTCGCGTTTGCGTCTATAACGAGGAATTTTTCATTCCGTAACTCGGAGTTAAAACCAAGGTACGCTTTCCCAATATCTAACGATATTGATTTATAAATAAATTTAGCTTCAACTTCGCTACCGTCTTAGTTTGATAATTAATATTTGATAAAATGGGAAAAGCCTAAAGGTATTCGCGATCCCGTTTCTATTTAAATCGAAGTAACGAAGCGACGTTAGGGGAAATGGGAAAAACCTTAGCTTAGTATTAAAGGCTCCGGCTTAAGCGGTCGTTGTTTCAAATCAATTGAATGAAGCGTAGTGGAATTTGGGAGTCTGGAAGAGGCTTTTAAGATTGATGAGGATGGAAATACGCGAGAACTGACTTTAACGTTAAATATTCACTTAGGACCCGCTTATTTTAATCAAATTAAAACTAGATAGCGCCGGTTTTATCCGTGTTATTAACTCTGACGTTAGATTAACGCTTGTAATACGGTTCTAACCGTGAAAGATAATTTAAAATAAATCGCCCGAAACTGTAGTTATTACTGAATATTCCGAATGGGATGAACTTCAACCTCAATCCGTCGCGCGTGAGGTATAAGGTACGCGTGGAAGATTATTAGGTTTGAACCAGGAAACATTTTCCAAATGGCTAATTCTTCTTAAATTATTTTGACCAGGGCATTTCGAATTAATCTTAATTATGATCTTCACTATACCTTTAAAGCTAACTTTTATTTTAATTCAACGCTTCCGAGTTAAGAAAAAAGAGCCAGTTCTATTTTTCTTGACCTCTTATCAAAATATCGAAACTTTCTTTCGATTGACAAAGTTCTAAATATTTGTAATATCCGGCGGCCTTGGATGGAAATTTCATTTTCCATATTTTTCTATGTTGTTTTTTCTGCATTATCTTTGTAGCATCCCTATCTTAACATCATCTTTATAGTCTCGATCCGCTCTTCCTCAATCTTCGCTACTCTGGGTCCGACTTTCGTTACTAGGCGAGTCTCGTACTCGCCTTATTTTCGCGTCGTTACGGTGAAAGGATTTTCCCGCTAAGCCCAAAAATGACTTTTCTTTCCTATATAATATCAATCAAAATGTCTAGTTTTACTAGAAAGGTTTTAGACCGAAAAAACTCGAAATAAGAAGGCTTTTTTTTCCTAGCCTAACTCTTAACTATAAACTATATAAACTATTTCGAGCCATTTTTAAAACGTTGAACTATAGTTTTCCAATAGTCTTACTCGCGTAGCTGAATTCATATAGTATCGTATTATAATCGCGTTTGAAGATAAAATGTTTCATCGTTAGATTTTAGGTTTTCCAAGTTCATTATTGAATGGTTAATTACGAAATATTAGCGTATTGCATTTTGTCCGACGAAATGAAGCGATTGAAGTTATAGTATAGAGATTAGAGATAGTTTTCGAATCTCATTTCATCACGTAGTCATTCGTTCGTCGCTCTGGCCGCGTTACTTCTCCAACCAATAAGCGAGAGAGCAAATATTTAACGTCTAGTTCTTTAAATCAATAAAGAAAGCGCTCGTTGCCGAATCCAATGCCTAGCGTTCGAGAATTATCGAAAATCGATTCGAAAAGCTTTCAAAGTTGAATTTCCGTGATGATTAAAAAGGAGGGAAGATTATCCCCTAGATCAGTTTAGTTTTAAGCTTAAAGACGCGTTTTCAATCAAGATTTTTTTTTGGTCTTCAAAACGAAAGGCGCGAACCTTAAATCAATTTCTTTAAATTTGGGTTTGCTCCTAAACGCGGCAGTTTGCCCCTTAAAAAGCCAATGGCCACTTCAATCAAAATTTCTGGCTACGAACCTGAAATTTGGGCGAAATATGGTCAACCAAAAACCCATTCTATATCAAATGAGGCAGATTTAATATACGAATTATCGTAATTACCGTAATTAATTACTCGACCTTTATACTTCAACGCGTTAATGACCCCCTACTAACGTTTCAAGGGTGGATGTTATATAAATTACAAATTACACATTCAAGATTAATGAAAAAAAAAGAATCTTACAAAGTCATATTTCTCTCGTTAAATTAGGTTGATTAATTTGGCCATTTTGGCTCCACCTGAGCTTCCCGGAGCTCGGACAACGCCACTTATCGCGTGACAAAAGAAATTAATAGCCCCCCCCCCCCCCACCTGGTACGCTATGAATACTCTTGGGTTTAAATTATTGGCTGAAAAATTCTTTAAAAGCATCGAGAGAGATAGGCGTGGATCAAACCGAAACTTCGTAAGATCGAAATTTGGACGCCTTTCGCAAAATGATTTGTATAGGTAAAATATGAGACGGTGAAGAGGCCGCGATCTATTGTACCGTTACGAATCACCGCCCGAATGCTATCTGATAAATGAACGGGGCGCCAAATAATTGGTGGACTCATTAATTTTGGGAGCCCCGCTTGTCGGTGCCAAGCAACAGCGGGGATTCGCCCAACACTTCTTCTCAAAAATATCTCCTACCTTTCGTCGTATCGAATTTCGTTTTAAAGGCAAGATGAAACGTATTTGGCGTTCGCGCTAAGCCTAATTGAAATAAACGTGTCAATACGTTTCGTCGCGGTCGCGTCTAGAATCTATTTCTCGCGCCTGCTTCGGGAACCAGCAGTCTGACACTCGAAGGTGAAAAAACGACTCAAAATATGTCTTAGTCAAAATAATCAAACTTACTACGTCATTGGTCGCTTGATTTCGCGTCACGTAGATGGAGCTGAATATAGGCGCGTACACCCAATTAAATCCATTCTTTAAATACGAATTTCATTCTGCCTTTAGAACTTATGAAAAGTAAAACTAGGCTTTTATTTCTTCTTTGCATTCGCGGAAAACTTTTATGTCAGTGAAACTAATCGAAAGGGTGTGTTCCGTTTCTTGTACGAGTATTTGCTTCCGAGCGAACCTATTTTGTATTCTTAGCGATATTTCTTTTCGTAAGAAACTTTGAGAAGTTTCCTAATCGAAAATATGTCATTTTATTAATCAAAATTGAAAAACCTACGTATCTGTAGAAATGTTTTCCCTCCTCGCTAGAAATACGAGTACTTGTTCCTCACCCATCGTTAAACAAGACGCTAACCACGCTATAGTTCCGCAATGCGCGGGAACTTCAGTTCTTAAAGGGAGATTAACGAGGGATTTCTTATCAATTGCTTATCCTAATACGTCAGAAAAACAATACAAAAAAATATTAAATATAAATCAATGTAAAACTTGGCGTCAAATTAGGCTTAGCGGAGTTGACGCGTGGAGATCGGCTGATTTCCTTCGCGTTGCTGAGTCAGCGACCAATGGTACGTCTCGCCTTCGTTCGTCGCTCGCTGAGCCTTCAACGCGAAGAAATTCAGCCACGAATCCGGCTAAGCTCATTTTCCCTATAAGTTTTAAATAAATTTATATTTTAATATTTGCTCGTTATTTTTTATCGGTTGATTCGACCTATTTAAACGATAAGGAATAAGTCGCGCTCTCCCTAGTGATTGGAAGCTAGTTTGGCGTAACTAAAAATGGTAAATTAGAGTTTATTTTAAGAGTGATACGAACGCGTAGAGTTGCCGGGAAATTCTTTCCGTTGAACGTGTTTCTATAGCGGGCTACTAAAATTCTAAAATAAACTTTTCCGAGAGAGAGATCGCGGTCCGTATAAAAGAACCTCTTGTTTAAAACGAAGCTCGTATATTTAGTTTTGACACTCTATACCCTACTCTTTCTTTAGAATGGAGTTTGAACGCGACTTGTTTTCAAACATCTCTCTCCTCTTAAAACATCTCTCTCTCCTCTAAGAATCCCCGTTTTTAATTTTCTCTCTAAAAGTGACCTTCGGATAATTGGATATAGAATCAATGAAGATGACTTGGCTCGACGTTTTCTCTCGATGATTTTTAAAGGGGCGATAAAATGTCAATTGGAAAATTCACCCGATTGTTATTCCCAAATACTCCCCTTTTTTTTTGGGCGCCTACAAATTCCTCGCCATCGGTACTTGAAAAAAGGTCTCGTTCGTATTCTCGTCGCGAATTTAGACTATGACATCTAGGTATTGAATGTATTACCGAAAATGCTACTCAATTTCCGTTTCGAGTTCGCGAAAAACCCCTAACAACCTGACTTTAAAAATTTGAAACTAGGAAGCTTTATCTAGCGTCGATATAGAAATATTTCCTCCTAGGATACGCCACATTTGAAATAAAAAGGGGTTGAGAAACTTTTGATTGGGAGTTTTCGATTGAAAGAGACACGAGGGTCAAAGGGCGGGAAGTTTCGGATGAATGCGTTTTTAGAATAAAATGTTGCCTCATCCTTCTCATTCTCTATAAAGGGTTAAAAGTTTATATCCTAGGCGACCCTGTTAATAAATCACCCCGGTAGAATTCAAAATAACCCTTTCAAAGGAAAAAGACACCTTCATTTTTGTTCGCTTCCAAGATTATTTTATAAAACTCTTAAAGGCCTAGTTTCGCTGGAAGTGGGCTCACTTTCCTCGCTTCCCCCTTGGGTAGCGACGCGAGAGAAAGCCTGGAAGCTCAGTTTGTTTCCAGGCGGAAGTAAGAACTAGGCCTTAAATTACGAGTTTTATATTTTGATATTTTATTTCAAAATATATACTAATATTCCATTTAATTATTTATAATTAAATCGGCCCCTGTAAGAGAAAGGTTTACGTTTTGTGGTACATATATTTTAATTGGGAGTTGATTTTTATTAATTCTACGCTTAATAATTTAAAGTATTTTAGTTCTGTTTATTCCTTTGAAATGGTATTCCCGATTTCACCGCGAATAGAGAGGGTTAATATTAAAACAAGAGGCGTATTCATTATCTAAAACGAGCGTAATTAGTTAAATTGGCATTATCGCTCCGACCTCGTCCCGACAATCTAGCGTCGAGATTATTACGAGAATTTCCTCCTCCCACGAATAGGAATGGGTTAGGGGGTAAGGAGAGTTCCCTCGTTAAACGCGTCATTTGAAATTTACCGTCGCGTCCTTTCACTCTATTCAACTCTTCCTCGAAATTAAAAACTTTTCTCTCTCTCATCTCGTTTGCATTATTCAACGATACATTGAAGCCGTAATGATACGATACAATATTTCCCGTATACTTTTAACCACGCGACGCGCGTTATTCAACGATTTCTCTCTCTTTCTGTCGTTCTGGGTCGCTAGTTTCGGAACACCTAGTTTTAGGCCTAGTTTTCATTTTTACGAAACGGCGATCAAATTGCGTCAAACGAGCTACGGAATTAAGGCCTTAGTTTGGCGACTATGGCCTTTGCCTTTCGTACTGATCGTAGGTTACTTTGAAATTTTATCAGACTTCTACTATCAGAAGAGGATAATAGGAAAAGTTAGCCATTCATTAAGCGTAGATTTAACCGTTTTTATAACGAATGTTTTTTCTTCCTCTCAAGCGTTATAGATTATTTTTCCTATTATTAGCCAAGGCCCAATGCCCTCCCTATTTTAGATCAACTGATGGCTAGATCACGTGGGATTAACGGGGATTCTTTGGGGGACGGACCCCGGCCGCAGTCTATAAACAAGTACTTGGACAGTTTTGAGTTAAAAGCGCGCTCAGTTTAGGCTTAAAGCTTATAGAGACTCAAATTTGGGGGAACCCTTTGAATGCCGCTTCTCTCTCTCTCTCTTCCCTCAATGATATTGGTTTAAATGTGGCGTTACAATCGTCCGCTATATTAGTAGAACGCGCATTCCTTCGTAGAGTAGAATTATATATTTCGGGTACTAGAGGCACCTTTTGGTTTCGATTTTTTGGCGTCTTAACTATCAGACTACGGTTCAATCGATAATGGAACTCCATCTAACGGAGATTCGGTGAAACTGTATTTGAAAATATCTTATTTTGTCGCTCTAGTAATTGCATTCATTACTATTCGTATACCTAGTCGTTAACGGATTCTTCTCCGTTTTGAAATGGCCGCAGTTTAAACTTTCTGATAATTGGTCGATAGATTGAACGATACCCTAGACGGAGGAATTTCCGAGGTTTTTTCTCTTTTACGAACTCCTCTCGATTGAACAAAAGTGTAGCGGAACTCTATCAGTTAAACATAAAATTAACTTTCTAATAGAAAACTCGATCTTTTAGATACATTTTTTTTACGAGGGTAAATGCAATATTTTAAGGTCTAAGAAACCTGAAAATGAAGTTAACGCGTTTCTACACACGATTTTCATTCAGTATCCCTTTAAAATGATTTCAATACCTTATTCTTATTAAACAATTAATACGGGGTGGTGGATTTCGCTCAGTTTCGTTCTTCTCAAAGCCAGACGCTAAAAATTCGTCCGCGATTTTTGGCCCCCGTATTGTTTTCTAATCTAATTAAAGCCTTTTTAGGTTCGGTGGTCCAATTATCAGGCATACCTCGATCCCGTCTCGCTTGTCACCGTAATCGAAATATATTTTAGGCTCCCCATTCTTTACGAGTTTAGCCCGACGATATTCGTCGGGATTAGACAACCGTAACGATTTATTATTAGCTAGGGGAACCGCTTCTTGACGGTGATTGGCGGATCAAGGGGGACATTGAGACAATGGATATTATAAATCTCGTTATATAGCCACCCTCTTTCGACTTTATAAGCGAAATTATTTACTTAGTTTACCAAAACTACTTTTTTTCGGTACTAGATTTTTCATTACGTATAATTACGCCTCAACTTTGGCCACGGTCTGATAACTGTTTTCGATTGAAAGTAGATTCGTGGTCATTCCAAGATAGAGACGCCTTAAAACGTAGGCTCGGCTAATAGCTTTTAGAAACCGTAAGCGAAAGATATCTATAGGCCCAAATAAATTAGAGTACGCTGATTTTTTTTCGTGTCAGGTTTGAAACCGAAGCTTAATCATTTCGGCTACCGAAGCTTTTGTCATTAAACTGATCGCTCAGGCGTTTTATAATTAAAAGTGGATTAATTCTTAACCGTTTCGTCACGCGGACCTAATCCCCCCCGCCATTTTAAGCTTATTAAGTCGGTATCAAAGACTACGGTGTCCGTATGTCGTTCGGAAACTCTAAAACTCGCTCGCGAAGTTCCAAAAAGGATAGAAGGGTTGAAAACTTTCGTTTGCCATTCCCGTAACTCAAAGTTGAACCCTACAGCCCATTCTTTCTTCGTTATAATTTGGATACTTTATCAACATTAAAGGAAATGAAACTACGAGCCATTCGTAGTAATTGAAGCCTTACGTGAGCTCGCCAATTGACACCATTACCTTTATTCTAGTTATTTTTCATGGTAAAGCTGGTATCGAGCATTCATTCGCGAAGCCGTATATTCCCCTAGGCCGGTTATAACCGTCTAATTCCTCTGATCCAGACTTTATGGAATTTTGCAACGCGAGTTGATACTATATACTAAGAATGGTTGTCTCAGTCCATCTTGACTGTAGTAACCTCCGATAGATTTTCGCCTTTGACGCTAGTATCCTTTCAATTCGATACCTAAGTAATTGAATGATTTTTCTTGGGAGCGCCGTAACTCTCTCGGGATAAAATGAATAGGGACATTCTCCGGCGGGAAGCTCGCGACCTTACGACCAATATAGAAAAATAATATTTTGCTTTTTATCAAAGCCAAGCTTACTCGAAGATGGGATTATCCGTAATGGGCAATTTCCTCCTAAGAGGATGACTTTGTTGATGGTGAAAGGTTCTTTGTCGCGTCCCGCGTTGGGTAACGGTTCCACCGTGGCTCGATGGGCCTTCCATCATCGATTGCGACCGGTGGACCCAACTGCCGTACTGATGAGGTTTATCCCCCGTTGGAAACGCGCTCTTGTTGGGATTCGGCGGAGTAATCTTACGAACCGGTTCCGGGCTTCTTACGACGCTTCTGTATTCCTTTTCGCCGGCTTTGGTCGTGGTTACGGTTTTCTGAGTCACCGTTACTTCCGGCGACGAAATCGATTCTTCGACGGAATTAATCGATATCGAAGACGATTTCGACATGTATAATTTGCGGCGTTGGACCGTGGTCACCGTACGTTGGGACACAATCTCATTTACATCGAAGTCTTTGCCGCTCATTTTGAAGATTTTTTCGATTAAATTGGAGATTGGGGTCTCTGTCTCCTTGAATTTGTACACTGACTCGAAATTTTGCTACGACATTGATCGTAATTCTTCCAAATGAAGTGGTACTTCAGTTTCGAGGCTTTTTCTGTCTATTGAAGAAATATATCTGTCCTCGTATTTGTCGATAATGTCCTTTGATAACTAATTATTCTACAAAACAATACCGAAAGTTACGTGTACTCTCGATATCTACGGGGTCAGCTTCGGTGTAAGTTTGTAATCTCACGGTGAACGAATAACCGAGTCTTAACGAGGATTACGGTTGAACTGACCAGGAAAATGAATAATCCCTGGATCCAGTGGTTCGTGTCCGAACCGATGTTTTCCCGGATTATCCTCCGGGAAACTCTAAATCCACTTCGCCGCGCGGTGCAGGATATAAATATATAAACCAACTGTTCAAACGGTTTTTTTTTTTTTACTTAAACACTAGTTTAGGGTTAGTTGAGTAGGTGGTATTATAGTTTCAAAACGTATTTCCTTTGTTATTCCAGAAAGTTGGTAAAGAAAGCGTATTTTGTCTTTGGCGTACTCTATGTTTATATTTCATATTATACTTGTTTTTTTTATCTTCCGTCGAATGGTTGTTTCTTCTCTTAGCTTCCTTAAGGTTTAATTCGTCCAAGCGCGAACCCCGAAACCAGAAATAAATAAAAAATGTTTAACGGCGCGGATCTAAACAAGATGGACTTCGCGCGACACTTTTCTTTATATTTTTACCCTAGCTGTTAGTCTTAAGGTTGTTCTTCCAACGGTTAAAGGTCTTTCGCGGACTCTTACCGCGAAAGCATTCTTCCGTTTTTATCTTATTATTGTTAGAGACTCGGAAAGACGCGAAACAATTTTTTCTTTCAAAGTTTGTTGGGATGAGAATGACGAGAGAAACTCGTTTAAGCGTATCATTCGCGACAGTTGGTCGTCTCCTTATACTCGCGTCACGAAGAATGGAAAAGAACTCGAAGAAGACGCGGCTCCTATTGTCTCGTTTTACCATCCTCGAAGAAGACGCGGCTCCTATTGTCTCGTTTTACCATCCTCGAAGAACGGCGTCGAGAAGATGAGACTTCGCGAGAAGATGAATACGTCTTTTTTATCCCATTGCCTCTTGGCTTTCGTCTCGTATGGTTGAGAAGATGTCCTTCAAATTATCGTCCTCCGGGGATGATCGGCTTGGATTGTTCGATTTTTGTTCAAGCGCGCGACATCGCGTAACGGGTTACTGTTCGAGACTTTGCGGGGTTTGACTTGGCGAAGCTTTCGCGGTCTTTCGCTTTCGAGTTCAACTCCTGTACGGTTCTCAGTCGAGGAGGTGCTCTTCCCAAAAATAACTTCAGATTTTAAGAGAGAAAGAATTTCCCCTTCTCATCCGCAACTTCTTTTTAGTTCGCGATTCATTCCGCGTTCGCGATTCCGTTTAAGTTCCGTCATCGTTATTTCACCTAGACATTAGGATAGATAATACATTTTGAGTTTGATGCAAATTCCGTTGGCGCATCCGCTGTTTGAAAGGAACGTGAAAAGGATTTAGTTGGATTATTGGTGCTCTCGAATTTATCAACTAAAGAATTCTATTCTAACTAAACAAATGTTCGCTTCTTGAGCGTCTCGATGGATAAGTCGCTTAAGAACTCTGATAAGGTTCTAGAATTTTCTGAAAAGTATTCACGAATGGTCTTCAATTCACTCGAGGATGTCCGAAGTAGAAAGTCGTTAGTTTGGTTAATTAACCGCGAGTAATCTTTCCCGGAACTATTTTGAATCGTCGTAAACTTTCTCAGAAATGTTTTCAAATCTCCCGTTTTTTAATTACTAGCCATTAATTTTCCCTATGCTATTTAGAATTGCGGTCAATTTTTCCTGGGGTATTTTTTAATTTTCATCCATTTTCCGTGAGGTATTTTAATTGTAATTTTGGCCTGGATTCCTGGAATATTTTGAATTTTCCCTGATACGCTTTGAATTAACGTCGTGAAATCGGTCTCTGAAATGGCCCTGAATTCGTAGTCGTCAAAAACTTCGTTCGAAGTCAAGTCAGGTCTACGAAACATTTTAAATTGACCACGCGGATGAGAAGTTATTGGAATGACAAAAGCCTCGATTGGTTCTTTTCACACTCTTTTCGTCTCCAATCTCTCTCTATACGCGCTTAGTATATTTTCTTATCACGTTTATATATCCACCGTTTTTATCCGTCGACCGCGACACTTTTCTTGGCAAGTGTTCGCTCGTTTGTCATTCTAACTAGACACCGTTCTCGAAGTACGCTAGACCTTTACGAATCCTTTTTCCCAGTGAAAGGTGACTTTGGTATAACTTTCTATATTTTGCGCATCACCTTCCCTAAAGGGTTACATTCGCGTATCCGATTAAGAAGCTCGCGCCCGACTTTATCACTGATGAAAAGAAAAAAAAAGATGAATTTAGTTTCTAGCGGGTTTTTTCCGGATGGAGTCGACTTGTCGATGACGTCATATAGGATATATGACTCTGAAGCTCGTTCGTTACCAGTACGTATGTCCTGGTCAATTTGAACAAGACCCCGTTCGATTGGCAGCGGTGGCTTAACATCGAGAATGAACGCGGCTAGGCTACATCATCTTTTCCCATTTTGCTATCACCTTGTTTTCTTCCTGTTCTAAATGTTAGGGTTAGTGCGAGTGTTGCGCAATGACGTGGCAATAATTCTCTCCTCTCACTTTCCCCCAATATTAAGTTAGAAGCTATAGGGCGCGATGATTTCGAAATTTCTTCTCCTCGTAACGTTTCCTAAGAAACCTTTCGTCGGATCTTAATTCGCGTGACGCCGCGAAATTTAATTTCTAACGTAGGTTGCCAACTTTTAAGTAACTGTATACGCGCGCGATACGTCAGCGCTTTTGCCTTTTATGACCAGAAATTTTAATTTCGAAACGTTACTTTACGGCTAGGGTATAATCGAGCAATTATAGTAAGTAAAAACTAGCGCCCCTATCGGAGAAATTGCGGATTAGGGAGGAACTACCGAGGTGTTAGTAAAGAGACGGCTTAAGCGGACGTCTGCCGAGCCACGGGACTGTTCGCGATTCGGACTTGATGTCCAGAGCGCGACCATTTTAATTTCTATTGCCAACTGCAAATAGATGGTAGTCACGTTGGTATTTCTCTTGGCGTCATTAAATCCGCGGTTTTCGGTAAAACTTAAAGATGCCGCGTTCTGGAAATCAAGTCAGTTTTCCAAACAGTCAGGTGGCTCGGTTTAACTTCCAATACTGTGAAAAAATGACAACCTAGAAATTCAATGACTCGAAAGTTAATTAAATCTTGCTGAAATTTTCTCTTTGTTGATCTCCGCGGCGGTTCTTTTTTTTTCTGTATTATTGATAAGGTTTTCTTTTTTCTTTTCGTGGGAATCCCGCAAAAAACAATAGGAACTGTTTTACGGTAAAGCCTTCTTTTCTTTCCCGCTGCCTCTAGAATTCAATCGATCGAGCTTCGCTTATTGATTGAAGAGTACAAGTACGCGATACACCCTTGTTCTTTTACCGGTATTTTTCAACCAAAGAACGTTACTTTTGAAACCCTTACGCGCCAATTCACCCCAAAAACAAAACAAAAACCAACATTCCACTGACTTTCGCTTACGCCAAGGCTTAAAGGGAACGCCAAAAGATTAAATAAATTTATTTCGAGTCTCGTTACTTTTAAATTCGGCCTAAATTATACCGAATTTTGATTAACTACCTTCGATTTATTAACTTGCAAGTTAATTCAAACGCTAGAAGAACGGGGTTCTTAGAAAATCTGGAAAATCCGTAGCGTGAGCTAAAGGCGGGGAATTGAATAAAAATTGTCAAGAGGTCGTGGCAAAGTCGGGGTGAATAAGAATCCGCGTCAAGAGGTCGTGGCAAGGTCAAGGAATTGAATAAAACGCGTTAAGAGGTCGTGACAAAGTCAGGGGGAATAAAAATTGTCAAGAGGTCGTGGCAAAGTCAGGGTGAATAAGAATCCGCGTCAAGAGGTCGTGGCAAGGTCAAGGAATTTTTAAATTTACGCCTGAAGGTCGTGGCAAAGTCAGGGAGTTGAATAATACGTGTCTAGAGGTCTTGACTAATTCAGAGTGATTAAGATATGTCAAAATGCCATGACAAAGTCAGGGAATTCAGTGAAACCGCTCTAAATTGGCTAATTATAGCGAGTAGCTAGGTGTATGACCAAAATTGATGTTTTATCCCATATTTAAACAATTTTTCTACCCAGAAAAACTCGCAACTCGCAAATTCTCGAATCCAGGCTTCTCGAAAACTGGCGTGTTTTAAATTGCGCCGAGGGCTAGCGTAAAAAACACCTCATTCTTTCCACCATTCCCATTTTTATTGTAATTTTTATTTTTTCCCCAGATAAGTTATTCAAACAATATTCTTTAGATTCTAAGAAAAACTATCGAAGTTAAAATATTGTTAACAAAGCTCTTCTTGTTTGTTTGTTGTTGTTTTTTTTTTTTTTTTTTTTTTTTTTTTTGCCCTTGACAGTACAAAGCTATGATGGATCGTGTATTTTTAAACAAAAAACAAAAAAAAAAAAATCCCCTCGAAATAGCCGTTGGCTTAGCTACATTTTAATTGTATTGATTAATTTTCGTATCGATTTTGTGGCGCAGAAGGTTATATCCATTCTCAACCTAAGAATGGAGATGATTTCGCCACGTATTAATTCGTACTTATTGAATATTTCTACCCTTTCCAAAAATGACCAATTTGTTTTAACTGTTTCAAAGTTCATTTATTTTCCTTCACCCTTCCCCCCCCCCCCTCCCAAATGAAATCGGCCGAGTGATTAAGCGTGTCCGTAACTTTTCGTGCCTCTTTGCCGACAGTAGGAGACACGTTTGTTAGACTCTTCGTTGATGGCTTTAAATGTAGACCAAGGCTCAACGTAAAAGAGATTAGATTTAAATCATTATGTAATATCTAATAGGTAGTAATATTTTTCTATTATTTTTTAATTTTTATTTCAATTGTACGCCACGATTATTCTAATTCTTACGTTTTCATTCGTTTTAGGTGAAATTAATTTGGAATCGAAGAAATATTGCGCCTTAATTTTGACAGCGAGGGATTACGCGTCGTTAGAGCTTCGTCAACAGCGTCGGGAACTTTGATAAAATGGGTGAGTTTTAAATTTTAAATTATTCAAATTAGGGTGTTGTTAATCGGATGTCAAAACTGCGTCTTCGCGTTGTTTTGGATTGCAAAATAGGCCTAACGATACGCTATAGAACTTGTAAATACGCCTTTATTACCTAGTCATTAATGGTCGAGGGATTGTTAATTGAACGCTTAATTATTCAAAGTGGTTTATAATTTTACGAAACAGTCATTGTGTCTGGCATCGCGTCTTTACTTTGGGGACAAAACGAATGCCAAGTTGATGGGGCGGTGACGTAAGCTGGGCTGTAACAATTAAGACTGGTAAAGAAACGGATTAAGAGGGTTATCCGTCGAACCACGTGCCTCTTTGATCGTCAGAGAGCGGTCATTTTAATTTCTACTAACAACAGTCACGTGACTCGGAAGAGCCGTAATATCCGTAGTAGATCTTCAGGGTCGTATACAACCCCTAAAAAAATAGCGAAGCATCTCTTACGCGCGTAATTAAGTAGGTGTCGTAAGGTCATTAGTGAAAAATGGCTTTTGATTACTGTTAGTACTCGTAACATCGGAAAGGAGTTAACTACGTATTTGACTTGGGAAAGGGATTTAGTCTTAGTAAACGTAAAAGCATTCTAATAAAACAGGCTGTGAATTCCGGTTCTCTATACACGTATGTAGCGGGTTTTTTATACACTCGTATTATATGTACTCTTAATTAGAAAATACTGAAAACGTCAGGCTTTGGTAGCCAAATCGAACCTTTATTGGTTTCTGTTGTTTTCCCCCCATTGTATCCTATTCTATTTTTTACCTCGAAATCTATCTTCGAAACTTGGTAATTCTTATTCTATTGGCGTGCCGGGAAATGTCATCCAACTTCCCATTCTTTCCAAATAAACTAAATTATTCGTACAAAAGATATCTTTGTACGAGCTCGACTCCAATCGACTAATATAAATCGATGAATTGACGTGACTACAAATATTATTCAAACCCGCTGTTGCCATAAAGTTCAACTAGTATAGCCCCACCCCCCCCCTTTTTTTTTATCCATAAAATTGATTTTTGTTGGGGGGGGGGGGGCGTGTATAAAGCTTCGAATAAAAACCAAAGAGAAGTAAAACCAACCTCCCTTTTCACGGATTAACGTAATACGAGCCGAGGAATACCTTCTTAACCACGTAATCCTTTTAAATTTCAACCAGTAACTAATTAAACTAATTATGTCTCACGCTCTATCGTGATTTTTAAAGCCCGTTTAAAGTCGCCTTCTTATCTCTCTTAGCGGACGACGTTGGGCGTAAGAAATTGCGCCATCAAAGCTATAAGCTGCGCGCTTAAGGGACAAATACTAGAGCGGATAGGGCCTTTAAAATGAAAACCTCCACGCCAAGATTACTAAAAAAAATTCAAAAGAATTGAAAAGTATACATTTTAATTAAGCTTAATTTTTCCGTTTACCGGGCGTTTAAATTTTCGTAGTAGTTCCGAACTACAATGCAATTACTTAGTGACATACACGTTGTCGTCATCGAGTCTCAACTCCTCCTATAGTGAGAAAACGTACCGTTTTTACCAAAGGGTTGGTGGATTTTTAGCGAACACTCCTATAGATAAAGTTTGGTCTTTGGTTTTTAAAAGGCCAAACATTCGCGGCGGGGCCCTGGTCCTTCCGTCGTACGCGTGGTTTCGAATTCAATATTTTAGCGAGCCGTAATCCCCCGACTCGCCACCAAATCGAATTATAATGGAGATAAGGCTATTATAGGATCATCTAGGATTCGATACGTATATCTATAAAAGCCTATACGGGCGCTTTGACGCCATTAGTACCCCCCGCAATCTCGAGTCAATTGTCCCGGGAATTCTTTTATTACCATCTAGCTTTAATAATATCGTCAAAAGTATGAAAACTCTCGGAAGGGAAGTTCCCAGAAGTTCCCACCGTAGATTATGACGAGACTATAATAACAGTGTTTACGCGTTGCTGGGAAATAGGAAATTAGAATCCACCTTGCTGTCCTAAATTCTCTTTCGCGCGGGCGCGTGTTTCCCCCCCAACCCCGTCCTTTCAATATCGAGCTAAAAAGTAGGCAACTCCTGGCAAGGCTTAATTATAAACAAATACGTCAGGAATAGGTATTCATTTCTAAAGGGAGTATAAACCAACTTACCAGAAATCGTCCGCTAATTTTCTTGTTTTCTAACGTAACTCGTAAAGGTTTTAGAGGACATTTCTTAGAAGTAGCGGTTGTAATGTCCGAACTGTAGCTTCCCTCTCGCGTCGTAGCTTTATATTCCCTTTAATAGTCGCGGCCCTCCTGATTTATAATAATATTATATTTATTTCGCCTTTAAATCGGGTCAAACTATGCTTTTGTATTTTACTCGAAACGAATCTGAGGAGCGGATGACTAAATTGTTCGGGCGAAATAGAGTGCAGCACGCTTCTTCGAACTATATCCTTTTGGTATCGCCCGAATGTTGGTCGTAACGTTAAAGCTATACTGATTTCCCGTTCGCCCCTAGAATTCCGCCAGCTCTAACGCTACCGGTTCCGTAATGGTAAATCGATAGCGAGAAGGTTTTGGAAAAGGCTAGAGTCTAGCCGAGTCTAAAGCCACGTTCACGCAACCCGACTCGATTCGAATCTTGACAAAATTGATCCGGCGTCGAGCTAGAATTGGGAATTGGGGAATCCGCTTCGTCGTTTAGTTTTCGAACGAGAAATAGGGCCCGGCTTTTCCTATCGTTTCCTATATTTGTAAAAACATTCCTAAAGTAGTTAGTGTTAACGTAGCTTGAGTGACGCGAAGTTGGGAGGCATTTTCGTCTTTAGAAGTCTTTCCACGTGGAAGACATTTGATAGATAGAAGACGATCGCCAATGAATTTAAAGAAACTTTTGGAATTTCGAAGCTATATCGCGTAACTCGACTCTCTTTTGACCAGAATGGACCTTGGCTCTTTAACTTAGTAGACCAATCTTGGAACGGTCTTAGGCTCGTAAAATCCCGAAGTCTGCGTTCCTTCCTTCTAAACTAATTAGAAAGGGTAGCCGAAGTTCGGGTACGTTGAAATTAGACGAAGACCTTTTGCCCAGGGAAAAGTGGTTCGCGCGCTGTTATTTAGTCAGGAAGAAGCGCGAAATGCGCGCTAATTTAGGGATAACGTATATTTTAAATGACAGTTTAGTGTCCATCCTACAAAGCCGAATAAGCGGACTACAATTTATCCAAAGTTTCGAGTAAGAAGAGACTCGGTTCGTAATTGAATTTATATGGATTTTCTGAAATATCTTGGCATCCTTTCCGATATACGTTTGGACTTTTAACCAAGGGAGAATGTCGCTCCCCCTAACGGGATTTAAGGACGACATTTCGATACATTTTAATGTATTCAAATTTATTAAAAAAAATTGTAAAATCTTCCCTCGGGCGAGATAAGCGCGCGTCTATTGAAGATAATTTACCAAAGTTTGCGTCACGCGAATAAGTTGGGTATCGGGTCGCCTACGTTAGAAACTGCAGCGAGATCCCTTTCCTCCTAGTAAACAAACAGTAGAGGTATTAACTCGAAGTGAAATATCTTATTCTCAAAACGTATAATAGCTTTAAAGCCGACTTTAGTTAGCTCGACCATCTCTGTCCCAATGGAAACGTTTACTCGGAAATAAAGCCCGTCTCTATTGGGACGGGACAAACGGTTAAGGGGGGAAGAGATCCCGACGTCGAGTAACCCCCTTTACTGGGGATGATACCGAGGTCGTTGGGGAAGTTCAGGATCAATATTTCCCTATTAATGATCGCGTTCGGTGACTCGTACTTTAAGGTACCCGTTAATGTATTGATAACTCCGGTACGCGTCGCTGAACGCGTCAGCCAACGGATCTTCTCTTTTTCGCGTAACAATCTAGGTAATGGGTTTTAATTTTTCACTAATCATTCGTTCGAGGCTCCGTCTAGCGTGAAACGCGATTTAGGGAAATTTTCCGAATGCCGAGATAGACTGGGAAACATTTCGTTACTAGTTATTTACGTTCGCCCATCTTGAAATGGATTTTGACATCTCCCGTCGGACTAGATTTCCTAATTTGAATATTCAATTAAGCGAACCGCGTCTACTCGGATGTTTCCACTCTCTTATACGCTACGAGACTTAATGATAAGATTCCAAAAATTAGCCAAGGACCTTAGTATACTGGTAAAAACCCATCACCCTTAACGAGTTTCGAAGTTAAAAGTACTTAAATCTAAATCAAAAAGTTTTTTCCAATCTCGCCGAGTGACCTTTCAAAAGGTTTAAGAGGATACCCCGATATATCTACTCGCGTTTAAAATAATTCTGGCTAAAATAAACCCACGCCGAGGGAAAAAATGCTAAAAATATCCCAAAATCTTTCGCTATCTTTTTCGAGTAAACTTGATCCGTTATCCAGACGGGCCCTTAACGTAAATCCCAATAAATCCATCCTCTTCTGGTCCATCCTTACCCTCGTAACAGTCTCGCCTCTCTCGACTTCATCCTTAAAATGGAGAAATATTCCAAAGAGCAGCCTTTACTAACTCGTTACGTTTTATCGTTGTATTGGAACGGATTTGTTTCTTTTCGAGTTGACTATCGAAGAGCTAGGGCCAAGGCTTAACATTTATCGATGCGAGACACTTTCTAACCAGATCAATATATAATATATAAATATAATGTCCGCGAGTACTCGAGGAGTGTACCGCGATGTATAAAGGCGCCGCGTCAATCTTTTGTTTGGCCAAGACTCGAGCTTTCGCGTCCAAACAATTTAGTAGAAGCTTAAATCAAGCTTCGAGTTGAACCCGAGTTAATGGATACTCAATTTCCATTTGGAGTTCGTGAAAAATACGCGCCGCGCTAACTTTAATTTGAAATGAATCTGTAAATTTCCTCGGTCAAGGAGAATGAAGGTTTCTAACGCGGAAACTATTACTAATAGTTAAAATTTAATTTAAAAATAACTTTAGTCAATCGTTAATTATTTACAACGTTTTGATTATTAAATCTATTTAATTTTTGGCGTTCGTATCTGATCCGGGAACCACCTTCGATCTACGGTTAATCGGCTTGAAAAAATGTTACTCGGCGTTTCTTTCCCCTTTACTCCTACGGATGGCGCTAGATTCTTATTACTTCCGGTTCTATCGGGATGATCTTAAGAGGTTGAAGAGTAGGAGGTGATCGTCGTGACCGAACAACGCCAATCGAACTCTTCGGGCGAAATATTCTTTTAAACCCTAGTGAATTTCCTGGGGCGTCCTTTCGCCGCCACCGTCGCTAAAGTAGAGCGAACGCGACGCCATTTTATCCAAAAATTATCCAAGAAAGGGTACTACTTTTAAGATGGAAGATTTTCTACTTTCCTTATTTTACGGATGACCTTTTCATTTTAAAAATATTTCGGGCGTTGTTCGCGTTATTTATTCATCCCTCTATTGATTGGGCCACGCTTTTAATAATCAATCTCTTCGTGAAAGTAGCGCGAGGGTTAGGATACTCCCAATGATTTGTTTCTGATCGGTATCTAACCAGCGCGCTGTTTCTCACGACCTACGCCTTTCCCAATTGTTACGCGAATTTCTCGCGATTTAATTGGGGAACTTAGCGCGAGATTAATTTGTACAAGCTGCCCGCGAATTGAGGAGTCGCGTACCCGTATCTACTTTTAGATAAGTACGATATCTACTTAAGATATCAAATTTTATGAGCTTTAAATTCACTTTTGATTTATATTAAACCTCGTATTCGGAGCCAAAATATTAATTACTCGATGTTTTTATCCATCCTTTTTCGATAAAGGGAGTGAGAGAGAGACGGGCCAAGTTTTTGTAAAGCGGATCGATCGAGCAATTATACGCCTATAATATTTTACCAGTTGATTCGTCTATGGTCGGCTTTATAGTCTCGAAGTCTCGATGGGGTCTTTCCTCTCTCCGCACCATCCCGCATCGACCCGAATCTCTCGCGTGGTACTTTTCGTATTGACGTCATAGCCCAAATCGATGACGCGCGGGTCCCGAGATTTACACCCCTTTTATTCCCAAAACCCTAGTTTCGACAAAGGAACCCATAAACCCCGCGCACCCCGCAAGATGGGGAAGGGCCGGGGGGAGGGAGGCTACGTTTTTCGAGTAATAAAGTGATTAATGAGATGTTAGGTCGAGTTTTCTTGGCGCGCCCAATAACCATGATTAAGATGACTATTAACTAGTTTATTTATCATTTTTTATTCTTTTTTCAAATGGTCTCGAATCTCCCGAGTTCGCGCTGATGTAGACCTATTTTCAAAGGCGTTTCTGGAAGTTACTTAATGGAAAAGTAAAATTAGTCGTTTTGTGACGAAAAAAAAAAAAAAAAAAAAATACCTAGAACTCGTCTCTTAAAAGAAAATTTAATTTTAATTTTTATTGGCTGAACAAATACGAAGTAAATCAATAATAATTTTTAATTTTAAAAATTTCGAAAATGGCGATTATTTTGGGGTCGGGCTAATTTTGTTCTACGATATAAGTATATATATTGAATCGTTTTTTTAACGATCCACCCGAAAATGCTACTCAATTTTCATTCGGAATTGATGAGAAATCGGCGCTGTAGCTTTAAATAAAGGACCTTTACTGTTTTGATTAACGTTCGTGCGGAAGCAAAATCAGCGTTTCTATATTTCTATCGATGAAGAGTGGCGTTAACGGCGCCTGCTTTATTTGGCTGGCGTTTTAGAGACACTTTGTTATTCGGCCTTCGCTTAGAAAGCTTTAAATTTCCGTAGGGGTTTTCTTATCAATCGCTTTAAAGTTAAGCCTCGTCATGAACCCGTTCGTTTCGTTGGTTTTTGATTTTCAGTTCGTGAGGGGGGGGGGGGGGGGGGGGTATCTCGTCCATCTCGCGAAGCTATAGCTTTCTTTAAAGCGAAGGTGCCACGCGTTTTTGGCGAACTCCGTGTGGAAATTGAGTATCATTCGAGGAATTAAATATATACGTATATCGGATAAAAATTACCTCGATAATAAAAACGCGTAAAGTCGCTTTCGCGCGGTCTTTTTTGTAAAAGTACTTCATCCAGATAGTCGTATCTTTCTCGCGAAAATTCTCGTTAGTTTTGTTCATTTTAAAGTTTCTAACCATTCAATCGGCAGAGGAGCTATACAATTTTCAATACGAGCTGTTTAAGTCCAGAAATTATAGAGAAAATTAACAAACTGGAAAAAACTTTCGCGGATCATCCGTTCTTTCAAAGACAAGATTTATTTAAATAGACAATAACGTAAATTGTGACTACGTCTCAACCTTGAAAAAATGTCCCGTCTTCCGTATAAACGGCTTCTATTTAACGGCTCTTTTTGTTAGTTTCAAGGTTGGCAATCGGGTATAGAAAATCCTACACTTTGTACCTGCCTTGAAAAAAGGGGCCATCTTCGATACAAATGGGTGCTTTTTAACGGATCTTTTATCCGTTTCCAAGATTATTTTATAATAAGGCCTATTGGCGTTTAGAAGATATTGAAATAGAATATATTTGAAATAGAACTCGCGGAGAACGACGAAGCTAGTGGCCTAAAATTAATTTGATCTCGTTTTTCAACCGGAGTTTAAGAATAAGGAAGGTATCGTTCGCTTTAGCCACGTTTTCTTCGATATCAACCGCGTGCCTATTCTTTTCGAGATCAATATGTCCGGGGAAGAAACGCTTCGACAAGATATTGAGCTATTTCTTTTTTCTTTCTCTCGATCCAGAGCCAACTTCCAAAGTTTGTTGTTAGAATTGTATAAATTGGCCAGGGAGCGATAGCGTCTACTCTAGCGACCACTGATAAATTTACTTTCTATCGACCTTAATATTTTTCCGGGAACACCGCGCTCTATTCTCTTTTCTTTTTTAACCCAAAGTTTGAGTTTCGGGCTTCTCTATTCGGACCCAAACCCGAAGGATTAGTAAGAAAAATATTGCCTTTCGCGAGAAGTCTATCCTTCGAAATAAACCGCTAATCCACCGACTAAACTTTTTCCCCTCAAAAATGTTTCAACTCTACGCTATCAAAGCTGAACTCCGAGTTCGTTAGAGTTTGAACTCAATGTACTGTCAAAGCTGAACTAAGCGAACTCGGGTGTACGGCGAATTCGAGAGTGTCGGACCTCTCGATCCGGAACCTTATCGGTGATGTAACGTCTGGCCGAGGTCAATTTACTATCCCTTTATTGTCAGACCGGAAGTTAGGTCTAGTAATAACGAAGTTAGGCTTCGGTAAATCAATCGTATAGTTCGTATAGGTTCTTTCGATAGCGTCGATTTTTGCTAAGAAAGAGGGATCCCAATTGAATAAGCGGGCATCTTAGTGAAGTTTTATTTCTTGGCCGCTTACGTTTAACGTCGGGTATCATTCCGCCTCGGGTATTCCTTCTTTCGCAAACTATGCCTAGTATCTTTAGGACTGATGATATCTGATATAAATTTAATAATAGACCCGGCTACACTATTGAAGACGCGTTCTTTATTTCTCTCTCTCTATTCTCTCCCTGTAAGATGTAGTAACTAATTTTCGCGCAACTCCCTAGTGATTGTTCTCCTCCAGCTGGCGGTAAAGACATTCAACCCCGGGCTAAAAACAATACGCAAAATTGGCTCGAAAAGGGAAGATGAAATTAAAAATGAAATCATTTTTAATGCGCTATTAAATTTGAAAATGGCAAAATTTTACGTAATTTGGAAATTAATTTTTGGAGGTCGATTTATGCCCAAAATTAATGTTTTATCCCCTTTTTCACCTTAAGAAATTAAAGTTTAAATAACTTGAAATTCTGAAACTCGGGTTTCCCTGGCGGTCCCTTTAAGGGTTACGGAAAACTCCAATTATCTTTTCACTCGGCGTTTACGAAGCTGAATGTTGTCAGGTGCAGCGGCTCGAACTCACGCCGCGAATGAATTAGAAACAAGAGGAGTTAAGTTTTAGAGATGTTGAAGTATAAGAGAGTGCGGGCCTATTTTACTTCGCAAACCTGACAAAAACCCATACGTAAAAAAAAAATAACGGCGTTTGAACCCAGAAACGCGCCCTTAATTACGCTTATAATCCAACATAATCCTTTTTTCCCATCTATATTAAGGGTTTTGACGGATCCAAGGCCCGCGATATATTTACCCTATAGAACTATAATCTTTAACTGTTCGTATCAATCGGAAGATGGATCTTAAAAATCATTTCTTAAACCCTTTAAAATTAGGAATAATTTGCTGTCTCGTGATATTTTTTTTTTTTTAGTTCAACGAACTTAAAAATCGTGCCAAATGTTTTCTCTTTCTACTACGTCTAAATATTAAAAGAAAAAATGAAAAACAAAGTTTAAAAAAGGAGCCGCGTTCTAACTTTCCCTTTCCACGCAGTTTCGTTAAAAAAATTCGTAGGAATCCGTTTTTAAATTTCCCCTAACCGAGTTCTAAGAGCGGTTAGGACTTAGCCATAACCTTTCCCCCCTCTCCCACCCCCTTCTAAAAATTCCGTAACCATCTCGCGAAGTGAGAAATTGGAGAATAGAGTTAAGAAGGAAGCCGAGGAAAGAAAAATGTCCGCCTCGGATCTCTGACGCGCCGAATTTTGGAAAACGCCAAACATTGTTCGCTCTCGAGCTTCCTCCTTCATTCCTAGCATCCCTATAGAGTCACTTTTCCCTCTTTTTATCGCTATTCCGTGTTATATTAGCCTTTGGAATGCTTATAATAACACGGGGACGCTGCAGGAGGGTTTGCTCGTTCCTAGAATAAATAACCAGCTATATAGCCATTATTCCGTCCGCTCCTATTCTCGAAAAATTCATTTCAAGACGCGCCGTCTTAATATTTTATCCGTGAAGGTTATACTTTATATATAATTTAAATAATAATAATTCTTATTACGAAGAAATCTATTTTTAAAATATAATACCGAATTAATTAATATTATACGTTGAAGTCTTTGGGAACGAAATACTGGTCCATTATAAAGTTTATATTGTGTTAAAAAAATACCATTTTTAACAAAGAATATATGGGAGCAAAGACAGCTTGCGAAAATCTGTTATTGTTTTAACGCTTTGTTTTTTGTTCGGGAAGTAAATTGTAACGAAGCGACGTTAAAGATCAAGGACTTAAAACACGCCGGTGTTTTATTAATTCTAAACCCTTTTAGCGCCTTTATCTTTATTCCTCTTTTAAATCATTTTCTGTTTGTGGGGGAATATAAAACAATTCTTTAGTGAAAAATGTTCTTTCAGAAATCCTTATTTTTTATTCGTTATTATTTTTAACAAAAGGTAAACACGCTTTGTACTTTCAAGGTTTACTTTCTCTCTCTCACTCTCTCTCTCTCTCTTTCTCTCTCACTCTCACTGGTTCCGTGTCGTATTGTTTGTTTTAATGATTAATAAGTGAAGGGATGTCGAGACTTCGGGCAAAACAAAATTAATAAAACCAACTTGGAGATAATTAATTTCCCCGTTCCCTGTCCTGTATAACAATATGACTACTTAAAGTAGACGTACGCGTCATTGCAACCGCTTCCACTCGGTTCAAACCTCGGAAAAGTCATCTCGCGATTAAATTTAATCCTAGGAGCGGAATGGCTTTGGTTTAAAAGATAAAACTAAACGTATAATTATCTACAATTTGACAATTTGTAAGTTATTTTCTGAAGAGGGACTATGGTCTGAAAGTTTCCGAAATAAATTTAGTTTAAACAATTTGATTCTATTCCGCGAAGCCTCATTTTACGTAAATTAGTTCTTGGTCAATTTCTTCGTTAAATTGATACCGGGGCTCGAAGCTAATATACTTCTATCTTTTAATATAAATCAAATTGTAGAGATAACGGGTGTAGTGTAGTCTCGTACTCGTTGTCAATTCAGGATGGATTAAATTATAATAAAAATATGAAATATTAAAGGTTTATTATTAATATATATTTATCTCGGAGTTAAACCTAATTAAAATTTTATATACGTATATATTAAAGAGTAAAAATTCGTTTTAAATGATTTATTCTAGACTGGAATGGCGGTGTTCATTCGTTAGGCGCGTAAAGGACGGGACGAGTTTAGAGACGCGAACCCAATTTTAGTAATTTAATTTGGAAAATGAAAAGGGAGCCAGTTTTATATCGAGGAAATAAATAAATTATATTATTCTTTCGTTCGAGAAACGTTATTACGGACTGCTTTCTTCCCAGTAAGGTTTAACGCGGCGTATCCTTCCGCCGCGTATCGGATTTTTGAACGAGCTTAAACAATTTTTCTTTCGAAGGTAATTTCATTTTTTTCTCCCTCGTTTTTTAACTGTTACGAAATAATCGAGTTTTTCCAAATATTTCTTTTAAAATTGATAAATTAAATTCCCTTAGGAATTCGATTCAAAAATCTCCGAGCTCCGTTCCAAAATTAAATTAGAGTCGATAATGAAATAGACTACATCGAAGGAATTTATCGAAAAAGTCTCCCTATCACTTAAAGCGCCCATTTTCCGATTTGATTTTACCCTAAAGCGAGGCTGTTACGCATTTTTCACGAAGTTAATACGCAATTTGGGGTTCCTTTTTCGGTAATAATCCATTCAAAATATACCTTAACTATATTACCCGTCAAAAAAGATAGCAAACATATTTTTAATATTAGTAATTAGTTAATTAATATAATCCTACGCGTAATATTATAGAAATTTATCTTACTTTCTTCCTTTTCTTTCTTCGTTAAATGTAGCCCCCCCCCCCCCAAAACCCGGATTATTCTCTAAATCTCTAATTACCAAAAAGTATAATCAAAATTAGGCCTTGTAAGATCTAATCAAGCGAGCGTAACTAAATATTTAATATTTGTTTGTAAAAAAAAGAAACGATAAAAAATTACGTTGCATTCTCCCTTTATTAGGCGGGAAATTTTAGTTTTAAAAACTTTGATGATGTACTAATTATATATATAATTAAACAACGTATAACGAAGCTTATTTCTACTTGACAGGTATAGAAAAAAAATGTAATTTTTTTAGGAGACTAACCTTCGTGGATTGCCAAGTTATTTATATTTTAAAAACCTTGGTAAAGGTACGAGTAACGTCCCCACTTTTTAGTTTTTCCATTTTTCGAGCGGAGTTGACAATACGCTCAAACTGGAGCGGATTGTTACGCGATAAGCCACGGCGTAGGACGCGAAAAATTCATTGTCAACTCGTCTCGCGAATTAGAATTAGTAATATGTCGAGGGTGTCGCCAAAGTAGGGCCCTCTTCCCGTACTTAACGCGTTTTTAAATAGCGGAGGACCGTTCGTTAGACAGATATAGAAACGCTATATAGTTTCTCGACGCGATGCTATTGTTATAGAGAGAGGAAATGGAATTGGCATTCCCGTATCTCATCGTCAACCTTTTTTATCCTTTTTTTTTTTTTTCGTTGACTCGGCGCCCAATCTTGTCAAAATTTGACGTAAAACGTCATTTGCTCGGGTATATGACGTCACGAAGGCAAACCCCGCCGTATTTGACCCAAATTTGTCACTTTTTCCCGCCATTTTCCAAACTTTTCTCCGCTAACAAAAAATAAACTAAATTTAACTTTTACTATTAATAGAATTTACTACTAAATAGTTTGGGACGCTAAAATTGTCTTTATATTTTGTTTGTTTCGCTAAAGTATAGGAACGAGAAGAAAAAATGCGTGGAAGATTTGAAATCTTCGTTAATTTTTCAGATTTGATAAATTATTTTTAGAGGATTTTAGATTTGACCTTTGTTTCGAAATGGCGTTTGGACATCGAGTAGGTTCATTTATGAGCAAAAATGATGTTTTTAACTCTATTTTCTACACTTAATACTGTTTAATCGTAAATTGTCGAAGCCAGGTTTCTTGCTCCCGACCTTTAAGTCAAAATAACTGGGCTAAATTTCTATATAGGTACTCTTAATTTATTTGTAGGAGCAATTTTCTTCTTCGTAATGAATCAATTGGCAGCGCCCTATTTTGTCCGCCAGCTCATTTTATGGCATCTTTAAGTCACAAACGCGTCGTTTAAAACTTTAATAGCCCTTATCATTTTACAGTAAACGAGCTAGGCTAAAAATAGATTTCCGCCTATAAACCAAAAATAGCCCCTGTATGTTGGCTCTGTCTTGGACACGGAAGCGCGACACTTGGAACACTTTTAAAGGGGCTACTTATTGAAAATCGGTACAAATGATTTATTTTTATTCCAAAAACGATGGTCCTTTTGAGTATTTAATCGTTAAACGAGTCATTGTTAATATATTTAAATTAACAAAGATTAAACTTTGTTTAAATGATATTTTAAATTTGGTTTTCCCAAAAAAAAAAAATCCGCGTTAATTTTCAATATTAGAAGTAACCTGTTTTTCAATGAGAATTTAAACCCGGTTCCAAGATCATATTTTAAATACGATACTTTGACCTTTGTTTAGCGAGGTTCGTGACGTCAGTCTCTACACTTATCTTTATTTTGTAAGGGAACTATATTGGAAACTATATCTATAACATTTCAATAATGATTGGTCGTTATTCCGTAGCTCGTGGACCAAACGAGCGTTAAGCGAATGATTTATCGTCTTTCAACATCTCGTACCTTGGGGGGGGGGGGGTGGATTGGGAAGGAGGGGGTTTTATTAAGCAAATATTTCAAAGGAGAACAAAGGCTTAATGGGGCGTCGGATGTTTGCCAGAGACTCGCCCCTACTACAAAAATCACTCTAACGATCTATACGGCGGACTATCCCTCGTTCCATTTTCATCCAAAGTTCTTTTTAGGCAAATTCCGCAACCTTATCGCGTCATAATGGGGGGCGTGTCCTAATTCCTGATATACCGACGCTTCGATTTAACCCACATTTTGAGATTATTTCCTAGTCGATTTCGTCGAATGACGCTGAAGGTATTTTGAGTTCGGATAATGTTTTTTAAATATCTACGTTAATAATATTAAGTTTAATAACTGTTGATATTTAGGCGTACAAACCGAGTAGAAGAGATAACTCGGACCTAAACTGTAGTCGACTGACCGTGCTGGAATAGAGACCCCAATACTGGGGGATTTTGGGGGATATTATTTAATTCGAATAAATGTTTAAGAAGCGAAAACTATTCGTTAGAACAGGCTGCGAACTAGTAGATCTTTTAATTTTTCCGTAAAGTTTTTGGCGTCGCTTAACGGGGTGACTAACTACAATTAAAGGGTGTGGCTGTAATGAACTTCTTGCCAACCCCCTCCTACAAAATCTCTTTCCCAGACAAATTATTAATTACTTTTTTGACCAATTTTCTTCTCTTTTTCCATTATTAAACTTTAAACGTGTCTGCTATAATATTGGGCGTTCAATATCTTAAACTTAGATGACGTCTTTTTTAAGTCTCGAAGTTTTCAAATATTAGTTTTAATTATATAAGAACTCGAGGAACTAAGATACGGAGTTTTTTACATTTCGATTTTTCTCCCGAAAAGGATGAAGTTGAGAAAATTCTCATTTTCTCGATGGAGTTTTCTATTGATTTTTTTCTCACCCTTTTTTCCGCCGTGATAGAATGTTTTCACTTTTTTTTCTCAACCATTTTTATATTTCTATCTTTGGGCTAAAATTTTCGCTAGCGTTTGCGGAAAAGGAGTCGTTTTGGGACCCGAGGTGCTAATTAGGCTAAAATGAAAAATGAAAATGAAAAAAAAGTTTCTTTGATTTGGGATTTAACTCGCCAGCTAGTTTTGAAGAAAAATCTTCGCGGTTAAATCCGGGAATGTTCCGGCTTTATTTTTTGTTGCGCGGAAGCGATGACGTCAAAGGAAAGGGAAAGTTTCGTCATGACGTCATTTATTCGTCTTATATAAAAAGTAATTTTGAAATTCAAATTTGCTTAAAAGGTTTAGTTATTTATGCCAACACGTATTCGTCGCGTTTTTACTCGATAACTAGCCTCTCGATAATTACCTGGGTCTGGGTGGAAGAAACTTTGCAAATTAAAATGTCTAAAATAAATCGATTTATTTGATTGATGACGTAGCGCTTTCTGTAAACTCAATCTGACTCGATTCGGGCCAAACTCGCGAATGTTCATTTGGAAGTAATGAAAAATCTATGATTTTAAATAAATTGCGAGTTTATATTTGAACGGTATATGATTAAACAAGAAAATATCGATTACTAGGGTAGGAGGGAATCCGCAAAAATATCAGACCCTCTCACGCGAGCTAGATTAAATTCGTGTATGAAATTCGATTAAATTTTCGGATATCTAAGCATCGATGCGTATATTTTAAGGGGGAAGTGGGCCATTTTTACTAGTCACCAAAATTATTTTTCAATTTTAAAGAATTCAAACCCCATTGTAGATTGATCTATTCTTAAACTCGCGGCTTAAACGCCATTATTAAATTGGTAATCGTATTATTTATTGATCTAATTATTATCCCCGCTCTAGAGACGATTTTCAGAGCCTTTAGCGAATGTTTTGAGAACTTCAATAGGAAAATAAAAGCGAGTTATTTCTTCTATACCGATTACTAAATGAAAACGAGTGGTCGATAAGGGGTTGCGTAAGATCTTTAGAACGCGATTCGAGCGTCATTTTTCCGCGTCATGGATAAAGAGTTTGAAACGCTAGCCATCTTCGAGTCCCCCGCGCGCGATACGTTTCGTATTGATTGGAATAAGTTTAAGGTAAACTCACCCGCAAATCCAGGAATGTCTTCGACGAGGGTTAACGACGGTCGGTACGAGTAAGGGTTTGGTCCCGATCAATTGGATGGTGGTGCTCGGGTTCGTGACGGTGGTGGCCGAACTGGAGGAAGAGCCGCCGCTTCCTCTTCGATGATAACCGAGCGAGTGGTGATTGGAAGCCATGGCGGCTCCTTCCGGGGTGAGCATAACCCGGATGGCGGGCACCGTGTCCGCCGTCGATTCCGAGTCCTCCTCGCCCGCGACTTCGTTCTCTTTCGTCGTTGTTTCGTCTTTAACGACGTCTTCGTCGTCTTCGTCCACTTCGCGTAGGACGAGCGGACACGACGCGATACCCGTTCCATCTCGGACGTCGTCCGTTTCTTCGGCCACTTCGACCAGAACGTCGCCCATTTCGCGACCTCGAAGCGCGTCTCCGGAATAGAGCGGCTCGTTTTTGGGACTCTCCGAAGGAGAATCGGGGTCGGAACGCGCGATTTCTTTGAGGAGAAGGACGGGGTCGCGACCTCCGTCACCCCCGTCGCCGCCGCAGCAACAGGGGGAACGAAAAGCCGAAGATCCGCGAACCGTCCGATTTTGATTTCGATGGCGACAGCCGCAACCGCAGCAACAACGGAGAACGAAGTCGATAAGACGTCGGCGGAAGTTGCGGCCCTCGGCGGCGACCCCGTCAGCGATGCCCGTGGGCACCGGATAAAAGAAGAGACGCGCGCGAAGACTCGCGGCGGAAGTAGGGAACCCTAACTTCTACCGGAAGAAGGAACTTTTCCCTCGCTCCTCGAGGGTTGAGTTTCCGCGACCGAGTTCCTCTCGGACCAGATCGCTTTTCTTTAAAACTCGACGACGCTCGGAGGACAGCTGGGACTGGTTTGTAGAAGAGCGAGAGGATGGAACGACGTCCAAACCGGACTCGGGCTCTCTAAACCCCGTTTGTATTCGCGGTGTCGTTGTTAAGCTTAAGGACGGGGATAATAAGGAGGGGGGGATGGAAGCGAAACTCCGTCGAGACCGGAAATGGACGAAACCGCCTGGAGACGTTTTTGTAGTAGGCGAAAAAAAGACGAAGAACCCGGACATTGGCAGTGGCGACGGTAATTGGCGAAGAGGCATGCTGCTTGGACGGCGCGCCGTCCGCCTCTATTTCTTCTATATATTTTCTATCTTCTTCTTCTTCCCTCCTTTCTGTCTCTTATCTCTCGGGCTTCTTCCCCTTTAGCTTCCTCGGGGGTTAAAGATAAAGGTTTACGCCTTTTTTTCTCGCCAGTTATTTCTACCTTCCCCCTTTTTCGGCCTTCTTTAGATTTTTTCTTTCTTTCTTATATATATGTTAGTTCTTTCTTCGGAGTTTCTCCCTTTTAGTTTTTTTTTTTTCCACTTTTTCCCGACGTGACTAGCCAAAGGAAAGCTGGTTCTGGATGAAACGGGCACCCCAAATTTTCTTTCCCTCGAGAAGAATGTGGCCCCCGCGAAAAGGCGACTGAGGATAGACCGAATTTAACCGGGAAAAAATGCGGTGGGGTAAAAACACACCCAATGAGATTTCTTATATAAGAATTTATCCGTACACCTCTTTACGGCGTTCGGTCCAGTCCCTTTACAACCTTTTTTACCACTTTTTTTTCTTCTTGGGGATAAAAAAATGTGGCGCGAAATTTCCGATAGAAGGTATCTGTTGAAGTTGTAGACTCGATTGTTCAGGGCGAGAATGGAGAGAAGAAGAGCCGTTGCCGAGATTCCAATTGGTCAGTTCTTTAAGAGTTCTTTCAAATATAGTTCGGAGATGCCAAATTATCTCAATTTTTTTCCAAGAATCTTAAAGATATTTATTCTTCGCTTCGTTATACCCACTCTATCAACAAAGTTTCGTTATATTTTGGCAGTACCTTATTATTTTAGATGAAAAATGTTCCTCGTTGTATTAGTTGCCCGAAAAATTGAATAATAACGAGAAAAACCTGATTTTTTTGCGAGGGTTTGATGTTAGAGTAAACTCGAGAGATGACTCGAAATAGGGATTTTTCTCTACTAAGGTTGTATGAAAGCGACCACTCAAAAGTAACTGAAATTAACTTTAGATTTCCGTTAGTAATTGCTTCGTTGTAAATAGTTAGTAACCTCATTGATGTCAGTTTTTTTCACGGCTTCGTTCACCGAAGTATATTTTTCCGGTGTAAAAGTCTTAAATAGATTAACGGATCGTTTTGTTGGTTTTGTTCGATTTCACTTCCCCGTTATATTTTTCGAATTCGTAACGAAAAACACCGATTTAAAGATGTCAGATTGTTTTAAACATTTTCTCGAAATTTGAAAAGAATAAATTTTATTAAACACGAAAGATGTTTGGGAAAAAGAATCCGGTTCTTATCGTACCTCAATGACGTTCGATATTTAAGTTTTTCCATCGTTGTTGGGCCAAAAAAAGGCGGCAAAAACCAAAAATATCCGAATAGTTTCTTAGCATTTTCTTTTCCATTTTAGTATTTGTTTTTTTGAAAAGGTTGAAACGCGTCGAAACGCATTCGTTCGTAGATAAAAATATCCGAGATTCTAGATACTGAACGTTACCCCGAGACTCGAAAAGAAGTAAAACGCGACGACCTTTCTAACGAAATTATATCCTAGTTAGTAGCGTACGTTGTTGTAAACGTAGTAACGCGTACTTTCATACCGAGAAGGATTTTTTTCTTCCGAGTTGTAAGGTTTCTTTATAAGATCTTGAGGGAGAGAAAAAACTGTATTTAAGGGCGCTATTTTGTAGGTAAACGTTTACGAGATACTAACGGGAGCTCGAAGGAGCTGCCGAACTTCGCAGTGTTCCTCGCCTTTCTCTTCTGGAAGAGAGCTGCCCACTAAAACTCCCTCTCTCTTTCTCTCTCTCTCTTCGTGCGTGAAACCCCCGAAAACTGAGCCCCCATTTCGAAGCGATTTCTCTATAGCATCCTCTCTCTCTCTCTGTCCTATGGCGCGCTAGGTCTTTCTCTACTCCTTCGCCTCCAAAAATCCACGAACCAAGATATGGGGAAGTGTTTTTGCTTAGGTTCCGTTTTCATGACGTATCGTAGGAAATCAACAGCGCCCGATTCTCTGGTAAAAGAGCGAGAAAAACTCGCGTATTTTTAAGTGTAAGATATGAAAACGCGGCCTAAGACTCTAGGGAAGTTAATTTTGATTTGAATTGACAACGAGTACGAAGCTACGGCCGCTCGTATTCCAAGTTTTCTTAATCTTATTGAAGTCTAGGTTCGTTCGCGGTGCCGAATCAAATAGGAATCGAGATATTTTGTACGTTTTAGCGCGTACGAAGGTACCTATCCGTTTTATCTCCGCGTAAGAAATTTTGAATTTGGAATGGAGCCTAGTTTCGCTATAATCTCCCCCAAACTGATCTCGGATAAAGATTCTCTGTGGATTTTCCTCCGTTGTAACTTATTTATTATATAATATTTGTACTCTTTTTTTCAAAGAGAGTTGGTACGAACTATTATCACTCGTACGAGATTTAACGTTACGTATCAATCCGCGTTATCATATTCGATAGCGTCAACTCCTCTTTGAATATAAAAAGTGATCTATATTATTCTTCCGTCGAAAGCCTCGGCAAACGTGGGTTAGGATATTTAACGGGGTGATTTCTGGATGGGCGAAGGTTGACGAGTGTTTGAGAAACAGTTTTGCCGTTTGCCAACTTTGGTGTTTAAAACAACTGTAAAAATACCCTATCAACGTCATCGTAAAATCAACGAGGATTTTGCGGGTATTTAACGGATTCGCTAAGCCTAATATCGGAATAAATTCTGAAATAAATAGATAAGAATTGCTGACGCGAATAAGAGGTCGCCCGACTCTAAAACTCGCGTAATATTTTCGTAAATCATCTCTTTTGGTTATTTCCAAGCCCCGTTTTCGATAAAGTTAATAGAATAGTATTGGGATTTAGGGTTCAATTTAGCCCCTCGTAATCTAATTACTTGACGTAACTCTGCAAAGCCACCAATAGGAAACGTCCGCCTTTTCGTAACCTCGTATTCCTTAGCAGCGATCCTACATTTTAGCCCCTAAACATTTTGATAAATTGGAGAAAATGAGCGATAGGGGGAAAGACTTATAGACAACGTCCGAAATATCCCAAATTCTTTTAGAGTGGACACCGGGGGATAGGGGGATGCTAAGAAAACAGACGTCACGTGACGTGTCAAGAAGATATTAATCCGAGCGAGGCTTCAGCCGTATTAACACCGCTTTATCTTCCCTTTTTGTAGTGAAATCAGCGCTTATCGTACTCGGTTTGAATTTTGAACGTTAGTAAGCTTCGGTATACATTCTTAAAGGGATACTAGGTACACCCGTAGACTCTGAAACAAGCTAGAAACTAATTTACAATTAAATTTTCAAAAAAGCCTAAATAAGTTTTTAAGAAATTAGGAATGGAAAAGATTCTTTTGAAAAACTTCGTTACTCATTCCAATAAAATGACATCTCTAGAATAAAAACATCTCTATTATTGGTTTACGCCCGTATAATTTCAAAGACGACCTCTTGGATTGGCTGAAAACTAAATTTACTAATATCTTCGAGCCTAATTTCGTCACTTAACCTACAACAATAATTTCTACTTGGAGTTGTTCTCGAGTTCTGATCGAATGTTTTAAGACGCGTTTTAAAAATCTAAATTGATTGTAAATAACTCGTTTGTAGAGTGTCTAGTATCCCTTTAAAATACTCTATGAAATTTGTAGTTGATTTTAAATGTAGCTTCGGTTATCCGCTCTGAAATCTGAGAGGGATTGGCTCCGTGATTCCGCTGTCGTACGCGGCCCGATCGAAACTAGGAATCGATGTCATTCTCCTCTTCCCTCTTCTCCGACCCCCCCCCCCTCCCCCCTAGCGAGCTCTCCGAGGTTCCTAAAACGATGCCGCAGTCTCCATCGCTCTCTCTCTTTATCGTTCCAGGCACCTTTTCTTATCCAATAGTTAATTCCAATTGGAACTGACAGCGTGTACGAGCCCGGAGATTCCGTCATTTCTTAGATTTATTTACGTACGAAGCTAATTTCGCTCGCGGTGTCAACTGAAGTAGTTATTATTATTTCCATTTCGAGTTGGTAGCGGCTACGAAGCTTGAATGCGCTTTATTTCTATAATTCGGATAATGATAGCTTTGGTTTGGGTGCGCTGTCATTTCGACTCGGATTTGAGTATAGTTCGAAATCGGTTCAATTAAGGACTATTTTTTGTGTGTAAGTTTTAACGTAAGGTATAATTCCGCCCAGGTTTTAGACGTGACGTCATTTCCGTTTGAATCGCGACGCGACCTAGGTATATACGCGTTGATTCCTTTCATCCTTGTCAGTTTTCTTTTTGTCGATTTCTCACGGTGCACCCACGAAAAGCTTTTTAGTTCTCCGACGCCTGTTGGATTTCTTTCCCCGCGCGCCTCTTCGCTCTGCCATGACGCTAGAATCGCCCTCGTAATGATGGCTGGCGGGAATAAACGCGAGCGGGGGGCCGTCCATAAATTTCTTTATATTATCTTCTTTATTTTTCGCGACGCAACCCGTAAGTTTTAACGAGAATTAATGGTGGTTCTATTTCGAGAAACGCGTTGGTTTTTGAGGCTCGATATGATGGGATTTTAATTTTAAAGTAATTCTTGTTAGGCTTAGCGAAATACCAACAATGATATAAATTTAGCTATCTAAGGAATATAAAGTTATTAAACGTAAAAAACCAAATTAGGGTGCTAAATATTCGATCAAATATTAAAATAAATGAATAAATAGACAAAGTATAAAAAATATAAGATTACAAATGGTTACGTTTCCCGCGCTTTTTCATTAATTACCTGGGTTACGTTAGGAATATTTAATGATTCAAATCACGTGGTACAGAATGAATACTTCTTTAATAAGAGCAGAATAAAGGCGATAAATATTAAGAGAATGGATGCTCTTAATTAAAATGGATGGGGGAGGGTTTAAATGTAAAATGTAGAATAACTCTTTAAGGTGTTTTTAATGAGAGCGTGACCGGCCTCTCGCCAAGGGTCAAGGCTAAAATCGAGTCCCCCTATTCTAAGGGTAAGGTTGTTTCGATCGAATTCTTAGCTCTCGACCTTCTTCCGAGACTTAAAGAGAGGATGAAAAGTAAATTTAATTTTAAAATAACCCTGAAATTGGGGCTCATCAACTTTTCATTAATTATAGAATCAGATATCTTACTTTGAAAATGGACGCAGCGTTATTATTAAGCGTTAAGAAAGCGGATTTTACATTGAATAGAGTGTGCTTTTTCAACGAGTTACGATAAATCAACGCTACATGTCGACATTACGACACGGAGCCGAGTTGAGATCTACATATCGAAATATATTTGTAGTTAGACCCAAATCCGAAATAATTCTAGAGATTAGATTAATCATTGCTTTTTTACCTTCACTTTATTTAACCCTTTTTCGATTTTTCCCCCTTCCAGTGTGATGATAATATCCCATTATATTTCCTAGAAGGGGGGGGGGCATTTTTCCCCATCCGGAAACTGTTTTAAGCCATGATTCTGGTCCCATTCAAAGTTTTTATTTGGCATAATCTTTATAAATGATTAGCATATTTGATATAATATTCCAGTTCGTACCCGCGGATTAAGGAAGAGTGATTGGCACACGACCCCCGTACGAGCCATAGTTTCTTTCCCTATAACGATAACCGAACAAAGCGCGAAGCTTCCTGTAATAATGGGTGCCATTAATTTCATCCAAACGAAGCTGTTTTTGTAATAGTAATGATGCCATTTGATTATTATACCTTTGTTTCATCATCGCGTACTCGAATTCTCGTTTCAAAGAAGCTTTTATTTAATTAGCGGTCATGTTTTATCCGAAATATCCGATTTTGTTTTTTCGAATACATTATCTTCCAATTAAGGGGAACTAGGGCCGTCGCTAATTTAATCAAAAACCAGCTTAATTGTTTCCAAGAATCGATTGGAAGATCGCGAACGAAATCAGTTGTTTTCGCTAGAAAACTGTACGTAGTTTTAATTAAAGAAACCACGAAACTAATTTTCAAAATAGAATACTTTTTATGACTCCGCCTATAGCAGTGCCGAGTGTAAAATATATTTAGGAGTCCTAGACCCCCAAAATGTTTCTGGGAATTTTTTCTATTAGATTTGTGATGTTCCGAGAAGATGCTTTCGTACCAGCCAAGTTTACCAGGAAATTTCGGTAATTGAATCTTTCCTTCGGGAGTTTTCGCGTTAATTTTGGCTAGACTAGGACTAGCTTAATATATATTAATTAACGCGAATATGTCCAAGCTTTACTTTTATAATTATCTATATATACATTAATATTAATTAATAATTTAACGCGCTTCTGTTAGATAAAATTAATATTCATTTTTTTGTTAGTCAGATAGAATGATAATAAACCTAATTACATTTTAAGGGAGAATGAAATGTAATAACGAGTGATTGTTTATCGATTGTTTAAATGTAGGGGTCTAATCCAGCCTCCGGAGTTTCATTCTCTATTTAAGGAAATCGAACGAAAAAGTAGGCCGTTCGTATTTGATGTAGACTTTACGTAGCCACTCGCTTAATTTATTTTGAAAATAAACAACCAATCAAAGACTGCCGGTTCAAACCGAGAAAAAATAATTAATCACTAGCAAATATAAAAATCTAGTCAGTTTCATTTTGAGGTATCGCGCGTTTATCACGGAACTTTTGAAAACAAAATATGATTTAAAAAAAAGCAAATTGAAATCTAGCGAACGAGAGATTTAACGTTTTCGGAAACGAAATTTTTTTTTTCCTCTCTCTCGGGCCGCTTGCTAAATCCATTTGTCATTCGGCTTTAGTTAGTTTGAAGCGAAGGAAAATAAGGATTTTTTGGCTCTTATACCAAGGTGGGGGAGAGATATTTGGCCACGATCCCATCAAAAAACAGACTCGTTTTACGTCGCTGCTATGATTAGATCCAGGGACGACTGAACCTCTCGCCTACCCATAGACCTAATATCTCGCGACTCCCGATGAATTTAGGCCTCGCTCAACGCCCCGAGTTTTATTTCAATATTAAATACAATCAGAAGTTAGTAACGGTGTTACGCGAAAGTAATTTAGTTTCAACGAATCAACGATGATAAAGAGAAGCGGATGAGTTTTGTGACAATTGCCTCCGTCTAACGGGCTGCCCTGGGACAATATTTACATTACAAAATTTTTTCTCGAGGAAATTAGGCTTAGCAGACTTTCATAATTAATCCTAAATTAGTACAAAATCTTTGCCGCGGGTTTCCTACTATGATTTCATCTTGTACTTCTGGTTCTATCATTATCCCCGCCTCTTCTTAGAGTTTCGATATGCCTCGCGGTCCAGATTTGGGGACGTTGCTTCAAAATTTCGAATACAGAAACGTCTCGAGGGGAATTAAGTTTCGTTACGAGAACCGAATTAGAAATGGTAATCGCCAAGGCCCGAAGCCCCGCGAGCAGAAAGGGATAATTTATTAAGAATTGGCTGAAGTTCGATCTCAAGCTTTCCCGCCGCGCTTTTTCGCCTTATCTGTTTATTACCATTGGATTACTCTTACGAATATACTAGCTGAAAGCCCGCCCTACGGGCGGGTTTCATCCAGTTGCTTCGGGCCTAATGAAATTGTATTAAAATCTGAGTTTCCACGCGCCTGCCATATGAAAAGAGGTGAAAAGGATTGAACAGTGTTATAATTAGTAACAGCATGTAACGATACCAAATCGAAGATTTAATTTTTCACTTAATTCTAATTTTAAGAAGATTTAATTTTTCACTTAATTCTAATTTTAAGAAGATTTAATTTTTCACTTAATTCTAATTTTAAGAAGATTTAATTTTTCACTTAATTCTAATTTTTATTTTCTTCTTTTTAAGGGCGGTCCTCTTCCTTTCCACCTTATTTTCGGCGGCCATCTTGCTTTTCATGCGGCCATCTTACTTTTCATCTTTTTTTTCATGCGGCCATCTTACTTTTCATCTTTTTTCATGCGGCCATCTTACTTTTCATCTTTTTTAAGGCGGCCATCTTGCTTTTCATCTTTTTTCATGCTTCCATCTTGCTTTTCATCTTTTTTTTCATGCGGCCATCTTACTTTTCATCTTTTTTCATGCGGCCATCTTACTTTTCATCTTTTTTCATGCGGCCATCTTACTTTTCATCTTTTTTCATGCGGCCATCTTACTTTTCATATTTTTTAAGGCGGCCATCTTGCTTTTCATCTTTTTTCATGCTTCCATCTTAATTTTCATCTTTTTTTTCAGGCGGCCATCTTGCTTCATCTTTTTTCATGCGGCCATCTTACTTTTCATCTTTTTTCATGCGGCCATCTTACTTTTCATCTTTTTTAAGGCGGCCATCTTGCTTTTCATCTTTTTTCATGCTTCCATCTTAATTTTCATCTTTTTTTTCAGGCGGCCATCTTGCTTTTCATCTTTTTTTTCATGCGGCCATCTTACTTTTCATCTTTTTTCATGCGGCCATCTTACTTTTCATCTTTTTTCATGCGGCCATCTTACTTTTCATCTTTTTTCATGCGGCCATCTTACTTTTCATCTTTTTTAAGGCGGCCATCTTGCTTTTCATCTTTTTTCATGCTTCCATCTTAATTTTCATCTTTTTTTTCAGGCGGCCATCTTGCTTCATCTTTTTTCATGCGGCCATCTTACTTTTCATCTTTTTTCATGCGGCCATCTTACTTTTCATCTTTTTTAAGGCGGCCATCTTGCTTTTCATCTTTTTTCATGCTTCCATCTTAATTTTCATCTTTTTTTTCGGGCGGCCATCTTGCTTTTCATCTTTTTTTTCATGCGGCCATCTTACTTTTCATCTTTTTTCATGCGGCCATCTTACTTTTCATCTTTTTTCATGCGGCCATCTTACTTTTCATCTTTTTTCATGCGGCCATCTTACTTTTCATCTTTTTTAAGGCGGCCATCTTGCTTTTCATCTTTTTTCATGCTTCCATCTTAATTTTCATCTTTTTTTTCAGGCGGCCATCTTGCTTCATCTTTTTTCATGCGGCCATCTTACTTTTCATCTTTTTTCATGCGGCCATCTTACTTTTCTTTTTTAAGGCGGCCATCTTGCTTTTCATCTTTTTTCATGCTTCCATCTTACTTTTCATCTTTTTTCATGCGGCCATCTTACTTTTCATCTTTTTTCATGCGGCCATCTTACTTTTCATCTTTTTTAAGGCGGCCATCTTGCTTTTCATCTTTTTTCATGCTTCCATCTTAATTTTCATCTTTTTTTTCAGGCGGCCATCTTGCTTTTCATCTTTTTTCAGGCGTCCATCTAACTCTCATCTTTTTGCAGGCGGCCATCTTGATGTTCAACTTTTTCCGTTAGTTTAAAAGGTTCCGTTTAAAATTTATTACCACTCCATTTTTAAATGCTCCCTGTAATGCTAAGCGGGGTTTTAATATATAAGACTACTACTCCGCGTCTAACAATCCTCCGTGGGGAAAAAAAAAAAAAGACCCTACACTATACAAATAATTATCAACCAATGGGAGGCCGGCGTTAAGGCGAGGCATCCCGCAACGGGATCCTCCTGAAACGACAGATTATCGTGTTAACGAACGGAAGCCTTTATCGAACTGGAATTTTTAACTTTAATTTTAATTTAAAAAGAGTAAAAAGCGGTACGAACCCCGATTAAATTTTATAATTTAAACTGAGCGGAGGCCTAACAGGAAGAAAATTAACGAAACACTGAAACGTTTGTAACGATACCAAATTGAAGATTTAATTTTTCAATTAATTCTAATTTTAATTTAAAACGAACTACGAACCCAGATTAAATTTTGTTCCGTAGACGGCGTGTTTCTCCAAGAGCAATAAAATTAGCGAACTCGTGGGGGGCCGGAACGGCTCGGAATAAATTCCCCCGCGAAAAAACGAACCAACGAACGACGAACGAACGAACGAACGTCGTGGTTTTTATATATAAGATAAGCGCGGAGTAATAGGGATGGAAAGTTGAGCCTTAAAGGAAGTAGATTTAGATTTCTACATCCGATCTTCCTCTTAGGTTTAACTTTTACTCATTATCTATTAAATCGGATAGTTGTTAATTATTTTAGAACGCGTCGTTAATAATCAAATATTTAAAACAATGTATGGATCGCTAAATCTGATGTTAAGGCGCCTTCTTCAATGAGTTTAAATTGGCTTTCCCAATTAGAAAAGATTTTAGACTAAAATGCGATTGTAAAATTTCAACATAAATTGAAATATTTTCTTTCAAATTTATGAAAGTTCCCCTAAATTAATCTCTATCTTTCAACCCTAAAAGCGTAATATTTTCGGCGCGAAACCTCGACCTTTCTCTCTCCTTAATTTCTAAAAATTTTCTCGTAATCTCGTTTGAAAGATCCCCTAGCTTTCCTCTCGCTCGAAATTCAAAATTTTCCGCCTCTATCTACCTCGTTCTTAATTCTCTAGGGAGTTTATGGATTTGACAAAGTCGACTTTTATAATTTAACGCGAACGCGAGAGAAAGTGCAAAAATTTTTCCCAATTTTCATTTCTAGGCCTTTTACGCATTTATTCGAATAGAGTTTTATCTCTGTTCCATTTTCCAATTCCCACGTTACCGTGAGACGGTAGAGCGCGCGCGCGGAGGATCGTGGGAAGCTGGCAATTCGTGGGATTTTCAAAAGGTGATGTCGTATGAAAAGCTTTCAAAATTTCGCTACATCTCCTTAAGTTGGGTTTTCACGACAGCGATGATATCTGAAGCGAGGTATTTGCGAGAAAGATTTATCAACGAATGATATCAAAATCAAAATGATAACTTAGATATCATTCTATGGGAGCGTGATGAAATGAAAAGTAAAACTGACGTCACGCGTATGTAAAAATAGCCTCGAGAATTTTATCAATTAAATTGGCGAGCTTGGCCAAGCGAGAGCAATTTGGACAAGGCCCGAATCGAGCCAAGTCGCGTATCTACTTTAACCCGTCCCTTTACTTAATATCTTGGCAAGAACCGTTAGAATTAAGACGCGGACTTTGGCCCTGAATATCACTTCTTCTCTTCTTCTTATATCTTTAACTCGTAGTAACTCTCCTCCAATTCTCCGAGCGAGAACAATTTGATTCGCCCGAATTGGTTGTTATAAAGACTAATAGCTATTCCAGGCATTCTTCTATATCTGTACATCTCCCACATCATCCCATCTCTCTCGCCCTCTCTTTCTCTCTCCCCCGCATCTCTCTCGATATCTAGTTCGTTTATTAAGTTTGCCAGAAATCTCATTTAATCGTTGGTGCCATTTATCCTTTTCAGTCTTAAGTTTTTTCTTCTACTTTTTATGTCCTAGTCGGTGTTTAAGTCTTACAGCGTCGGCATCTTTACAATCCTAATAGCATTCTTTTGCCAAGACAATTCTGTCTCTACAAAAAGAACATAAACTTTATTTACTGCCATAGAAACTGCGTTAATCTTAATATAGCATAGATGCTTTATTTAAAAAAAAAACTCATCGCAAAAATCGGCTCAATCGAGATGATCTTATAATTAAAACGTCAAAATTGTGACGTCATAAGACGCTCCGTGATTAAATGTAGATCAAAAAGGTAAAATATATATTATTTATTTACAGTAATAAACCATCGTAACATTATCAATCTTATTTGTCGCCAATCGCGATGTCTTTTGAAAATAAAGTTTATAAGACACCGAAGCTTAAAAATCGCGGGAAAAAAATAACGATTTTGGCGCCAAATTTTATCCTCCGCCGCTCGCCGCGCCATCTAGTTTTCAATCGCGGTAATCGAATATTGGCTATCTGCGGGTTTAGTCGCGTGAAGTTGTTTTCCGGTTTTACCGCTTTGACTTATTAATAATTAATGGTAAATGCTATTATATGTAATAACTAACTAATTATTAACTAAATTTTCCTCTTTACAGGAAATCGATGAGAATGTTTCAACATAAAGCCGACGGATCTAATCGATAAATCCAGGATCGCCGAGGAAAATCGGTAAGCCTTGGCCTCTTTGTTTTCTAGGTTATTTTTTTTTTCGGCATATTCCTATGTCGGATATTTTCGATATCCATATTTGACCTTTTTGGGAGGGGCGGGAAAGCGGGTTACAAGTTATTTGGCGAGTGTTGAAGGCCGCTACCCGAATAGGTAATGGATATCGTGATAGACGGTAATAGTATCGGCCAACCAGTTACCAATATTCATCAACAAATGGTCAATTTATTAGCCTAAGAAATGGAGCGTGCGCCGCTGGCCACGCTGGGTATAGAATTAATTTTGATTGAGAGAAATACGCTTTGAATTAAATTGGCGAAATCCTGTTCGCTGGAAAGGATATATTTATATTCATTGTACTTGAAAGGTACAAATGAATTTATAGTTTTGTAGAAATTTACTAGGGTATTTGGAGATAACTTCAAAATTTGATACGGCATCGTTAGATAATGTATAGACCGTCAACAATGACAACGAGTATCTAAGCTTCCGGAAGTTTGCCATAAGCGGGGAATTAGGCGAAATATGACGTCATAGTCCTTAGTTAAACTTATCTACTACGCTATCATTCATGGGCCTTGGCGCTTAGACAAGTTTTAAGGGAAAGTTACCTCTATCCGCGACAAATAGAAACACTTGACTTCCTCTGCTATTTTAAAGCGATAAGCGACGTTATATTAAATATAAAATAAATTAAACGTGAATTATTTCTAAACTGTAAGGGTAATATATGTTGAGTAGCAAAATGCCTTTCACTTTCCCCGGGTCTTGGATTAATTAATAGGAAGCTGTTTATTAATCCACGCCTGGATCGTAGCATTGGAAGGAGTTTCTAAAGTTATTTTCAAAGTAATTAATATAAATGTCTAATAATAAATCACCCGAGACTAGGATGTTGTTATACGTTAAGCCTTGGTTAGAATTAGAGTAGCAAAATTTAGATTTTTTTTTTATCCTTTTCTAGGCAGGATTTATTAATTCTGTCCACGTTTTAAGTTTTTAGGAAAATATTGAACCATATATTAGATTTTAGCCTATTTTTTATGAAAGTTAAAAATAGCCCAGATATACGAGTGTAGAATTAAATAAAAGTAACTTACAATATCCGTATAAGGAAATAACAAAATTTTCAAAGAGAAAGATGAACCATGATAGACTTACCTAGAAAGAAAAAATTAATATATGATTAATATATAGGCATAAATTAAAATATTATTACTAGGTATATAGGCATAAATTAAAATTGTTTTTAACAATATGTCTGTCAATATAAACTACAGTAATATACAACCCAGTGATACTATAATTCATATCAAATCTATAACAACTTAGTTTATCGTACCAAAAAAGGCCTAATTACCATTTCATTCTCTCTTTGATATTAAATAGCCAAAATTTATTTGTTAGATTAATGTAAACTTTAGATAAAATGCAGCCTAGCTTTGTTCGAATCGTAAACAAACTTTAAGTATACTTTTGAAAAATCTGTTTTTGTTAACTTTATTTTTTGTTGTACGAACTGATGGGAATTCGTTTCGAAAACCCAATTGAGATGAATTTTTCAAGGCGCGCGCACGCTGTTAAAAGAGCTTACTTAAAATTCAACGCGATTTGCCAACGCTATCTCGTAATATTTCAAATCCCAAGTTTCTTCTCTTTCTCTCGATCTTGTTGGAATCGATGAAATATTATCGCGAATACTTCCAGCTGGGAGCGCCAATGAGAAAGACAAGAAAACCGGTAGTAAAAGTTCGAAACTTGTTTATTTTAAAAGTACATCGGAGTTGTTTGGCGAACGTAAATAATTCAAACTTCTCTGAAAACATTTTTTTTAGTAGTTGGGCAAACGCGCGTGTCTTTATTCGAATAGAATATAGTATTCTATAGTAAAGTGCGAAGTTTAATAAATTAGAATTATTTTAAAAGATGACTTTTAAAGGGAAAATGAAGTGTAATTATTTTTTATTTTACTATTTTTATTTTATGGGTGAAAATATATTTATATATTTCGTAATTAGCGCGAGATCAATTGTACAAGGCTTAAATATAAATATTTGAACGGATAATCTTCCGGAGAAGTTGCGTCCGCGTACGCGTCTAGAAATATTAGTGTAAACGTTTCGATTCGTTTTAGACGAGGGAAAGTTTCGTTTTTATCCAACATTTTTGGCTCCCGCGGTGTGTTGTCGGTGTCTATATCCACTCCTATATCCTCTCTTCCTTTTTGGCTCGGAATCCCTGGGCGATTTAACCGGATATTCTCGGCTTCCCTTTCAATTTATTCTTATATGTTCGACACCGTCACCGAACACCCACTCCTTATTACTCGCGGCAGAAGGGGATAGAAGAAATCTAGAAAAGTAGCGGAAAAAAAGTTCCTCATCTCTGGCCACGCTGTCCCTAGCACCTATTTTTATTGTTTTAATAAATCGACCATATTTCCAATTAATTCCAAATTAAAATATACATCTCCAGCTAAATCCGTATCTTTGCAATTTCCAGAATAATCAGTACGCGAGACATTAAACATCTTAGTTAATTGAACGGGGCTATGATTTGTTAGCCCTTAGATTAAAATGTTCCGATATCTTCATGTAAATGATACCGATACATCGTGAAATCTCCCACTTCCACGATATATCGCTGGAATTTGCAGCATCCTGGAACTAACGGAGAAATTTCTTTTCCGAATGACGTACTACGTTTGTTAGAGAACATTTTTACATTAAATTTCTTCGATATGGATTTCGGCTTAGCGAAACTAGTTCGCGATACGTTAATTAACGAGGAATTACGTATAAGCTTTTGTTGATCGATTAAAAATAACTCGTTATATTATCCCTATAATTAATATTATCATCTAGTATCCCTTCAATTTTTATAATAATACAAGTTATTCACAGTGTTAATTAAAATAATAAATAAAGGCGCGTCAGCTCGTTGACTCGACTCGCGGCCAGCAGGGTCAATTTTTCCGGGTTTGGAACCGGAGAAAGCTCTAATAAGTCCCTAATTTGTTCATATTTATTAAAATTAAGTGACTTTTAACTTTGGATAGGTTAATTCAACTTAATTTTCGAGTGGAACCTTTAGGGAGTGGGTGGTCGGTGACGATAGCGAGTGAACTAGCGTATTGGCGCGGTCCCTACACCATCCGTTAGCCCGTTAAGCCTCTATTGGGAACAATAAAGAACCCCTCCCTCCCTCCATCCCTCTCCGAGTCCGTCGCGAAACAAAAACACGAAAAGGGAGAAAACCTAAAACGTTAAACTGATCCCAATCACGTGACGCCTTCCGTTTTGGACTTCCCGATGAGCCGCCTTATTCACCCCCGCACGCTTCCAACCTTTGAAAGTTCGGGAGAAATCTTCGGTTCCGTTAGCTTTTTTTTACTAAACTTTTTCATCCTTTTGGTTTCCACGGGAACCCCCGGACTAAAGCGCCGCTATTTCGAGGATAGAATCTTATCCAGCCTTCGTATATAAAGTATACTGAAACTTCAGCTTGAGTTTATTTAAAGTAGAAACGCGACTGTTGCCACTCGATTCGAGCCTAATAATCGTTCGCGCCAAATTCAATCACGAGACGAGTTCTTAATCAGGCAAAAATCTTCTAATTTGCTCCAAAATGGTTCAATTAGTTGGGGAAAATTAACGAAAGTAATGTGGGAAAATCCTGGATTAAGATTTTTCTCGAATCCAAACATTCATTTAATCTATAGAATACTCTCGAAACCAGGTTCATATTAGCTCCTCAACTGATTCGAATAGTTATATATATATACACTAAAAAAATAAAATCTTATATAAGAATTGGCCGCGAATTCTATGGACCAAATGTCCATTATTGTCGCTCCGTAAAACAATAGGAGCCCATTCCCATCGGACAATATTCCTCGGCCTCGCTCGACAAAGCCTAAATGCGAAGAGTACACTCTCCTTTCTATTTGCTCTAAGCTATATAAAATTAAAGGGATACTTAAACTCCCCCGCAACTAGCTACTTTTAATTATCACCGACTCCTAATGGAAATTGAGTAGAATTTTTGTTTAGCAAATTATAATATTTTTCCTGATTGGGGAAAGTCCATTTCATTCGTTATTCGTATGGGAGCGCGTTCAAATGCGAAGTAATACCGACGTCACGCGTCAATGTCACGAACAGCTTCGCCAATTTTGTTCCGTAAATTTCTAAAGCCCCGAATTTGTTTGGGGGGTTTGTACTTTCAGTTTACCTTTATGGCTTCACTCTCGATATAGGAGGATGCCCTTAAAAGGAAATATAGTCCATTTATGTAATTATTATTGCCCTTGGCTCGGCTGACTTTCTTTCCCAGTTTGTTTTCTTCGTTTCTTTGTTGGGACGGCTTCTATTTCTTCGGCGCACTTTTTTCCCGCGCAATCTTCAGTCGTAGAATTTATTAGGCGTATAATAGAATTGCCCAGTCGTATATTCTGAGCCATTAACAATCCCCAGCTATCTACCGGGTTTCGGGTGCAGGATGACCACTGTCCGCGTGCCTGATAGCTTGGGAGGGACGGGATATGTTGGGGAAAGAAGGAATCGGTTCGACACCGCGGCCCGCCTAAATCCCCTCCCCCCCCCCCCCCCGGACTCAAAATATCGAGGAGAGTTGAAATCACTCGAGACAGACAAGTGGTGGGCTAGAGTGATTGACTTTTATCGTTAAAGATTATTCCACCACTGATAGAAATCTAGAAAAAATGCAAAAATGACCCCTAAGTTTTCATTTCCATTTAAACAACGTAATATTTTCTTCCCCAAACTTTATCATAGTTGAAAATCAACTTGTAATGTTAGTCGAATATATCTTTCATCGCGCGTAAAGGCTTATATGTAAATAAGCTTAAAAGGCTTGATATTAAACACTTTTTTTTCTTCTTCTTCTTCTTCTTCCACTTTCCACTAGAATATTTCTCTTTCTTTGAAAAGTTCTTCCATATTTTTCCTCGATATTTGCCCAAATTTCTTCGGGCTTTTTATCTACTCGCGTATTTTTCTACGTTGCGTTCGCGCTAGGGTACGAAGAATATTTTTCAAAGTTTAAAGTGATACTGTCACTATTTCTTTCGATGCTTTACGAGTTTTTTCAAACTAAATTCCAAAACAAAATATTCGTACGAAAAGTAGGACTTGAAAATGATTTTAAAGTTTCGAGTATGAATGGGACTAGCTTGGATTTTCATCTTATTCGTAGCGAAGTAAAAGTTAAAACGAAATATTTTTGGGAATACCCTTACATCGTATAGACAATTTATTATTTAAATTGAAAGCTTTCGACTACCATTTTATCTTCGTTTGAAAGTTGAATATTTATTCGCTCTATTTCAAATTTAGGGTTAAAAATTTATTTACGTAATTTTTTTCCAAATAACAATAATCGCGACTGATATTCGCTGGCGTAGAAGTAGCTAGGAATATATACGCCTATATAAATATATATATATACGTAATACTTCCATCATTAAGCGTTCCATTGCCGCTTTCCACTACATTGCCTCTAAGTCAATAGACTTACTCGGCTCGTAGCGAGTGAGCGTCGTACATTCAATCTAAATAACTTCTAAAAAACGATTTTCTATGGGATTTGAATTTTTTTTTCCTCTTCTTGTTTTCTTTCTATCTCTCTCCCTAAAAGAGTCCTTTTTGGTCGCTCAAAGCTTCTTATTCGGTGAAAAAATCTGGAAAAGGATTTTGAAAGTAGGGGGCCCCCCTGGAAAATAAATATTTAAGATCCCTAGTAGTCACTTTTTTTTCGGTAAATATATTTCAAGTATTTGTTTTTAGAAAAGTTTGTCATTTTTCTCAGTATTGGAATTTCATTTTTACGATGATCAAATATTCAGTTTTGTTACGATCTCGATGAAATATATTACTAAATATGGGGCGCCAAACCGGCAAAAAATGAAAGAAATTTCTATAAAAGTATGAAAAACGTCTATAAAAGTATGAAAAACTTCTATAAAAGTATGAAAAACTTCTATAAAAGTATTAAAAACTTCTATAAAAATATTAAAAACTTCTATAAAAGTAACAAAATTTTCTATAAAAGTATCAAAATTCTATAAAAGTATCAAACTTCTATAAAAGTAACAAAATTTTCTATAAAAGTATTAAACTTCTATAAAAGTATTAAACTTCTATAAAAGTATTAAACTTCTATAAAAGTATTAAACTTCTATAAAAGTATTAAACTTCTATAAAAGTATTAAACTTCTATAAAAGTATTAAACTTCTATAAAAGTATCAAACTTCTATAAAAGTATTAAACTTCTATAAAAGTATCAAACTTCTATAAAAGTATCAAACTTCTATAAAAGTATTAAACTTCTATAAAAGTATTAAACTTCTATAAAAGTATTAAACTTCTATAAAAGTATTAAACTTCTATAAAAGTATTAAACTTCTATAAAAGTATTAAACTTCTATAAAAGTATTAAACTTCTATAAAAGTATTAAACTTCTATAAAAGTATTAAACTTCTATAAAAGTATTAAACTTCTATAAAAGTATTAAACTTCTATAAAAGTATTAAACTTCTATAAAAGTATCAAACTTCTATAAAAGTATCAAACTTCTATAAAAGTATCAAACTTCTATAAAAGTATCAAACTTCTATAAAAGTATCAAACTTCTATAAAAGTATCAAACTTCTATAAAAGTATCAAACTTCTATAAAAGTATCAAACTTCTATAAAAGTATCAAACTTCTATAAAAGTATCAAACTTCTATAAAAGTATCAAACTTCTATAAAAGTATCAAACTTCTATAAAAGTATCAAACTTCTATAAAAGTATCAAACTTCTATAAAAGTATCAAACTTCTATAAAAGTATCAAACTTCTATAAAAGTATCAAACTTCTATAAAAGTATCAAACTTCTATAAAAGTATCAAACTTCTATAAAAGTATCAAACTTCTATAAAAGTATCAAACTTCTATAAAAGTATTAAACTTCTATAAAAGTATTAAACTTCTATAAAAGTATTAAACTTCTATAAAAGTATTAAACTTCTATAAAAGTATTAAACTTCTATAAAAGTATTAAACTTCTATAAAAGTATTAAACTTCTATAAAAGTATTAAACTTCTATAAAAGTATTAAACTTCTATAAAAGTATTAAACTTCTATAAAAGTATTAAACTTCTATAAAAGTATTAAACTTCTATAAAAGTATTAAACTTCTATAAAAGTATTAAACTTCTATAAAAGTATTAAACTTCTATAAAAGTATTAAACTTCTATAAAAGTATTAAACTTCTATAAAAGTATTAAACTTCTATAAAAGTATTAAACTTCTATAAAAGTATCAAACTTCTATAAAAGTATCAAACTTCTATAAAAGTATCAAACTTCTATAAAAGTATCAAACTTCTATAAAAGTATCAAACTTCTATAAAAGTATTAAACTTCTATAAAAGTATCAAACTTCTATAAAAGTATCAAACTTCTATAAAAGTATCAAAAACTTCTATAAAAGTCAAGAGTCTATAAATAAAGTATGAAATACCACCGAACCAGTCTCAGCCAGACTGTGGTGGCCGCACGGGAGGTGGTGACGCTGTCGCCCTCTCTCCTCTCTCCCTCTCCCTTTTCTCGGATAGCGTTCTTACTCTACACTACTGCAGAAGGTACCCGGCTGTGGTAGTCTTACAGTAGATGGGGCTAACGCGGCCGTGATTCTAATTTAAATCCAGCTCGTTCGCTTCTCGGAGATCGATAGATCGCTGCCATTTAGCCATTACTTGGGGCGCTATAGCGGCAAAGGGCGAACTTCAACTTGGTGAAAATGGCAGGGAAAAAAACCTGCATGGGGTAATACGCGGGATGCTACGCGAGTTTCACAAAGTTAACGTTCTTTTTTTCGCCACTAGTAAGCGTTTCGAGCGCGGGCATGCGCACAGTGGAAGAGCAAAGTGGTGTATTAGCCTTTTCGATATAAAAAGGGGTAGGCAACGGGTCGTTTTCCGTCAGTATCAGGGGGTTGAACCAAACGCTATCATGCGCGTGAGCTTATGCGCAGTGATAACGTTTGGTTCAACCCCCTGTGCATGCCTGATACTGAAGGATGCCTACCCCCTTTTTATATGGAAAAGGCTTTCATTATAACTACGGTAACCCAAACATTTCCCATTGCTGGCGCCGATGCACTACTGCGCATTTTACTCGCGCATGCAACTGATGTTATGTGATTTTATATCCGGGTCAATCCATGTGAATTCGACTTGATAAAAAGGGCCTAATTTTAAATTTCAACCATTATTTGTTATATAATCTACGGTTATATTGATCCCGTTTATAATTCAAAGTAGGTAGCCTGTTAGGCCAAAAATATTAAATTTTCAGAATTTTTGAAGGTGACGCTCAAGTCTCAAATTTGTCGCATATGAGACCCCCCAAAATTGAAAATATCTCGTTCTGTAAAGTTTTCCCAGTGTTTTCGTCATCAAATTCGTATTCAGCACCTCTTTTTCGTCTATAATATGAATTTTTATTGATTTAACTCTATTAATTCTAAAGATATTAGAGAAAACCCATTTTGAAAATTTAAAATCCAAATTTATGCAAAAAAATTTAAATTATAACTTGAGAAATAATTTTTTTTTTTGGAATCTAAAACTTGAAATATACGTTTCTTTCCCTTATATAACCGTAGATTATATAACAAATAATGGTTGAAATTTAAAATTAGGCCCTTTTTATCAAGTCGAATTCACATGGATTGGCCCGGATATAAAATCACATAACATCAGTTGCATGCGCGAGTAAAATGCGCAGTAGTGCATCGGCGCCAGCAATGGGAAATGTTTGGGTTACCGTAGTTATAATGAAAGCCTTTTCCATATAAAAAGGGGGTAGGCATCCTTCAGTATCAGGCATGCACAGGGGGTTGAACCAAACGTTATCACTGCGCTTAAGCTCACGCGCATGATAGCGTTTGGTTCAACCCCCTGATACTGACGGAAAACGACCCGTTGCCTACCCCTTTTTATATCGAAAAGGCTAATACACCACTTTGCTCTTCCACTGTGCGCATGCCCGCGCTCGAAACGCTTACTAGTGGCGAAAAAAGAACGTTAACTTTGTGAAACTCGCGTAGCATCCCGCGTATTACCCCATGCAGGTTTTTTTCCCTGCCATTTTCACCAAGTTGAAGTTCGCCCTTTGCCGCTATAGCGCCCCAAGTAATGGCTAAATGGCAGCGATCTATCGATCTCCGAGAAGCGAACGAGCTGGATTTAAATTAGAATCACGGCCGCGTTAGCCCCATCTACTGTAAGACTACCACAGCCGGGTACCTTCTGCAGTAGTGTAGAGTAAGAACGCTATCCGAGAAAAGGGAGAGGGAGAGAGGAGAGAGGGCGACAGCGTCACCACCTCCCGTGCGGCCACCACAGTCTGGCTGAGACTGGTTCGGTGGTATTTCATACTTTATTTATAGACTCTTGACTTTTATAGAAGTTTTTGATACTTTTATAGAAGTTTGATACTTTTATAGAAGTTTGATACTTTTATAGAAGTTTAATACTTTTATAGAAGTTTAATACTTTTATAGAAGTTTAATACTTTTATAGAAGTTTAATACTTTTATAGAAGTTTAATACTTTTATAGAAGTTTTTGATACTTTTATAGAAGTTTAATACTTTTATAGAAGTTTAATACTTTTATAGAAGTTTAATACTTTTATAGAAGTTTAATACTTTTATAGAAGTTTAATACTTTTATAGAAGTTTAATACTTTTATAGAAGTTTAATACTTTTATAAAAGTTTAATACTTTTATAAAAGTTTAATACTTTTATAAAAGTTTAATACTTTTATAAAAGTTTAATACTTTTATAAAAGTTTAATACTTTTATAAAAGTTTAATACTTTTATAGAAGTTTAATACTTTTATAGAAGTTTAATACTTTTATAGAAGTTTAATACTTTTATAGAAGTTTAATACTTTTATAGAAGTTTAATACTTTTATAGAAGTTTAATACTTTTATAGAAAATTTTGATACTTTTATAGAAAATTTTGTTACTTTTATAGAAGTTTGATACTTTTATAGAATTTTGATACTTTTATAGAAAATTTTGTTACTTTTATAGAAGTTTTTCATACTTTTATAGAAGTTTTTCATACTTTTATAGAAGTTTTTCATACTTTTATAGAAGTTTTTCATACTTTTATAGAAGTTTTTCATACTTTTATAGAAGTTTTTCATACTTTTATAGAAGTTTTTCATACTTTTATAGAAGTTTTTCATACTTTTATAGACGTTTTTCATACTTTTATAGAAATTTCTTTCATTTTTTGCCGGTTTGGCGCCCCATAACTAAAGGAAGGTTGAAAAAGATATTTTCTTTATCGAATTTAATCTACAAAAATATAAAACATTGAGGTTTTTATTTTACATTCACGCGTGACGTCAGTTTTACTTTTAATTTAAACGCGTTCCTATATAAGAAATTAATTTACCCAATCAGAATAAATGCAATTTCAACAAATAAAATGACGTAAATATTTCGTTTTAAACCGATCAATATTTTTAGTTTTTCTTTTCCACCCTCCCTTTATAAATTATAATAGAATGAAAATAATTAAGATTTGAAATATCGATTAAAACCTTATGAAATTATTTTAATAAGGTTTTTTAATTATAATTTGTATTTTTTTCCGTTTTATCAATATGACGTCACTGACTTCGTGTTAATAATAATAATGTTATATTATTTATCCAAGCGTAGATCTTTTTTTGAAAATAATGAAGAGTGATTAATAATTGTTCTCCGGCGACATCCCAACAGTCTCCCTTCCCCCCCCCCCCCCTCGAAAACGTAATTAGTTTAAAGATTCTTAATGAACTTAGTCGCCTCTAATTATTCACCCTCTTTTTCTTTATTTCGAGCGAACGTAGACTCGCGAGCTCGTGACGTCGTAATATTGTCGAACGTGTAGCGAGTATTTGATATATTATTTTTCTCTTAGTAAGTCTTTTCGTCTTGTTTGGAATTTTCCCGAAATCGTTTTAGTATCCCTTTAAAAACGAAACGAAAATTGACTGGAGGCTATAAACGTAATTGAAGCGTAAATGTATATCGTGTAAATGTATATCCGCGCGGTACAATAGTTCCGAGCTTAATAAGATTTTTGTTTAAATTCCTCAAGACGGAGGCGTAAAACGAATTCCGAGTCATTATTTTTAACGAGAGCCTCTCTATAATCGAATACTATTCCAATTACAAAAACATAAACGCGTTTAAATTATTTTCGGTAATACGTCGATTTAGTCGTAGCGTAATTGTAGCAATCATCGCGTATCGTTCCCGATCGGACGGATTGACTAATTTAACTCATTTATCGCGTTCCTTTCCCTTTAAAATATTATTAAGAACTAATTAACCTCGAAGGCCTCGCCTTTAAAGGGAAAGTGAAATAATAATAAAAATATATTTGATTCGGAAATATCCAATTTTAGGATCTATAATAAATCCAAAAATTTATTTATCGTACGTCGCGACTACGTTTCTTTCAGGCGACTCTTTTTAAAGGCGCGTTTTATGTCCCGAGGTATACGTTCGAAAAAATTGTATTTTATTTTTATAGTCTTCTATAGAGTAGAGTACTAGAGGTCCATTTTTTTCGGGCTAACAAGTTTATTCCATTAGGAAAGCAACCGAGCGAACTCTTTTTAATGACAAAATATAACAATGTAGACTTCAACCCAGACTTTTAGCGGTCTAAATACCCCGTTATAGAAAAAATAGCCGTTTCAAGGTCAGATTTGTAAAGCCTAAGTAAGCTTCGGCTTAATTTGGTTAAGTATATCATGTTGGATTAAAACGCTTTGTTAGGCCTTTTTTACGGCGCAATACCAACGAGAAGACAAATTATTACGAGGCGCATTTTTTCACAGAGTCGCGTTTGTAGTAGCTGCCTTAATTGGTATCGCTATTCAAAAGTCTTCGGTAGTGCGAATGGAAAAGCAATTTTGTCTGGAATCAATCGAAGAATAGGGCCTAATTCTTTCCCAAAGCTAACGTAAAGTTAACGCGACGCTGTCTAAAGAACGAAGCGTACTTAACGACAACTTATCCTGTTATCAAACTGAAGCGTAGTTTCTTATAGATTTAACAGTGAGGCTAGTTACGGAGGACAATATCTCGTAGTGACTCTATTTTCGCGTAACCAAAACCCGTTTTCCGTTCACACGAATAGACTCCGAGGCCTAGTGCGAATGCGCCTTTATGGGTATAATGGAGTTTACTACGGTACTATTTTCTTCCTACGAGATTCAATATTGTATCAATACGCCAAAGATATTCCAATTTTTTTCCATCGAAGAGGGGTCGGTTTCATATCGAGACTTTTCCTACGAATCGCGATATTGGGAAGAAAAAAAAAAAAAAAAAAAAAGAACGCCTTAATCAATTCCATTTGTCAGTGCTTCCAAATCTCGCTATACTCTTATCCTTGGGTTATTTTACTCGGAGATAAAGGTAGTTTTAGCTTCGATCGTGGTGACGAGTCACCCTGGAATAGAATATTGTACTTTTTATTTACCGAAGAAGATTTCCAAACCAATAAAATTCCCGCCCTTTCCATCCACGCGATATTGGCGCCTAGGAATACTTCTCCACTTGGCGCTATATTTACCATTAGCCACTCATCCGTAAACCTCTCTCTCTTTCTCCTCGAGATCGGACGAGAGACGGGACGAGTTATTTATGAATAAGGATGGACCCCTAGCTTCCCCCAAAAGATACCTTACTTTTCTTTGTGAAAAATATGACAAGTTATTCTTTGGTGCAGTAACTTATGACAAAAAAATAAATAAAAAAAGGGAGAATGAAACGTAATAACAATTAATTTTTATCGATTCCTTATCATTTAAATAGCTGCCTATAGTCCAACAGTAAACATATTTAGAAACAAATATTAAACTAGAAATAAAAATAAAACTTACCCGAAAAATAGACTTAGCTGGATTCGTGGAGATATCAGCTGAACTAAGGAGTAGCGAACCAATGACATTGCTGTACGGAGATCCCGCATTCCCCGTAAAAGAGCCATCGATCAATGCCATTGCTCCTTATAATCTCAATGAATCCGGCTAAGCCTATTTTAATAAAAATCACTCGGGTTTCATTCTCCCTTTAAGCGAACAGTCTGAAAATCTCACGCTACGAAATTTTATAGGTAAAGTATCAAAATAACCTCTGGGTAAATTTGATCTAAAATGACATCGTATCAAAGTTTCCCGCAAAATAAAGTTAAGACCTGCCAATGTTAAATATTAATAATATTTTCCATCAAGGCACAGGCTTAGTAATAAGTCTTTTTTCGCCGTCATTTAAAAAAAAAAAAAAAAAGAAAAAAGAAAATCAAAATTACTGTTCGTACATTTTTATAAAATCGTAAATTTTCGGATAATTTAAAGTTGAAACTCAGCAAACTTTTTATTTGAAAATGTCCAAAATAGGGGTTTGATTGAAATCTATATTAAATATAGCGCTCCACGGGTTAAATATTTTAAATTAAAACTCAGCATTTTCCATGATAAATGAAAAAAGTTTTGAAGGGTAAATTTTTTTTCTTTTTAATCCCAATGGTCACCCGGTGTTACGAGAGTTTTCCCATTTCATTCCAATCGCGTATTCATTCAATCATCTATCATAATCCCTACCCGTACCGTAGCGTAGAAAAAAGGGGGCTTAGCGTGGGCCGAGATCCCATTTCCAAATTTATCCACCCATTTTTTTAAAAAGTAAAGTTCCTAGGTATTTTTTATAATCGAAAAAGGTTTCAAATATTGAAGGATCACCTGGCCTCTATACGCCTCTATCTCATATCGCTCCTTATACGACAAAGATTTAAATACAAGATGACGAGGAAAATTAAGAACTGGATGAAATTAATTTATAAATTAATTAAATAGGCTTAGCTGTATTCACGGAGATCAGCTGAATTACTTGGCGTTGAAGGGTCATTGACCAACGAGCGAAGGCCCGTCGTTAAGGGCGCGAAACTTCCAATAACATTCTATCAGTCGCTAACCAATCAACGCCGAGAAATTCGGGTGATATCCTTGAATCCGGCTAAGCCTAATTTTATAAGTTTTAAATTTATTCCTAATTTTAATATTTGTAATTTTCTTTATCCAATTGATTGAATTTGATCGAATTTTCATTTCACCTTCCCTTTGATATTTTATTTGAATTTTGGAAACTAAATTTAGATGATTAATGAAGACCAGAGGATCCCCTTACCCCCCCCCCCTCCCCCGCTTATATAACCGGATATATTTTATGGAAAAAAGTTTGGTTTTTGAGAGCGAGGTGGAGGCGTCACTCTTCGCGGGTAGAGACCCTCTTAATTGGGATGGTTTATTTTTGTCAGATCTGGGCGCCCTTGTAAGTCGTCAAAACTTTCTCGGTGCGAGGGAACCTATACTTTACTTCTTTCGGATGAAATGGAATTTCTTTTCCGCCCCACGCACTCGTCCGTGAAATGACAGGAATCAAGATTGCGCGCCTATCTTAACAACTCCAGTACCACTTACAGATTTCAATTCGCCTAATTCTATATTACCCCATTTTTATCTTTAAATGGAAAGCTTAATTTAAATTCGGGATTATCGATACATTCTAAATCAACTCTTAATAAATATCGATATTAACGATTTATAGTTCGATTATCGTTTTTTAAAGTAGAATCGAGCGGAAATTTAAAATAGCGCGTCGAACTTTGCCCGTACATTATAGCGTTCCCCAACAGACAGACAGACGGACGCGTAACTAGAGAATAATTAATATATTTTAACGAGACTTGCCCTTGAAATCGAGGAGATAATGGGGTTTATGTTGGTTCTCGCTTCAATGTAGTTCTTGGAAACGTATTTCCGGTTGTCGATCTCTGACGCGCGCGAGAATGAAGACCGGATGTATAGTTTCTACTCCATTCGCCTTTCCTCCGGAATATATTTCAAAATGATGCTTCCATCCATATCTACCTAGAAACCGAATTTAATACTTTGATACGACTTTAACGAAGAAACTCGAGGCTATTTTATTTTGAAAGATATTTTTATTTAATCTTCAGCCTCTCGAGTTATCAATAATCCGTACGCGTTTTTCATTGATTAAAGATTATTTTTTCGACTTAATTTCCCGCCAATGTTAAGAAGTTAAGCGATTCCTTATCGTTTAAATAAACCTAATACGCCGCTTAAAAGATTTACGAACAAATATTAAACTAGAAATGGATTTAAAATTTAACCCTGATTCGCGGAGATTTGGTTGAATTGACGAGTCATCGACCAATCGAATATTATTGGAAGACTCGCGAAGATGTCGCCTTAACGACGGTCCTTCGCTTATTGGTCGCTGACCCTTAAACGCGAAGAAACTCGGGATCTTCGCGAATCGAGCTAAGCCTAATTTGTTGTTAAGTTTTAAATTTATTTTTAGTTTAATATTTGTACGTAATGTTTTTTAATTGTATGATTATGACTATTTTAACGATAAGGCTTTAAAAAGGCTTTCAGTTTTAATTTTACGTCCTGTAGTAGTTTTTAATCGTAAATTCCCTTTACTTTAGTCGCGGTAGGCGTATAGGTAGTAGTATCGCGGTAGTTTTTCTACCATCGCTCGTTTCCCTTTTCCGACTTTTACTCGTAAAGTTTTCTTTAAGCGATACGTTTAATGAAATTTTGGTGAAGGATCTGGCGAAATGCCTCGCCGTTACCGAAATAATTTCAAGGGGGATTACCGTAATTACTTATTTATCGAATTTTAAAACTAGGGGCCAGAAAGAGAGAGAGAAAGGTGTGAAGTGAGGAAAGGCGCTCCTCCTTTTGATAAATTATCCCTCATACGTTTAATTGATATATCGGTATGGCTTTAAGAATAGTCTTATTTTCCCGCGTTTCTTTGTAAAATTCAAGATTACCCCCCCCCCCCCCCTATACCCTACTAGGGGCGTTATTGATTTTGGGTAATAACTATAGAGAAAAGCTACGTGGTTTTAAACTCCGTTCCCCTAGGGCGAACGAATCCGCCTCGTTATAAAGATCGCGCGCTAAGAATGGGAAATTCAATTTTCCAAAGGTCAGCTTTTGCAAAGTTTTCGAGAATCTTTCTTAAGCGAAGGAGGGAAAGAAGCGGTTAACCACTTCCTTAAAATTTCGATGAACGAACTGATTCCCGCCTTTGGTAACGCTAGAAATTACCCTTTCAAATTACCAATTTCAAAATTAAGGTAATTTTATCAAATACGCTACGGGAATAGAACGCTCCCCCCGTTTGTATACTAGAATGCCTCTGTTCCGGTTGTCTCTCATTGGCTGATGACGCTTATTATTCTCCGATTGACGTCATAACCGGAAATAAAATGATCTAGTCCCATTTTAAAGCGCTCCTTCTATTCCTTCCGTATATTTTCTCTAATTTTTTTAACTCTACCCATCTTAGAGATGTCTTTAAATTGGTACGGGTCATTTGAAATAATTAATATTAAATGGAATTTGCTTATAATAATAGGTGTCTCTCGTATATTTGTTGATATTGTAAACCCAGCGCGGATTCTTTCATCTTTTTGTTATTCCGGAGATGATAACTTTTCCCGCCAAATTCTCTTTTCCCTTCGCGCGACATTTCTCTCCTCCTTCTCGCCGAACCTATTTCCTATTCTCCTTTTTCCTCTTATATTAGATAGGGTTTGGATTGTTCCCCCCTTTCCCCCCCCCCCCGTATCTCGTTTCCTTTCGAACAGGTGATACGTTCCTGGCATCGCCGCCGGACAAGATGATGGATTATACGAATTTGTTCTCGGTTTTTTTTTTTTTTTTTTTTTTTTTTTTTTTAATCGTTTATTTGTGAATTTGGAACGCGATATATAGATTGTCGTAGTTGTACTATATACTGTAGCGTCGCTTTTAATCGATCTTATATAGTCCATTATATTCTATTTCATTTTGAATTGTCTGTCAGCGTGTTTCAAATACGTAGTCTACTTCGATTCAACTTATTAACCTAACGAAACAATAAGGAAGCGTTAATGTTCCGTAAACAATAGCCCCCAGTTCCTATTATTCTCGTAATAATAGTAAATGTATAAATATACTTCGAAGGGACGGGATACGAATTACATTTTACCTTAGAACAAAGGAAAATACGTAGAAACACTATATTTCCTACCTATTGAACTATTTCAATATAATTTAATTTTTAAATATAATTTTATAGTTCACCTTCCCTTTAAAAACGCGATATAATCGCGATTACTAAAAGCTTCGTATAATTTCTCAATTTTCGCCATATTTAGGTAAGAATTAAGTCAGCTGTCAAACCGTAAAAATCAATTTTAAATACGTCGTATTTGTCTGTTACGCGAATTAGCTCCTTTATCTTTCGTTTACAAAAGGATTTATTTAAAACGCTTAATTTAAAACGAATCCCGATAGATTCTGATCTCAAAATATCTTCGTTTCCTCGGAATTATTCGTCAGCCTTAAAATTAAGCGCTTAAAATTGTACCTATTGGATTATTTGTAAACTTTTAATCCTCTTTAATGATAATATTCTATAGCTAACCCTTTGTTGTTTATATTTCCACGCTTAACAATCTAGAAACGTCGGCGTTGAGACGAAGTTCCGATTCTGGGTCAACCCGGACCGCGGGAGCTACGAATATATAAACTAGGCAATTTAAAATGGACAAATATTCCTCCCCAAATCTGACTTAGAAAGAGAGAGTCTGAAAATAATTTGGACGAGATAAAATTCGACAATTAAGTTTAAACGTCACTTAATCGCTCCATATTTTTATTCAAATCGGGTGATTTATTTCCCGTTTTAATTTTTAAAGTTGGTCCAGTTTTTTGACCAAAATCGACGTCACACTTACGTAAAAACATCACCCTGAAAATGATCTCGATTCCCATTTCATCCTCTCTTTAAAGTACCTAGTCTATCGATTTAAACTTTGTCTTCAAATATCAATCGACGTTTACCCTTTTTGAAGCTATTCGTCATTAGGAGGGAATGTATTTTGTAAAGCCGCCTAAAATATAGTTTCATTCGACACTAGCTTCGTGCGGGGACTCAATTCCGTCGAACAAACGAAACACCCGTAGCTTTCCCGACCCCAAATAGTATCCCGCACCGACCAACGCGAAAGCCTTTTGATCGCTATAGGTTACTCGCAATATTACGTCTTTTTAGTGAATAGATTCGAATTCAACCGCGACTAGCCCGCAATTCTATACCGAGGCTAGGAAAACCCACGACCCTTTCCTAAGGATACGAGACTACGCTTCGAAAATCTAGACGGAGCTAGTTGGAAGTTTTGAAATTCTCCGGGCTTTTCAAAACCGGAAAAGGTATCTTTTAAAACCTCTCTCGGTTTTCCGCTAAAGCCCAAACTGAGAAGTTTATAATAACTCTTCGAAACGTGTCTGTCGCCCAACCCCTACCGGTCTCGATTCCCTCCGAGTCTAAATCTCTACTCTACCAGGCGTCTCGCTGGTGATGACGCGTCGCCCTGGATCGGTGAAGAGACGCGGTGATTCCGAGGAAGGTCCGGTTAGTTGACTAGGAAGTAATTAAGAGAGGGGAGAGAGAGATTCCATTTTGAAGGCTCGGTGAGCGAAGCCTAGTCTTAAATAAGAACTTTAGCAATAACGAGGTTTATAATAAGCTAGTCGATGATTAGGCCCAATCAAAGCTAGACACGCTTTTAAAAGACGCGCCCTTCTTAAAGTTTAAATCATCGCGCGTTTAGTTTAATAGTAAATTTTAAACAAATTTCAAAAATCTATAATAGAGGTTATCGAATCTTACCAAAATAAACTCGTGAAGTTTCCCGCGTAAATGAAGTAGAATTAGCTTGTTTAAAAGTACTAGGCTATAGGGTCTCGGCGTCTAATCGATTCTTCGTCGGATGGGGTAAATAATTAAGCGGTTACGGTATATGTAAATAATCAGAGGGAGGAAACTTATCCCACGGGCTCTCTTCACTCAAAGTACTCCAACCTTCCCCGATACTTAAGTCTTAAGTCCTTTACCATATTCTATTGATATTCTCAAAACTTATATCGTAATAATAATAATAATAATATAGAGAAAATAAGTCTTCGGGGAAGAGTCATCCTACGTGATATGACTTAAATCCAATATCGATAAAGTTAAGCCTAACCTTCGTTAGTTATTGCCGACTGATACGGTGTTTATACGTTGGCGTTATTATAACAATATCCCTGCTCTTTGGACCTAATCGCGTTTAATTATAATTATATTAGTAATTATTAAAAAAATAGTTTATATTTTTATTTGTTTATCAACCAGTAATTTTCAATTAATCCCTACCCTCGATTACTATAAAGGAAATATTAATTTTTTTCTTGAATTTTTAACTTTGACCTCGAAGCAAATTGCGAATGGTTTTAAATTAAATTAGATAAATGGGGGCCTACGTCATGATTTATTCCCACGGTTGAGTTTTAGCTATTAGAGGGCAACCTGTAAACGGGTACGCGAAAGGGGGCACTGGGAGTATATTCGAAATGGACATTTTAAGACTAGCTAGCTTGTTATCCGTTATTTGGGCGACCCCACCCTTTTCACTTTGACTTTGAAACTTTCGGGGTTAAAAAGGGCTTGCCCGAAATATGTCTATCTTTTTATTGTTGCGACGAATTAGGGCGTGTTTGTGTCGAACTTTTAGAACGCGCGCGATTTCAGCAAAAAATATTATTTCTTGGTGAAAATGTCTTAAAAGTAACGTTTATTCCTTTACTCGTCAAAGTTGAGTCGTAAATTATAATTATAATAATAATATAGATAGGTTTCTCGCGAAACGAGGGAATATTTCGTCACTTTAGTCCGCTTTCTGGAAATTAAATACTCTCTCAAATACCCGACTTTAACCCTGAATGTAGGCTTTTCCTTGAATTTGTTCGCGCGTACCTCGGAACACTTTTACAGGGGCAATATACGAAATTCACCAAGACCTTTGACCCCTGAAAGTAGGCTGTACCTCGTACCTCTCAACCTCTTCAAAACTTAAATAAATATTACAGTTCGAACTCGGCTATAGTTGAACGCGCTTTTATTGTTGGCAGTACGTACGAATAGTAGATCTACCCTTTATACCCGTTTGGTTTGTTTACCGCCCCACTTTGGGCGCGCTGCCAATTCAAGGAGGAATAAACTCTAGATTTGTACCCGTACGAGATGGAATCTCTTATAAGAAACTCTACTTACACTAAGAACACGGTTTAGATATTTTTCTTATTCTTATACACGCCCGGGGGGGGGGGGGGGGCTCTATCCGGTACTAAGGCCATTGGATAACACTCGAAACGCATTGTTCCGACTGCGCCTATTCAAAAGACTATTTCCGAAGCCTTCTTATCGAAATAACGCTAAGAATAATAATATCAAGTCCATACACTCGTACAAGTATAGGGAACCATTGTCCTAATGTCTATATCACTACGTATATATCTACGTGAAATTCCGATTTCATCGTTCGCGATAAAATCAAATCGATATTTAAAAGTATCGAAATCTTCGTAAACCGATTTATTATACTTCTCTAGGATAGCTTCTTAAATTGTTTTTGGCTCGAGTTCCTCTCGTACGAGGTTGTAGTTGGTATAGTCGTTTAAAATCGATACGCGACTGTTGGATTGGATTTGGGGATCTCGCCTCAAAAGCCGCGTTCGTACTAGACCTTGGAATCGATATAAACCGTTTCAAAACGTTTCGCTTTAGTTTTCGTTAACGGGAAACTGTTTTTTCTCGAATCGATTTGATTCGATTTCTCGAAATTGCTTCGGGAACCAGATTCGTATCGATTCGATTTCAACTGAACCGATAAATGAAGCTAAAATAAATCGATTTATGTTGATAACGGGCGTGAGGCTTAAAACGATTCCTGGCGGGCGATTTTAATCGATCGGTTTGATTTTACCGTTTCAAATCTATTAAGATAGGCTGTTTATATTCCGTATAGCCTGGCGATGGTGCGCTGATCCAATTCTCAAACTTTTCAACTCGAGTTTTTTCAAGCGGTGTTTGTTGAGCCGTTAAGTTTGCGCGTCGACGAGAAGATTATAAATGATTATATTTTTATATAGAGTTTGGGAGGAAAGTTTAAAATATCCAATTTTATGGCTCTATGATTTTCAGTCTCTCTTTTCCCGAGAATATTTTTGCGCTTTCAACGCGCTTTTAAAGCGTTTATTGACACGCGATAAAAAGTTTAACACTTTCTCAAAAACTTATTTAAATTTCTCTTTGAAAATGTAAACAAATACGACGCGATAGCGATTTCAACTTTTCTTTAAAAGAGAATATGAAAATTCTTCTAAAATTAAAACGCGTTTGCTTTTAGAAAAATATTCGGAGGTTAAGATCTTAGTCGAGAAATTGAAAGTTCTATACCTCTGACCAATCACTCGTTAACTTCATAGTATGGCTGAGATTTGATTAGACGAAGGCGACGTCCTGATTCGACAATGATTCTTTAAAATCCTAAAACAAATCTTTAAATTCCAAATGAGGTTTCCAAAAATACCTTGACCATCTATAATATTAAATCCGATGGCCAGATCCATTGGATAGACCATACCCTAATTTGCCGCCATAATTCGTAACGTTAAGCCATCAGAATGGAAACCTTATAACGGGATGAACCCTTAAGTTTATCTCCGGATATTGGATTTTTTTAGACTCAGTTTTGTACAGCCCTTTATCGACGCGTTTCCGGTCTGACGCCCTTATTACTTGTCAAATCTTCTGACAGTGACAAATACTTGGCCATCTTATATAGTCCATTGATCGAATTCAAGTTGGGAGGGGCGGTTGCTGATCCTCGAAGGTCAATGATAAGAATAATTTGAAAAGCCACGCTAAAAATACATATTTTATAATTGTCTATTTCCAAATTTATAAAATTTATAAAATAAATAAAGTTCTAACTTCGTGGGTAGAAGGACCCCGCGTTTTCTTCGCTGGATCTCAATCCGTTCTTGATTGCGTAATAATCACGTACGAGACCAGAAAGGTAGACGAGCTCGACGTAAAAACCCGACACTAGTTGACCTAATGATAAAGGCTGAGGCGGATTGATACTCTACGATAAACGCTGTAGGGACGAAAGTAGTCGTAGACGAGCGTACCTCTCGAATACGGAGAATAAAATGTTATTAGAAATAGAGCGCGAAGGAAATCTGTTGGAAGTCACGTCGTCTGAACGTAAAATAAGGAGTTTGTTGGGGCTTCACTCGGAGAGAATTACGAAAGAACTTAGGAAAAGCCTCGCTTTTCCTTCGTGTTTTATTTATTAAAGAACTTCTCTATCTATTCTAAGCCAGTTACGGCTCGAGTTGTCAGTACGCCCAAAGGCCAGCTCCTTCTATCTCTTAACCCAAAAAACAACAAACCATTGAGATGGTTAAATTATATCCTAGCTTTGTTCGCGCTGACATCTCTGGAATTGTATTACGTACGTATTCTCGTTCAAATTGAGAACTATTTTTTTTTTCCTACGTGATTTAATATAGAGTATTAATACGCTTCAGCTTTTTCCATTTTATCGTTTTAGATAATATCTTTGGCTCGGAATAGGTGTGGGATCGGAGAGATGAATTTGAATTTTATTTCGAAGCTTAGATCACACGCTGTTAACCTTTATGAAAAGGTCAAATTGTAATATTGCGCGGTTCCTAAGGTCAGAGATACGATTTAGGATTTCAGGGCTCGCGTATAGGTTATTGTAGGAATTATAGGATCTCTATTTATTCCAAATTTATTTATTCCTATAAAAAGATTTTGTGGAATGACTGCTAAGCCTTGGTTTAATTCCTATTCGGTGACGTAATCACTTTATTACAATCATTTGAAGCTAAATACTTGTACGATAGTTAGGTATTTTAAAATATCCAACGCGAACTGGACTTGATAAAATTTTGGCCCGGGTATAAAGATCCCAAAGAACTTAATAAAAGGTGTCTGGCAAAGTAGCGTCTTCCCGAAACGCCACGGTTTTATTTTCGAAGAGCGTCATCGGGCCAAGAACAATTCATTCATATCTTGATTAAGAATAATCTTTTCTCCGAAGTGTTTGCGCCCAAATTAAAATGTCATAGAGATAAGCCGAGCTTATTAATTCGAATGGAAGCTTAATTTACGAATAGCGACCGTCCTGGCGCGCAATCAACAAAAATTTCATTATACGCTTTTTAGAGTTTATGATTTGATAGAAAACGTACCCGGAGCGAATTTGGGCCGATTTTGGTCCGCGTTAAAACGACCAAAGGGTCAACGGAGGTCATATTGGAAAAGTCCAACTTCATTCGACCAAATTGACCAAATTGAAATTTCCAACAGAATTGGCCAATGGCTAGCGAGGTCCCTTATCATAATTTATTTTCGTAGTCACTAACTATAGGAGAGTCACGTGTAGCGCATAAATTCTACAACTAAACCCGAGTGAATCCGTTACTATTTGACTGGCAAGACTTTCCCACGAATAAAATAGAGTGCGTGTAGGATATGTTTCGCTTTCATTGGTAACTTTCTAGAATATATAGTTTCCATTGAAAGTTGAGTCAGGGTCTACATTAGCCTTTGATGGATCGTCAATGTATAATAAAACATTCCACTAGTCAAATTGACTAACGAGTTACCCAATTTTCGATTAGTTTTCCGTGACTAGCGTCTTACGTAAAACCATAAGTCTATTAATTCTTCACCTCTAAGTTTGAGTTTCCCATACTCTAACTTCGTATTCGGCACTATAGAGAAATTTCAAGCCCTACGCCCTGGCACCTGGCGGACAAAATCTAGTAAATTCTCCCTATAGCCAACCTCATTCCTCTTGACAGGAAGTGGGGAGTTCTATAACGCGTTGGGAGAGTTTCGAGGTACCAACGCTAGGTGGATTTGAGTCGCGAGATTGGCCAGTCATTAGCTTAACTTATGGTTGAATTAATAGACTTATGGTAAAACCCTGATCTCGTAGTTGGGAATGATTCCGAAGTAAAGTAGCTCCGAAAGTTTTGTTTCATTTTGTTATCGCGTGATGAGAGAGTGAACTGAAAGGGGGGAGGGTGATAAGAGTCTTTTGTCGGCTGAAAGGAGTGAGTATATCGACAGGTTCGTCTCGACATTTTGTTGTTTTTTCTTTGTTAGGAAATTCAGTATCTAGGTTGAATATCGAGCCATACGTATTTATCACGTTCTCCTACCGTCACCTACCTTTTACTATAAAACTGATTAAATCACGAGTGCGTTCAACTTTGGTAAAAAAAAAAAAAAAAAAAAAAAAAAATTCTACTACCTATCTATAGGGAATCATTGAAATCCATTTTCACCCTACATAAAAGGCTGACGCGCTAATAATATTCAATTTAGATTTTATTTGACATTTCGTTGCTATAACAACTAGGATAGACGAAAGATTCGGAATTGACCCGTTAGCGTCTAATATTACGAGGCTCTAAATCCTAATGCCATTCTAATTCCCCTAAAAATATTGCTCTCAATTAATTTTTTAAGCCTAATTAAACTGTCGCGGATGTCGTGCCACGTTTTTAACTCGTAATAGCGAAGAAGATAGCTCTCAATGTCCCGATTTAAAACTTTCATAGTGACGTCATTAGAGTAGTACGTGTCAAGATGGTCCATTTTATTTTTATGATTCCAAAAACATAATTCTAATGTTTCGATTATTCAATTTTACGAAACCGAGCGAAAAATCTGGTGTTAATTCATTTTTTATTCGCGCGGCGGCGCTACTCGTTTCCGGGGTATTTTTTACACCGAAATAAGGCTTAGCAATAATTCGTCTTGGATATTTAAATCCTCCTTAAGAGAAATTAATTCCGTGGAATTTTTAAAAATCTAATCTATAACCAGACTCAACTTCTTATCGGAAGAATTTGGTGTCTACATTTTAGAAAATCAAGCCTGTTTATTCGTGGAACGAAGCGTAGCTCGAGAGATCCTCTATGACGCTTTATTTAGGACATACCTCGCGCTGCATTGCGTATATTTCGTTAAACAAAGCGGCTAGCAGGCACCGCGAATTTTAATTAAAAGTATATTAACTAGCTACAAGCTAGTCTGATCTCTCTTCTCTCTCTCTGGCGATTCCTAAAAATTTTCAATGTTTATTCGAGTGAAAATTTCGATCCCATCACGAAGCGTATACGTTCGGGACCCCCGCCCCTGGTAGCCCGGCTAATTCCAAGTTGTATAGGGCTCTTTCCCTTATTGGATAAACACGTCCGTTTTTCCCAGCATCTTAATCATTATTATCTACGATCATAAGTGAATAAAACTTCGCATTCCTATAAGTTAAACTCTCATCTAACAAGCGCTTAAGTTCAGGCTAGACGTTGGAATTAAATACCACCTCTTATTAGGAAATCCAACGTTCCAAAAATGGCCTAATTTGATCAAATATGGTTTTAGCGCACCCATTGGATTATGAAAACTTCGTAACCTAATCAGGATCAAGGCTGTTTGTCACTAATCCAATAACTTGAAGCGAAATTGACTCGACGATAGGTCTCGGTATTTGTCTGGTCTGTTTGTTCTCACCCCCCATTGGTGGTTTTCTGATTTAGCAGCCTAATTTCGGATCATATGGTTTTGAAAAATATCTGTAAAAGATTGGAATTAACTAGAACTTGGGCTAGCTCCGTGTTTTAGGTCAAGGATAAGATTAGGGGATTATCCACGGTTGGATTATGTCACGAAGGATTATTCGAATATTTTACGGCCTAGCCTAAAACTTACGACGAAAAAAAGCTCGCAGAAAACTAAGTTATTCCAATAGAGGTTGTAAATAGCGAAATACACTCCAGTCGTGTAAAAATAAAAGCGCAAAAATCACAACGTGATCCCCGGGCGGGAAGAGATGTCTAAAATTAAACCCGTCACTCGAAAAAAGATTCCCTTCTTTAATCGACTGACGGCAGTTTCGCGACTTTAATAAAAGAAAACGCTTTACCGAAATAACATTGACTGCCGTTCGTATCGAGTCTTAAAGCCGAGCGTTATTGAGTTACCGAAATTAAGGGGGTTGGACTCTTGGCTTTCGTTTGACGTCACTCGATAGCTAGCTTTAAATTTTCTACCCTCGTTTCTCGATACTACGAGCTAGAAGATCAAAAGTTCTCGTCGCCTTCCATTTCGCTACGGAGTTACGTTGAATATCTTCTTAGTTATTTTATTATTATTCTAAGGGAGACATCTTTAAGTTTCTCCGTAATTATTTTTGAAGGACAACTCGCTTACGTCTGGCTACTTTATATCCGTAGCCTCAATTCCCCGTATCATTTTAAACTTTATAGCGTTGATAAAGGCGGGGAATACCTTAACGTATCGACTCTATCAGTCTTAGGTTACTTTGAAATATTTCTTTTAACGTCATCCTACGCTTTGAAATATCTTAATTGATAAATTGGTCAATTTTTGTTAAATTAAAAAAAATCTTCGCGTTCGAAATTGGCACCCGTATCTGTCGCCTACGTTCCCCGGTTTATTACAAACCTCAGAGTGGTCCGGAGTTAATGTTACGCGAATAGGAAAGAGGTTTTATCATAGTCTGGGATGATGGGGAAATATTTTTTGCGTCGTTTTGCAAAAATCGCGTTGCTAAGCGTATTTAATTTTAATCTAACTTAATGCCATTGAAACATTATTACGGTTAAATTACTCTTTCGTCGTTATTTCCCTAAATTTAATCTCCTCGTAAAAATAATTTTAAATTATAGTTTTTTTCAAATTAACATTTCAAAAGATTGAGTTATATTTCGACCAATCAAAGCGTGGGATAGTTTTATAATCTTGTAAAAATAACGCTTAAAATATTTATCTTAAAATAAATCACGTGGGTTTGAAGGTACTATTGTATAACGATGTTAAAAAGTAAAAAAGCGGTGCTTTGATTCATTCTTAATTGGGAGCCCATTAGTCTTCATTTTATTTTATTTTATTTTTTTCCCTCCGAAGTTTATTAATCCCTATAGTGTAAAATTTTTATCAGTAATGTAACGAATAATATCCAAAATTGAGCCCCTTGAACAAGTAGTACTTGGTACTTTTTGCAAATTTAAAGAGGATTAGTCCGCGCGAAATAACTAATCTCGAAAATCTCTCGGATAAAAAGACGTATATATTTTTAATTCGGCTGAATTTTCTTCGTATCTTTTAGCCATTATTTTCCAAAACTACCCGAGTACTAACTTTTAAAATGGGTCCTATAAAGTATTCCAAAGGGAGACTGACACTGATCTTTCGCTTTAAATTAAATACGAGTAGCATTTTCGAAAAGATCATTAAAAACGCGTTCAAAATATAAATACGTCATAAAACAAAATTTAAATTTTCTCGCAATAGTCCTGGTCGATTTCCAAAACCGGAAGTCTAGAGAACCTCGCGAAAATTTTGGCGGGGAAAACTTTTTGTCACGTGATCGTCCGCCATCTTTTTGTAGCGTGAAAATAGCTACAGACTAACCAACGCCTCCTATACTTTATCATATAGGAAGCGTTGGACTAACAACGTGAATTTGGTTTGTGGGAAATAAAATTAGAAATAGTCTGGCAACCTGTTACTACAAAAAGATGGCGGCGCGGCTATGAGACAAGGGCCCATTTCCGGCAAATCGACCAGGACTATTCTACGTCATCACTATGTTTGATTGTCGTACGTTATGTCACGTGATACGGTTACTTAGGCAACGTTCTAAATTCCGATATCATTTTTAAATCGTGTCGGAAGTGGTGGTAAATATCAAAGGTATTTTCTGTCAGTTGACCTTGATTTTATTTTTTGCTCATCTGGTCTATCGATTTGGTATTAGGCCTATTCCTATTTTTATTGGAACCTTTTTTTCCGACTCGGAAACGAAACGTAAAAGTTAATAGGTCATTAGAAATGTTTATGCCAGCGTTCTTATTCCATTATTGATTCAGTCAACTATAGTAGTTATAGAGCGAGCCACGCTTTTCTACGCTTTACCTTAAAGACTCCTTATATATTTTAACTACCGCTTCGTAATAATCGTATCTACATATTTTGTCAATCAAACCCTCGTAGGAAAAGTAATTATATAAATGGCTCGAAATAATTATTCGAAAAATCTTTATTTCCTTAAAGGGATAATGAAACGTAACGAGTTTTTTTTTTTTTTTTTTTTTTCTTATCGTTCAAATAGGCCTAAAAATGTTTTTAAAAACGTGAGAAAAAATAACAGTCCTTAGGAACTAGTCGCGAGAGATATAAATGATATTTAAAAAGATTTGACGACTTAAATAATTTCGATGATGTTTTAATTACTTGGAATAGGAACAAGGTAACGCGTCAATTTTTATAATTACGTCGGAAGATTAGTGTAAACGCGATTTAAGAGAGTTTTCGTGGCTTGACATTTAGACTATTTGAATATTTTTTCTTTGAGGGGCAGACAACCGTAATCCGTTAATTTTATCACTGGAGTTCTGTCGTAATCATTACCGTAACTAAACACTTAGACAACTTGATAGTTTGTATCTCGGGTTCATTCGTATTTCATTACCAATCTCTATCTGATCTTTCTGATACCACAAAAATATTACCGTAAAAAGTTTATTCGTAAAGTTAACGCGTAATATTTCAACTCAATTTAAAGCGCAAAATACACCAGATTTAGATCTTGCGCGTTTTTTGGGGAAACTCAATTTTTCAAGTTCAATTTCGGCGCGAAAAACGGAGAAACACGATTAAGGCTTTCAATTTATCAAAGTATACCTTAAGCTAGTAGATTAGAAGTGAAAAACTTTGTTTTACCGTGATCGTTAGAAATAATGATTCAACCCGAAATCCACCCCGCTCGCTTTCGAGTAAACGTATATTAACTTTAATTATATTGTAATTATATTTCTTCCCAGAAAAAAAAAATTCCTCTCCAAGGTTAAAAGAGTTTTTTAGAAAAGAAAACACTTTGTAAAGGCGCGCTTTTAATAAGCGTATCCAGTACTCACCGTAAAACATTAGCTAGAGTATGTCTACGTCCTCTACGCTGTTGTAAATGTTTCCCGAATTGTCGATCCCTGATTGGACCGGGTGAACCGGGACTACCGCTTATTTGCGACGAATTGTTCGTTGTCGGGGTGGCGTGATGATTATTCACCGTTTTGCACGTTGGTGGCGCGGACACTGCCATAGTTTCCGACATTTTTGTTTATTTAAAAATTCGAGTTGTTTAACCAATATTCTAGCTTCGAAATATAGTAGTAGTAGTAGTTCACGCACTTCCTCGTAAAATCATTATCACAGCCGCCTCTTATCGGTAAAAACGAAACGAGCACTCTCGCGTACTTCCGCCCGCGGTTTGTTAACCTTGATACGTATAAAAAACTATTATAAAAACGCGAATAAACGTAAGTTGGAAAAAAAAAAAAACGAGACTTTTCCCGCCAAATTTGAATTTGATTTATTTCAAAAAAGGCTTAAGTTTTAGAGTTCGGATTTGATCGAGTTTTATTGGCTAGAAATGGGAGATTGTTGGCGCGTGTTTTACCTCGTGGACTCTCGCTAGAGTTCTGTGTTTACTTCAGGGTCGGTCGAGTTGACTGCGCGCTAAAACTAAAGCGACCACCAACGCCACGAGCGCCTATTTCTGGCGCGCTTTTCCCGCTAAATTCTATCGAATCCCGACCAAAGGGATCCCAAAAAGCGGAGCTCTATGGAGTAAAGGAGACTCGAACCTACGACTGATACTCTTAGAGAGGAAAAGAGCCTAGACAGAGTGCCGAGCTACAAAAAAATGTAGACTCTAGAGACGAATCCATAAACACGACCCGGATTTTTATCTCGTTTTGGGGCCTTACCGAGATTTCGTTTAATCTAGTCTTGGACGAATAATGAAAGATATCGACACTCGAGAGAGATCTCAATTTCTCAAATCGAAAGATAAAATTAACGCGCGTAATTGGGAAATAATCAGAAGCGCGTTAATCCCCAACCCGATTATGTACTTTTACGAAAAAGACGGCGCGAAACCGACCTTATGACTGGTGCCAGAACGTATGAGAATCAATAGTGTGATGACGTAGTATTTTTTGTTCTAGTTTTGCGTACGTATATCGTTTTTAACAATCTTTCCATTTGTATCCTAGCTCGTGGTAAAAATTCGGCGAGATTTTGACTTTAATTGGATCGGGGCAGGCGCGGAAAGTTTCGTTGGGATTTTTCGGATATTTCGGAAGCTGTCTAATATAACGTTACGCGTCATCGGTGAAGAAACTCTGTTTTCCTCAAATTTGGATGATGATGATGATGAGAGGGACGCGTTTGTACGCTTAGAATGTGTTAGACCTTCTTAGGATGAAGTTCGCTCGATATGGGTCAGGGGAAGTGGCGGATTTGCGCTAGGATGTTATTAATAATCTGATTCATCTTCGTTTCCTTCCAAAGGGGAAGAACACGCGCTTTTCTTCCTTTTTTTTTTTTTTTTTTTTTTTTTTTTTTCCCTCTCTCCTGGGAGAAATATTTCAGCTATTTGAATTTTATCAACACTAATCATTTATCCCTCGTTAAATGCCCGGAATAGTTAGTGGAGAGTTTTCACTCTCGAAATTTTATTAAACTCGTCATTTTTAAGGTTTTTTTAAAGGGATAATGAACACGCGACTGAACAAAGATCTAAACTATTTAATTCTATAGATACTTTTGTCTGTCTGTCTGTAGGGAACGCTAAAATATACGCGCGAAGCTGAATGCGTTAAACTTCGATGCAAACTCTGGGTTTCATTATTTTATTTATTTTCTGTTGAATATGATACTGGGTCAAATAAACTTCTGGTAAAAATAAAATCTTAACCATTTTAGGTCTTCCAAAGCGCGCGTGCCCGCAATCTAAAAGCAAAATATACTCGTTTTTCTTAGTGAAAGAGTGGTTAAAAATTTGTACCTTGTAGTCTAGTGGGAGGGAATTAGCGCATTACCCGGGCGTCATGTTTTATTTCCAGCCAAACTCGGTAACCTCTAGTTGTCATAACGGGCGCTATGGCGCCACAAATGGTGTATTGGTCCATCAACCGATATTTTACCCCTTTTCAATATTGTCAAAATGTGGCCTAGTTTTTCTTGTTCGTTCTGAACCGCGGTAAATTCTAGTTTCTCTCGGTTCCACCTTGAAGTCTCGAAAAGAAACCCATTTAAGTTTAGTCATCTCGGAAACCTCTTTAAATAAATGGCTTATCTACAAGCAAGACTAGCTATAACTTTCAAAATGTTTTTCTTGGTAGCGACTTTAATGCCATTCGCTTTTAAAGAACGAATTTTTTTCCTTTTCTGTTTTTTTTTCTAATTCGCGTGAAAAATTGAAAAGTGAGTTTCTTCTCAGTTTGTCCGCTCTATTAATTATTTTTGCTCCCAACTTGTAATACCCTTTTCAGATGAGGCGTATATAGTTAGGAGTGTTTTAATCACATTTAGTCGAGCCTTCTCAGTTTAATTAACCTAGGTTAAATTTGATTAAACCTCGGTTAATTAGGCGGCTCGTCCGAAGGGGTTATTGTTCTTGAAACTTAGATTCAACCCAATAAGTTTTCATTTTTTCGACCTCTTCCAAAGTTCATTGGTTAAGATTTAAAAAATATTCTTAGGTATAGTTTTTTCGTAAGAAATATCAGCCGTGTTTGAAATGGGGGAATTTGTTTTAAAAAGGTATTATAGCTTCAAATTTTGTCCCAATGATGAATCGCCTTGTATTTTCCTTAGAATTTAGAAATTGCTTTGACTCTTTTTTTTCTCTCTCTCTCTCTCTGTGTTTTATTGTTTCCTCTGATGATGGCAAACATCGTATCAATTTGCGTTTGACAAGAACGTCGTGTTTATCGTCTATTCGTAATAGGAGTGGGCTGGGTCGTCTTTTATTCTTTTATATTGTCGTCCGCTTCCTAGTTTACGTCTTTAAAGGGATACTAGACTCTCATTGTTAAAATATGGCTCGAAACTCGCCAAAGGTTTCGCGATTATCTTCAGCCTAAATTTATTAAAAATTAATTTCGCGCTAAAAGTTGGAATTGCCGACGCCAATGAGAGCCAGTCTAAAAAATAATTTTACCCCTAAAACTGGCCTTATTTCTTGACCCTCTTGGTTCAACTTAGATCGGCTGTTTCGTAGGCGCGAACTAATCCCGTTATCTCGGGACAATTTGAAATATGAAAGCTCATTTACATCCGCGCGATTATTTTAAAGTCCAATTTATACCAGAGTCTAGTATCCCTTGTTTAATATAAAGCGCGGTAAAATAAAATGGTCGATTTTTGTTTCCCCAGTCTGAGACTTACCAATCTAAAATTGTCTATCGATTGGAACGTTTTGGAACTTTTCTTCGTGGCGTTGCTCGTTTCGTTACGGCGAGGCTTTAAAAAACGTGGCCTTAAATGTGTTCTTTCGCTTACAACGAACGTTTTGTTAAGAAAAGAAAAAAAAAAAAAAAAAAAATGTTAATTTTTCTTAAATATTTTCCATCCGAATTAATTGGCTCCCTCACACGGATGGTGGTCAATTTTATTGCCTTAATAACTATTTCGATTTTATCTTCGTTAATCTTCTCTGCCCGAATTAACGTTTTCGTAAATACAAGGGGGCTTTCTTTTTACGATCCAATCTTATTTTATCAAAATGAATATTGTTCGTATAGCAATTTAATTGGTTCTTATCGGTTTATCATCGGAGCTACGTTATCCGATATTTAATAATTATTGGAAAAAACGTAAAATAAGCTTTGATATTTTCTCATTTCCTAAAGTCTACGGTTTTTAGTGGGGGGCAGTTCCCTTAAGTAAATATCGAAAGGCTAGCGTCGATATTATTGTTTAACTTGGTAGTACGGGTCAAAATATTCGATTAAGCTTCGTTGTAAGGTCAATAATCGTAGGATAGGATAGGAATTATGGGGTAAAAGTTGAAGAATACCCTAATATAGTTATCGAAAATGACTATTAGAATCCTAGGCATTATTTACTTTAAAATCAATCAATTCCGTTTGAATTTTCCAATTTGGTCCATTTTTGACCAAATTAAAAGATATTCCCTGATTGGGTAAGCCAATTTCTGTCGTTATTCTACGGGGGCGTATTGAAATAAAAATTAAACTAACGTCACGCGTGAATGTAAACGCAACCTAGAGTACGTTTTTCAATTTTTAAATATTAAATTGAATTTCGATAATTAGGCCCGAATCGAGTCTACTTCGAGACTCTACTAATCAGTCGATTAATCTCGGTAAACTGGTTGATGAACTGAGGCGGATTGATACCTTATATTAATCCTTAAAGGAAAGAAAGTAGTACTAGACAACTACCATAATAATGAAATTGAAAAAGAAAAAAAACATTATATACTTCAATCCAATTTCTACGCATTCGGAGAATTAAAATAGATATTTTTTTTCTACACGAAATGGGAAATTAGCTAATCTAACGAGCAATCGCAATTCCCTTTCTAATTATCGAGCTTAAACTTGTAATTATTTCGAAATGAAGTTTCTCTTTTAACTTTTAGGCCCCATTTTTTTATATATCGGCTAAACGAAAACGTTTAAAAATCGCTCCCTTTTTCATTTCTAATTGTACTTATAAAAATATTCCATTTTATTTCTGTTTAGATTAATTTAATTTCCGACTAAAGATGGCGGGCTATAATTTGTTCCGTATTTATTCCAACTCACGCTCTCGAAACTAGAAAGATTTACCGTTCAAGCTTTAATTAATGTATCGCTCTAAAATGTATTTTCGAAGTTGGCTTCGAGCCTAGATAAGCTTCGCGCGCTTTCCAGCTAAAGTTTCTTATACGTAATGAAGCGAAGAAGACCTTTGCCAAACCTCTCAACTTTCATTCGACATTTACTAGGCCTAAAAATTGGTTATATTTTGGAGTTTATAGTTTTTCAAATTTAACTCCAAACACTCTTGACCAGGGTGATTAATTTGTATTATTATGAAATGAATTTACTTCGTGGTTACCGAAAAACCGATCTAAGTGGACTTCGCTTAATTGCTAGTCACGAAATTTCAACCCCATTCTGACAAGGAATCGAGAATTTTTTTTCTTGAAATTGAAAAAGGCAATCCCGCGAGAAACAGTCGAGTTTCCTTTCGCGTCTTTGTTGGAAAGTGATTTTTCAAGAATGGGGGCTGTCTGATGTCTATAGTCTATTCCATTATAAGATTCCCGCGTCGAAAAACCTAGCTCCTATCTTATTCCGTAAGAAACCGAGGCTTAACGAAGACGAGTCTTAGAATTGTGTTAAAGCGAGCCTGTCACCATTTTTTTAATGGTTATAATTTTAGTTTTATCATACCATTAAAACTTCAGAAGCTTTTACTTCTGCCGTGTCGACACGTAAATAAATTTCAAAATGAAAATGACGTAGATTTATTTCTGGAACGTAATTAACAATCATTTTGATACGAAAGGTAGAATTAATTCCTTTTAAGACAAAGACCGCGATAAAGCGACCTTATCACCGGGCTAGAATTAACTGTACGCTCTACAATAACGAAATCACGTGACTATAGTGATGACGTAGATTGCTGAAAATTTTATTTTCGAAAATTATAATTTTATTTTGGCGGTGCTTTTTGTTCCGTATATATATTTTGAAAATCAGTAACAGTATGACTTTTCAAAGATGTTACGCTCTAGCCGGAAACAAACTCTCCGAGGGAGAAATTCTTTTAGCGGCTCCTCGGTCACTTCAATTAATTAAGAACAGGGGGGTTAGAGTGAGTTTCGTAGGCTTCGGGGGATGGGATAGAGTTCTAGGATTAATGCTTTTCGCCCGTTCTCGTCTGGAGGGGAAAAGTCTTTTGTTTTAATAAGTAAGTGTCAAAGGAATTGGAAATAAAGGATAAGAGAGAAAGGAAAAGTCGCGAGTTTCGCCGTTTTTCTTATTGATCACCGCTCGACACGCGTACCAGAGAAACTAATTAGTCGCAGTCCGGAAAGAAAAAAAAATCCACTTTTATAGACTTTATTGTAGGAATCGGCGCGCTAGCAACCTTAGAGGTCCTAGTTTGATTTGACAACGTATTTTAGCTTTATTCGTAATTATCCGTGGGAAGTTTATGATAAATCTAACGTAATTGAAATATATTTAACCCATTAATAATTAATTATTGCGGATTATCTGGTTCAAACCCCGACACCCTAAGCAACCTGGATTTAGAGCTAGTGACCGTAGATAACTTTTAAATTCTTTAAAGCCCGCGATTTTCTTGGGCCGCGAAAACAAGTCGTTTCGTGGCGAAAATAGAGCCTAGCTTCGCTTCGACCATCTTGTTTATGACGAAGTTAGATGTCGGGGAAGGAAAATAAGGGCGGCGTGTTTTAAAAAGGGCTGAGATGAACATTCCTTAGCTAACGAACGAGAAAAATGCCAAAGTTTCGCGTTCAAATATTTTCATTTTGGAAGAAAATTCTTCGCAGTTTTTCTATCCAAAAAAAAATTAAAATAAAAAAAAAGCTTTAGAATGTTTTTGTGACTAAATCGACTAACGGGCTCGCTTATTACTTGTCTGTAATAATATTATTAAATTGGAACGACTACTACGCCTACTTCGTGGTTATGAATAAAAAAATCTGTTCAAAGATCAGAGACAGTCTTAGAATTCTAATTCTACGGAATGAACTGTTTTCAGCATTTGTAAATGTAATAGAAGATATTTACATTTATCGAGGCTTGAACTGAACCGATTTGTTGTAGAAGGTTGTTTTCAAGGTTGGTTCAAAGTATAGGATTTTCTATACTTTTGTCAACCTTGAAACGAACAAAAATAGCCGTTAAATAGAACCCATTTCTACGAAAGGTGTTGGCTTTTCCAACGTTAGGACCAAGTCAGAATTTATTTAATCGTCTATTAGAATTGATCTCCAGGAATTTTGGATATGACGTAGACCCGAGAGACAACTCGGAGGTTGGCGAAATAGCGGTACCTGTTCCGAAAGAGTAGTCATTTTTTTATTCCCCGGAAAAATGGACGCGACAGGTGGAAAAATGACTTTTATTGACAGTTGTACGGGATAATAGGTGCTGGGCAAAAAGACTTTATCGTCTCTTCAGCTTTTCGCCCGGAATGTCTCTCCCCCTTTTTTGGCTTCGAACTTTTTAAACCGGAGTTAATACCGCGGTCGAGGGCGGGCAAACGTTGTTTTTCAACCACATTCGCTTTTAATAGGAAACTTCGTTAACTTACCTTTATTTCTTAATCAAATTTCATTTCGAAATAACGACGAATCTAAAAAGGGGTTGAAAGAAAGATTGACTTTTTTAACTCTACCAACGGACAACTAAGCGTAGAAGTTATTTTCAACTCGAGTTGGCACCACTCTCAAAGCTACATTCTATAGGCTTAAATTATAAACGGATAACTCTAACAACGACTTATTTTTAAATCGCTTTTCTAAGGGAAGATTAGAGCTTGGGATTTGGACGAGATAATCCGCAAATATTTGGTTAATCATATTGGATTCGTCATAGACTTCCTTTGGATAATTTCAAATTAAATATTTAACAAATATCAAATCGATTAAGGCCTAAATATTTTCTCCGTCTCTCTAAGTCTATATTAACGTGGATTAAACTCGAAGCTTGATTTGAGCTTCGTCTTTGTTTTGACCAAAAATAAATCGCGCGTGAAAACGCGCCTTTAAGTCTAAGAAATCTAAAAATGAACAATTTCCTTCCAACTCCTTTTAATATTTGGACAATTTAAATCTAGAAACTTCCCCCGGAGGAAATCTTATTTACTTCTGACTCCACTTAATTGTTTAATCTTATTCTTACGTAATTTGGTCGGACTTTTAATTAACATTCTCGCCTCGAAATCTCTCTCGAGAGAGAGTCTCTATTTATAATTTACATAAATTAGAAAACGTGAATAAATTCGAATAACTTTGATTCTGAATAAACTTAGCATTCAAACGATGATATGGGTCGACTTTTACAATTTTAATTTAAAAAAATACGCGCTTCGAAATCCAAATTAACCTTATAAATATAGAATTAAAATTAACTAAAGCGCTTTGACTTGAGGTTTATATTTATCTGGCCAGGGAAAAATAGAGACATTTAAGGATGATTACCCTTCGTATGATATATTAGTAATATGAGCAAATGGGTGTGGCTTACGACCATAAATTAATCCCCAAAAAAAAAAAAAAAAAACTACGTTTCTGTTTAGATAATTAGGCAAGTGGTGGCCCTGCCCAAATTACCTTAATATCTGATAAAATGACGTAGATATGATTTTAACTATATTAAAGAACCTCGATTCGATAGGAAAACCCCGAAGTAAAAAGGTGTCAAAATCGAACGTTTCGATAACTTTTCAAATTATACCATCGAAACTAGAAATATATCGCGTTTAAAGTTAATTAGCGTTAATCTATAGTTAAATAGCTTCCATTAATTAACTATATTTTGGCCCAAAAGTATAATTTTAAATGATTAATTATAGGTTGTTATATATTGTTAGCTAAAAATCTGACTTGTCTTTTTAAAAGTACGAAAAAAAACCGTTTAAAAATAAGATAGACGATTTATCTCTGATTCTTTATTATCTACTTAAACTAGCAATTATCTTTTATAAACTCTACTTATTACTTTTAACAGTTTCTAGACGCTTAAAATTACTATTTTAAATTCTTCACGAGTTGTCTCGATGATTAATGATCGAGTTATTTCTCTTTTTAGATTAGCGTCGTAATTTCTCCTTAAAATCTTGAAAAATGAATCTCGAGTTCCGAATGAATTACCTTTTTAAGAATTCTCCGGGTTTTCTTCTTCTTCTTTTCTGGTAGTTAATCACATTTTCCACTTCGCCAAGGCGAGCATAATATCGGTTTTTAAAAGAACCCAAACGTACGACATCATGCCTGTCTTGGCCGAATCGAAAATATGCCAATTTCTCTTCTAATTAATGTCGAGATGAGCTCGGAAAAGTCTCGCGATCGTAATCCCTAGAAGGTCCGGGATGTTTTTGAAAATTCTGATCGCTTTCCTAAGAGTTTTTAATAAAACGCTCGGACCATTCGACATCTGCTATTGTTTGACAACTTTCCAAGATAGCAAAGGTCGAACTAAGATAAGGAAAGCGCAACTTCTGACACGAGCTAGGAAACTAAGAGCCCCGTTCCTATCTAATTTGCTTATTAATCGTACCCTTTGTCCCGATTTTAATTAAAATATAACGTTAACTTTTATTTTTTCTCTTCACAAAACATTTAAATATTTTTAATTAAACAAACAAATGTATTTTGGTAGTTCGTGTAATAATCTAAACTCGAAAATAGTTTTATTTTTAGTTCATATTACCCTAACTTACCTAAACTTACGACGAAGATTAAGAAATTCGCGTTGAAAGAGCATTATGTCTCGTAACAAGGGTCAAATCTCATCTTTCGTATAGATGTGAAGCGGGATTAAAATCGGATTAGATTAGTAATATTTTGGGATATTGAATTCTGATAGGATGACTATGATTTCAGTCCAGATTTTTTGGCGTCAAAATCTATGTTTAATTTACTTTAGTTTTGAAGGAAAAGCTAAATTCTAGGCCTAACGAATGTTGATTGCGAACGCTCCTATGGGATAATGGGATATATCGCGAGATACAAATTAAATTATAATAATTTTGTGATTTATTTTAGGAGTAAACTTTCAAATAATATCGGACGAAATGAAATTGTTTTGATACTTTTGTTAGGCGAGATTCTTTTTGGTTTTTCTAGTTCGAACGTTGATTAATTTTTCTTTTTTTTTCCCCGATAAGTGCGCGGCTCGCTGTTTATATTGCTCGGCAGTTTGAAGGGTTCCGTGTTTTCTAATATCGTATAAGGGGATTAATGGATGAAAATGGTCGCGTGGCTTCTTAACCCCCTACCTAGTTTTCTCTCCCTCTACCTTCTTCTCTTCTTTTTCGGCGTTTCTCCCGTAAGCTTTTCGCAGATTATTTGTTCCGATGTTTACACTGCTCTCCAGATGTTGCTAGGCAACGTAGAAAAGGTTTTCTAAGCCTACTTTAGCCCTAACGCTACTCTTTCTTTGGTCCCGCTTTTCGTCTAAATCGTATCCTTATCAGAAAAGTGTTTTTTTCATCAAGATTCATTTACGCGCACCTGGAAACCATCTGGATTATATATTACATCGTATTGTTTACGATCAAATTTACCCGTGACGCGTAGATTTAGGCTTATCGAAAGATTTAGTTTTAGCGGGAAAATATTTAAAAATAGTTCGTGATTTTGATCATAGGGGTCGGATTACGTGAGGGTGGGTTCCGAGAGGACGTCATAAATCGTCTGCTATTTTTAGAGAAATCTTGGAATCTTTCCCGTTTTAATTACGTTAATTTAAATTAATATATTCGAGGTAATTATTTTTGATTATGATATATTTTACCGTATTAATGGTAAATTAAATCTTTGGGTCGCGTACTTGTATAGATTATGGTATTAAATAAATACTCTAAACATTTAAACAGTCATAATGCGATAGGCCTAATCAGTGTCAGATTTATTCTTATCACGGGCCTTAGTTTTCCCAATCATATCTTCTTTTATCTTTGTTTGTGTTTTAAGGATATGTTTAAACTAAAATGTATCATTTTTTTGGAATTTATAGATACTATCAATGCGTACCTAATCCCCGTGCGAGTGCCAAATTGATGAATTTCGCCAACTTGATTACCGAGTTATCATCGCGAATGGTTTTTATTCAACCACAAATATGACGAACGAAATTACGACTCTCAGAACTGCCGGGATTAAAAACTCTTTAAGCGGTAATTATAAGTAAACGAATAATTTTTACTAGAGTGGTTTAGGAAAACTAAAATGTTTCTAGCTCCCGCAATATTGAAATCAACGAGTCTAAGGCATATCGTAAGATGCGCTATTCTTTGCTCTTGGAATCACACGATGGGACCTCAAGTGGTTCATAAATGGACCCCGAACGAAGAGTCTACGAACTCTCCCGATTCTCACAAAGATCTGGAGCATTTAGTGGCTCGGATTTTACATCCGGACGGTCTCAGAGCGGAAGATAGCTTCTCCAGTCCTAGATGCAAAGTACTCGTTCAGGCGAAACAAAACCGAGTGGCTCACGCTCGCGTTTTGAAGGACCTGAGAAGCGACTGCCCTTTGGCGTTGTTGTTAGTCTATTCGACTACGGATCTACCTTTAGTATGGTCACTTTCTAGCGTAGTGGAAGTGGCCCTAGCGTCTACCGTCAAAGCCTTATCATTTTGCAAGGTTAGTTCCGCTTTAATATAACCAAAATAACTCTATATTAATTTTCAAATGGGTATTCGTAGACAAAACTAGAAGATTCGGTCGTTCTTAGTCAAGAAATGAATAAATTAAACGCGATATTAAGTCGTCTTAGCCACGAGAAAACCTCGTTGTCTTTGCCACCAGTGCCAAGCCCCGACGCCAGTCCCGATAGCGTCTCGTCTCAGAGATCCAGAGTAAGTTCGCTAAACTCAAATTTAATTTTAATTTCTCTCGATATATTAACTCTTCATTCCTCTTCAGGTTCGAATGGGACAATTAGAAGAAGAGAAAGAAACAATGTTTTTGGCAAAGTGTATAGTTTCTCACTTGCAAATGGGTTGTTCCATAGTTTTGTTGGAAAAACCCGATTCCCCGATATCATCTTTCATCTGTGATGACAAAAATGGCTTTCTTTGTACCAGGCTTTCTGTTAAAGTAAGATTATTCTCTTATATTTAAAGAAACGTAACGAATTGAATCGTTAAATTAACAAATTCTTTTCTCCCCTTCGTAGGTACCGCATCTTTTAGAACAATTCCTTAGTCGAGATGAAAAAATTTGTACCGATTTATCGGCTGTTCCCGTTAAAGAAGATAAAACGACGTGCGTCTTTTGTCCCGGATTATTTTTGCAAACCAAAATGAAGGTATTTAAGATTTATTCCAATTATTTTATGAATATTTAGTCTAGTCTTTTTGGTTAATTCAAGTTTTTAGGCCTTGGTCCCAAATACTCGCGAGCATTTGGGTTTATTGCTCGCGAGTATTTGTCAATTAAGATTAATTAGCTTTATTTAATTAAACTAATGATGTAATATCTTTTAACAGTGGTCTGATAAAGCGGCTGATATATCTATCGATGATTTATTGAAGAGTCCGGAAGCTCCGTCAGTCATCGACGTAGCCAAACGAAAAGTTCGACAACTATCGAGACCGTTAGTGAAAGGGAGTCACGTTTGCGAACCTCGCGTCGTTTCTAAAGGCGAATCTGATCAGTTTATCACGGTTGTCAATACTTGCGGCGAACGGTAAGCTTTAAAATCTTTCGTTTCGTTGTTTTATTACAATATTGGTCAAATATTTGCATGACTGGTAACATTTTTGTCGCGACCACCGTTCATTTTGCAGCGAACGGTGAGCTTTGAATTTTTATTTCCTTCATTTTGTCGCAATGTTTGTTTATTGATGCAAAAGGTTTTTTTTTGGTTGAATTGGGGTATTTTAAGTTTTGGTATCTCGCGAGAGTCTCCCGCTTGTTAAACGTGTTTCAGCTTTTGATTTTGGTAAAAAAGTCCCGCGTTTCTTTATATCCTCCGCACAATTTGGCTTCCGTGTCCCATTTTTTTGGTTTTCGGTTCGCGGTTACGATTAAGCCGTTAATTTTACGGTTGAAAATAATTCTAGAAGTCAACTCAGAACCGTTCTGAGCTCGGACACGGGAAGATTGGTCACAGAGTTTCTTGATCAGGTAAATATCAAATTCCGTAATCAATCGAAACTTTCTTTTAAAGTCTTTATTCTTTTAACGGAAATCGTTTTTCTTCGTTAAAAAATTGACTTTAAATAAGAGTTTTATCGACTTCCGTTTATATTCGGCGTTTTAAACCATTTTATTCAAGTTTTAATTAAAAATTTTCAGTGGATACCGGAAGTTGAAAATTCCATGGCTGGAATTACGAACGATACGAGCGTATTAAGAGGTTCTTCCTTATTCGCTCGTCATTTGAGGATAAAAGGAGCTTTGGCTTCTAAAGCTTTATCGCAAAACTACGATTCCATTCAACCCAAGAATAAAAGTAGTCGTAACGTTAACGATAAGAAGTTGGATCGATCTTCTATTCAACAGTGGCTCTTGGGAATTCCGTACGGAATTAGTTCGGGTAGTTCGAAGGCCGCGTCTAGAGAAGCCGATCTTCGAGTGATATTAGGAGCCGCTGAAAAATATCATCCCGGAGTTACGGACTATTTGGGACCTCCCAATACCTAAATATTTTAGCCAATGGACCGCAGGAGCGAAAGAGAGAGATATAATTTGAACCAAATATTGTAATTATCAGTAAAGCTTTAAACCAAATTTTTGAAGGCCACCACTCGAGTAATTAATAGAGTATAGAGAGACGAGTTTCGAGGGTTTAAATAGAAAAATCTGAACCACTTCTCGATTAAAAATACGCTTGAACTAATTTTTCGAATTACTCTCTCGAATAATGAGCCAGGAACTTAATTATAGGGAGTACTCGATCGAGTAATGAGCCAGGAGCTCGTTTGTGACGAGTACTGATCGAGTAATGAGCCAGGAGCTCGTTTGTGACGAGTACTCGATCGAGTATTGAGCCAGGAGCTCGTTTGTGACGAGTACTCGATCGAGTATTGAGCCTGGAGCTCGTTTGTAACGAGTACTCGATCGAGTATTGAGCCAGGAGCTCGTTTCTGACGAGTACTCGATAAAAAAACTCGAATTAACTCTAGTTTTCAATCCAATATATAGTTATTTGTAGCGAGCATCGAGTACTTTTAAGTTTTGAGCCAGGAAAATAGTTTGTATCAAATAATCAAACGAGTTTCGAGTAATGAACCGAATATACGTCTCTAGTACTCTATCGAGTAATGTAGTTTTTGACAAAACGCTCGTTACGGAAAATAATATTTGGCTTAAAATTGGTTTCTAAATTGAGAAGTATTCTTTCTGGAGAATAACGCCCCGTGGTCTTTGGTTAAATTCAAAAGTAGCTCTCATTGTACATATTGTTTAAAGTAGAGACGCAACCCGATTCAATTTGGCCATCAACTCAAATTGATTTAATCACGAGAAGTTAAAATTGTCATTTTTACTTTCAATTTCAAGGCTTTCTCTCGTAAGAAAGCGATTTGCGAGCTTGGTCGGATCGTTTTTTGAGTCGGGTTGGGTGTCTACGATAATATTTTTCTAAGTCTGACCTTGTATTTAAATTATTCGTAAAGGATCCTAGTACAATTTGTTTTGTTTGTTTTCGTTAAACAACGTATATTTTACGAAATGTAAAGAATTTATTTTTGCTTTTTAAAGATGAAATTGATAAAATGTTGAAACTATTTAAGGGCTAATTTTCACCTAGACAGTTCCGCAGTGAAACGCTTTTTATTTTATTAACGTCGCTTTTTACCTTTTTGGAATGGGACGAGTGAAAATTAGCCGTTAATAAGAATTACGAAGCGAATATTTGTGAATAAATTGTTTTTAGTAAATTTGTCTCCGTGCTTTTAATTTTAAGGGGATTTAATTACGCGTAACTACTTCGTAGACAGCCCATTATACGTCATAACGCGACCCCCTTTTCATTGGCTCCGTCAATTATTTAGGAAATTATAGGAATTGTTTTTATAAATATAGGAAAGTGTAGGGGAGTTAGTCGTGAAATTATAGGAAAAATATAGGTTTCAAATATGAAGTTATAATAATATAACACTCGATTTTCAAAACAATTTTTGGCAGCTGATGCAATTTCCCAAAAGCTTTTCACTCTTCATTTAAAGGTTTTTGAGCGCCATATTGAATTAACGTTAAATTTTGCACAAAGGTCTTTGTATTTCTGTATTAAGTAAGCCTACTTTTAGGAACAAAAAAAAAAACGTGAGAACCCCACTTTATTTCACGCGCCAAAACGCGCGAGAATCAACTATTGGCGTTACGATAGTCACGTGACCATAGTTTCGCGGGAAATTTTTATTTTAAGAATCTCTAAAAAATGGCGATTATAAAATACGTATTTTTACTGTCGCTGTAATTTTGTTCTATTTGATATGTATATATATTTTGAATCTTTTTTTAACGATCTTTACGAAAATATGACTCAAAGCGTAGAAGGGAAGCCTTGATTTCGGGGTGAAACGTCAATGCTTTTCCTATTCGACGCCTGTAGAAATATCCCAACCGTAGCGCGTCGGTGTTACGAGCGAAGCTTAACGCGTAGGGGCGAACTTTGAGACTAGAGAGGGCGCTAAAACCCCGACAGTTCTATTAACCTAAAATTCCAAATCAATAAAAATGGGGCGATGATAGCGAATTCCACCGGGGTGTTTTCAACGACAGACTTAGAATAGAGATATATTACCGTTTTGCCCGGGGTTTTTGTCATATTTAGCTAAAGACAATTGGGCAAAAGTTTGGTTGAGCGCGGTTCTCTCTCTCTCTTTTCTACGTTGTCGTTGCTATATAGTTTATATATAACTAGGAAACTCTATTAGGATAATTTTGATTAATATCGCGAAATAATTGAACGCTTAGACATACTCTAAAATTCAGAATTGTTTTCACTATGATTTATTTAGATTTAGAAGTGGCAATTTGAAATTGATATTGTCTCTTGTCGAAATTCGCGACGGGGGAAGGCTAAAGATTTAATAAACGGGAGTTTCATTTCAAACAATTTTAATATAAATTGTTCATAACTTAGTTATAGATCGTAGGCAAACTTTTAATTCTTTAAATTTACACCATTTCATTTGACTCGAAGAATTGTAATTGGCTAATAATTAAAACGTAACTCGTTTCGACTCTATTAGGGCCTAATTGTTAAATTTATCTCGCTCCAAGCTCGCCAAATTAATCGTGAGAATGTTTTTTGTTTCATTAATTTATAAAACGCCAATTATAAGTTGATTTTATAATGGCAAATTTCTAATAGTTTTTTAACGATCTTTCCGAAAATGCTTCTCAAAAAGGTGACAGGGTCACTTTGAGCCTTCTTTGTTTAAGGAAAAATGTATAAAAAAATCCTTTTCTCTTCATCCTTTTTGAAAAGGAAATGGGGGAGTTTGGTTTCCAACTTTCGCGTTTTGAGTTGACTCTAAAATCCCGAGGGAGTACCTCGATTAATTGGCTGGCTTAGAGAGTTATAGAGAACTTGGCTGTCATTTAGCTTCGACTTCAGTGCCAACTGAAATTAGTTCCGTCGAATAACAGTCTGGCCGCTTGAAATCCCGGGCGAATCCGGAAAACTTCACTCCAGCCTCCGAAGTTTGTCCGTACACTTAGATTTAATAGAGTCGGAAGGCGGGAAGTAGTCAGGGTTGCGAATAACGTACCTCTTCTTTCCGAGTATTAGCTTCATTAAGCCTTGGTTCCCGAATGGATAAATCTAGGTCGACCCCCGCTCGCTTTCGATAGATTAGAACTTAGAGAGCCATCCTTTTTTTCATCCCTAGTGTTCTGCGCCTACGAAACTAAGATTATGATATTTCTAATATTTATTAAAAGTAGAGACGTAACTTGACTCGATTTGGGCCAAAGTAAAATTCATCTCGCGAAATGAATCTTTTGAAATCTAGGAGGTTGTTTGTTACATTCACGCTTGACGTCAGTTTTACTTAACATTTCAATATGTTACCGTAGAATAATCACGTAAATAGGCTTAACCAATCAGGAAAAACTTGGCAATTTGTTCAAAATGGCCCAAATTAGACAATACCCAACAGAATTAGACCACATATAGACCAAATGAAAAAACACGAATTCTTCAAAATTGGACCAATAAGTTTTAATTTTTGGTCCAATTTTTTTAATTCTGGTTAATTCATTTAATGTACTTGGTCGAATTATGTTAATTTTTAATTCTTCTTGAACGAATAAGGTTTTTATTCAATTAGGCCCGAATCGAGTGGCATTATATTTTCTTTAAATAAATTTGCGCTAGCTAGTAATGTAACGCAAACTCTCTTTGGGATACATTAGAGTGTAATTTCACTCTGGATATTTAGCTCCTATTAAGGTTTAACTCTCTTTATTTCTAAGCGAACTAGAAACGCGTATTTAAAGCGGGTTTTACCTTTACCAGTATTGAAAACTTAGCTTGGATTTATATTAAAGATAAAAAATAATATTGAAAAGGCCCGCGACATCAAGTGGCCGAGTCCAGATATTGTTAAAAATACATTTTTAAGGGAAAAACTCCCCCTATATATATTTCGTTATATTCTTAGTATAGCGGTTTATTTATCCTATTTCCTACGTGAATTTTTGACGGTTTCTAAGATTGTAACTTAAGAGATGAAAACGAAAAGCGACGCGATTTTAAGTTTTCCACTTTGCTCGAAAGTATCTTTTCTCCTCCGCAACCTTATCCTTCGAATAACAACGCCAAGCTAATACCTATTCGACTTTAAACGAACAATAGGGGAACGTTTCCAGCCCGGAGGGAGGGAATAGAAAACAACCCAGGGCCAAGACAATTTTCATTTCTAACCGAGGGATCAGAGACTTAATTTTATTGTTAGTTATTAAAGCTATATTATAATTAATCTTAAATTATGATTTTAAAGCCGCGTTCATACTAGACCTTGGAATCGATTTAAACCGTATGAACGGGAATCCGGCTTTTCCAGAATCGATTTGATTCGATTTCACGAAACTTCTTTAAGAACCAGTTTCGTACCGATTTGGTTTCAACAACGAAGCTACAATAAATCGATTTATAACGAACACGTGACGATTAAAACGATTCCTGCCTATTTGAATCGATCGGTTTGATTTTTACCGTTTCAAATCGATTAAGAAATGCTAGTGTGGCAACGTAGCTAAAGTTTTACCTCGTAGGAAAATTCCGTAAATTTAAAATTATAATTTAATACGCATTTATAAGAAATAATTTTAATCCTTCGAGATTAAAGGTACTAGGAAATTTATTTAGAACAGGTCGTTTAAATCTAGTCTACTAGTTCGAAATTTCAATATTTACCCCTCAAAATAAGCTTGATATTAATGCCACTACGTCCAACAAATGCCCTCTAAAATTGGCGCTAGTTACGTTAGGAAACAAGTCGTTAGGTAGCGGTAAAGCCTCTTTAAAGTCGCCTTATTTTTAGCAGACGACATTAATAATAATAATAAATAAATAAATTTATTTAGTAACTCATAAATTGTACAAATACTATGGGGACCAGTTTGACCGTAACAAATTGAACAACCGATCAGGGTTCAGGGTAGATGATTTTAATGGGCAAATTCTAGAGCAGATAGTACCTTTAAGTCGCTAGAAAGTAAGTTTTGCTTAACGTAAACTCAAATACAATTAATATTTTTAAAATTGAGTACAGCGGCGATAGAGTACAATATTTATTTAAGTATACGCCCCCTTTAGTGCCGAAATATTTTAAAGGGGTACGTTATTGCTACGTTACTTAGGTTTGGTCGAACGGAAAGAACCTGTATCAGCGTACAGTTTCTGAAGTACTAGCGGCTTAAATATCACCTATATAAATAACGTTGAGGCCCCACACCATTACCGTGTTTTTATTTTTTAACTCGACCCCTTCTCCCCCCTTTAAAGTAATATCAGCTCACTGCCTTTGACTGTACTTAGGGTCTATGAGAAGATAACGTTGGGTGAAACTACTCTATATTCTTCTCTAAAAAGTTCTAACACTAAATGCTTATAATCTTTATAGTATACGAAGCCGGGGAGGATTAATTTATGGATATGAAAATAGTTTTAGCAGCCCTAGTGTTACGATGCGAGTTTAAAATTGCGTTTTATTAACTAAATTTCTTCGGCACGGGTAATGGGACCACGAAGTCTTACTGCACTGGTCAATTCGGGTAATTTGAAAAGACTTTTTCGGGTAACTCGAACCGATTCGCTTCCGGGTACCCGCGCGCCTTTAGTTACATTCCAATCAAAAATTACTACACAATGAAAACCAAATAGTTTATCTCGAGTATCGTTCTTCGATTTCTCGAGTTAGTTTTTTGATTTCTCGAGTTAGTTTTTTGATTTCTCGAGTTAGTTCTTTGATTTCTCTTGTTTTTTGATTTCTCGAGTTAGTTTTTTGATTTCTCTTGTTTTTTGATTTCTCGAGTTAGTTCTTTGTTTTCTCTAGATCCTGGATTTCTCGAGTATCTTTCTCGCATTGGTCTATTTCATCCCAAATTTTAATCCTACTAGCGTAAAAGTAGGCTCTGCCCGGTTTTTCTGGTTCGTAATCGATCTTGTTGTAATATTTCCACTCTCGCGCAGACACTTTGGCCGGGGGCCACGCTGGCTGCTTCGCTTTCGTCTCTCTCGCCCCTATAGAACTAGACCCGAAAACCCGGAGCTCTAGGACCGCTTTACAAATTTCTGCCAAAATCAGCTCTATACCCTTCGTGAAAAGAAGAGCAAAATTTGGTTTTGTTCACGGCGCTCTATGGCCATTTAGGGAAGCCCAGATTTTAGCTAGAATTTTTATTCCTTTTTCGTCGTAACTCGAGACAAATTGGCGAAAATGAAAAGCAAAATCCACGTATCTTTTTTGGTTTTAATTTCTTCTCAGACTCGATTCCAGATATTCCATTAAATTGTTTTTAAAGGGAGAATGCAACTCCTAACAACGAGTGATTTTTTTTTTATCGATTCCTTCGAGTTTAATGGGCAATCTAAACCCACTAAAAGATTTACAAACACACTTTAAACAAGAGTGTAGAGAGTTTTAAACATCATCCCAGGTATAATGGTTTAGACTGTTGTTTGTAATTAACCAGTAGTGATTTCTGTCGAGAGGAAGGCTATTTTGAATCGTGGTAATAGAGACTAAATTAAAAGTCAAACCTGACGTCACTCGTATGTAAAAATAGCCTCGATAATGCGCTCTTCTAGTGTTTTGCCGCGAGATCAGTTTGACAATTAGGCCCAAATCGAATGACGGCGGTTGTGTCAAATTTAAATCGGCTACTTCCTTTAGATGACCTAGTTCATCTTTTCCATCTTTCCTTTAAGACGAGATAAGATCAATTTTGTAGAACAAAATCCCTCCCTTGCGGGTCTAGTTTTATCGGCAAAACGCGATAACTGAAGATATTTAACTCTGGCATTGAAAGCTCCTTTTCTTTTTTCCCCCGTCGACCGTCGTCATCGCCCGCTGTTGTTTCCTATCTTAAGTCTTTCGTGTACTATATATGTACGTATAGAGTTGAGGCTAGAGACCAAATGAAGCGGCTACGTTCAGGAAGCTTCGGATATATCCCATTCTTTTTCGTATAAAAACGCGCTCCTTTTTTTCCGCAAAATAAGCCCGTTTTAGGCCTTTGCTTTTTTTTTCGTTTGTTCTCGTTTTACTCGAGATGCCGGATAGAATTGGTAATAAGCCGCCCAGAATCTTTCGTATTCTTTTACGCTTCCAGGAAATTATTGTTCTTTTCCTTCGTCTTTCTCGGTATTGAATTCTTAGCGCGTTAATTGTTATTTCGTACGTTATTTTAGCGAGTTTTTTAATTAAACTAGCTCCGGTCTTATTACTATAATTTATATCTAAGTATATAGCGATATACCCGCTTTTTTGGAAGGGCCTCTTTGGATTTTAGCGCCTTACTAAGGTTTTACCGTAGAATATCCCCCCGAAATAAATTTAATCTAATTTTTTCCCTTGTCAGGGAAAAGTCGGGGAATTTTATGATATGTTAAAAAGTCGGGGAATTTTAGGATATTTAAAGATCTTTCGAGGAGCCAGAAAATTGCGATCATTATCCGCGGAAAAGATTCTCAGCTGACCGTGTCAGTTGTATAGATTAGAACGAAGATACGCCTGCGAGATGTTTGGCGAACGCGATTATATAAAACAATAAAAGCTTAAAAATTCTATAGTATTAGCTTGAACCGGTCAGGGAAAATCGTAGGAAAAGGTCAGGGAAAAACCTGACAGGGAATCTGAAAAAGCTGTGTCAACCCTGTTGATAATGTAGTCTGTCATTATCCTACATTATTATAGGATAGTCAACATTTATTATATAAATAAATAAATAAATAAATAAATAAATAAATAAATGTTGCCCAAATTTGTTTTTAATCGGTGACAGGGAGTTAAATCCAAAAATATGGGATTTTTCCGTTTAGAAGATAGCAGTTGAAAGAAATGAATGTATAAATATTGGATGCCCCCGGGGCTAGCCCCCTACTTTAACCCCATTTTAATCCCCCGTTCTTTAATCCATTCTCGAACAAGTTTTTCACTTTCCTAACGAATGAGCGTAACTTTCCAGGTCAATTTTATTTTATAAAATAATGAAATCTTACAGCCATTACTTATCACGGGTTCTTCTAAGATCGAAATTAAGTTAATTATCATATTTTTGCGGGAAACGTGATTATAATTAGGGCGCGTCCGAGCACTGTCGCGCGGGATGAAGCTGACATTCAAGGGGGCTGGAATCTTAATGTATTTCTTAAGGCGCGCCTGTAAAACGCTTCGAGCCGTTTCGGCCAGAAGCCAAGCTCTCCTTTCAAACCCAAATACTCTTTTCTCGCCCCTTCAGGACTCGAATCAATCATTTTTCGAGTTATTTTCCCTAGATAGCTTAGCGTAGCCGTTCTCTCGTGGAGA